>VDFB02271358.1:584715186-584928679 GCA_007258455.2 Sequoia sempervirens | reverse complement strand
CATTTTTCATGACAATCATCTAGTTTCAAAATATCAACTTGAACAGGAGGCCACTTCGCAGAATTGAGACTCCACAAACAACAAAATAGTCCCAGAACCTTCCAGCTTTGCACTTCAAAACCATATCAAAACTTATCACAGGGGGCTGAAATATAGCATACATGTTAACATATGTCACATGAGTACGCCTACCAAAGGATTTGACATGAAAATTAACTGGCTCCGATTTATGACCCTCCAAAGTAGGTGACTAGGGAAAAAATTTTAGGTCCACTTCTAAGTGTGCAAATCAACTTTTTCAACATGGGCACTTAAAATTTTGTGAAATTTGAAGGTTCCATCAAAACCCCATGTTGGTATTTCCATTTCCACAATGGAAATATTAATGATAGGAATGAACAAATGATAGGAAGGAATGATAAATCAAAACAATTCTTGAACTCACCTCTGTTCGATGTCTTCCTTAAAGGACGGATGTCATGTACATCACTTCATGGTTTTGGATCTTGTTTTCTTTATTTCTTGAAATTTCTTGGAGACCTACAACAAGGTTTATCCTTCACAAAAAATAATAACATGAACAAACATAAAATCACCAAAGATTTGACATGTTGTTTGGATCTTGAATTGTTACAATAAATCTCTAAAATGTTGCTCTTGACTTACTATTAATGCTCTTGATCATAATTTTTCCAATACTTTTTTCTAGATGATTTCAAATGATGCTATAACTAGGTATTTGTATGCATTTATTCAATTTTCAATAAATCAATTCCTAATAACTAACATTTGCAATTTGAATTTTGAATGCTAAAATTTTGACACCAACATATTCAAATTTGGATCTCGACAAAATAGTGGACTTGGACACCCAAGGGCATCTCAATATTGGCCCTATTTTCTAGGATATTAGGTATGACAAGAAAAAAAAATGAATGTATTTGTTTAATTCTTGCAATCTCTTAGATTTTTTTTAAAAATAGGCATTGAAATGCATAATTTAGGAAATTAGGGAGTCAAATAGGCTCAATAATTTAGGGGGAGCAAAACATAGTGTGAAATTGTCAAGGGTGACAATTTTCAATGCTACAAGGAGGTAAACCCAAATAGGAAGAAAATTAAAAGATTTTAAATGATCTCAAGGCTTCATCAAGAGGTTTTGATGGTCTCAAAATCAAGAATGATCATCAAGAACAATATTTTGATAAGAAATTGAGTAAAAACAACAAAGAAACCCTTGAAAAAGGGGTAAAATTTTATTTTTATTTTTGTAGTATGCCATCAATGCTCAAAAGTATAGTTACTAAGATCACAAAGTCAAGGCCATAGTTTATAAAATATACAAACCGAACCCTTCTAGGAAAAATAATCAATTCTAAAGATTACTTAGATATTTTGATAGTTGGGAGGGTGTAATTTTGATCTTTGCACTTCATTTTAGTTTTAAGAACAATTCTCTATTTCCTATTGCTTCATTCAAATTTGAGAGTTTAGCCATATCGAGAGAATTCTATTGTTCCTTAGCACAAGTTCTACTATTTCTTTATCATGTCTTTTAGGATTTCTCCAAAGAGATTCCAAGATTTCTAGGATTAGAATCATCTTTCCTTTGCTTGTCTTGACTAAGGATTCTACTATTACTCCACTTGTGTGCTTGCAATGTTTCTTTGTAGTAGGTTATTTCATAGAGGGGTTTGAGTGGTCTCTACTTTGTTTCTTTTATAGGGGGGCCTTTTTCCTCGAATGATGTTTTTTTCTCTCATTCTTCATGGAGAGCAATCTTTTTTTTTCATCTCTCTTTTGCAAAGGACTTTTGTCCCACTAGGTTTTTTTCTTTTCTTCATTTGTGAGAGATTTCATTTTCATTTGTACATGGGTACCTAACCTGGCCTCATAGTGGGGATCCATATTTTTCTCATTTACATAACCTACAAGGTTAGAAAGGGTCCTCCAATTGAGAGAACAAACATAAATAGACAAAAATAAGGGAACACAAATAAACACGCAAGGCTAATATAAATATGAAGAAGAAGTTACCACTTTAATTTGACTCCACCAATAGAGTGTCATACTCAAAATATACATCCTGATATGAGGAGGGAGGATGTTCCTATAGGTGAAGGATAGGTAGGGAAATACTAGCTAACTCACTTGCAATAAGAGCTAAGGAAGAAGGCCCCTCAATATCTTTCTCACTAAGCTCTTGTGAGACTTGATCATCAATCTAGAAAAGATCAAAGAAAGAGTTGGAATATCCTCCAATGAGTTGAACATGCACTTTTTGGAAGTGGAATATGACAACTAAATTGGAGGAAAAGACACATGAGAGTGAGTGCCATCCTCAGGAACAAGGGTAGTGAAAAAATTTGGAGAGGCAGGTGTTGCCTCTGTCATGAGGATGACGCAAGACAAAGTAGAGAAAGACTCAAGAGACGAAGAATATTTTTTACCATCATTCAAAGTGAGGTCATCTTCTAACTTGCACTTTAATAGAGGATGCAAAATACTTGTAGTTGAAGTGAAAGTAAGAGAAGGAGACGAAGAAATAGAGGATATCACCTTTGTGAAAGGAATGTCTACTGGTTGTGAAAAAATGAGGAATATCAAGAAAAGAGGTGAGGTTCATGGGGATCTACCAAAAAATTTGGAAGAAGGATAGAGGCAATGGGAATTGAGGTAGAAAAAGAAAAAAAGGAAAGAAGAATAGAAATGGAAGCAACTGAAATAGAGACAAAATCCTCCCCTTCGATCTTCTACAAGGTAGGATGCTCGTTAGCCAAGGTCTTTCACGAGCACTTCCACTCTCATGCAAGCTGGTTATGGTGGATTTGGGCACTATAGGTTACAACCTAGGAAGAGGCCAAGGGATCCTATCCTACCAAAGGAGCAACCTCCATAACCATTGTGAGTGGAAGGGTGGACTCCTAAGGAGTAGGAGGAGGAAGCATAGAGATAGAGAGAGATGGGAATCTTGATTGTGGGCCTCTTTCCTTTCTCTACCTTCGTAGAAGGTGGAGGAATAGGTGGAGGTCATGGAGGTCAAGACATTGGAGAAACCCCATAAATTTTTTTTCCCTTTCCATAAATGGTGGGTCATGACATAGTGGGTAAAACTAGAAGCTAAAAAACTTGAGGCTTCACCTTCCATAATGTGGGTGCTTTTCCTTTTCCTATGCCAAGAATAGTGGAAGGAATAAAATATTCCACTAAAGGTTGGGAAGAAGAAGAAGGTGTAGAATAAAAAATAGTAGAAGAGGAAGGGGAAGCCCCAAGGGCAAGAACTTTTTTGTCCTTACCCTTTGGAGGGGTAGAGGATGAACCATGTTTCTACACACGCAAATAGGCCTTCAAAGAAATAGCTTGAGGAGATGGAGGAAAACCACCCTTCGGTACCAAGTCCCTAGTCTTGTACCTAAAATAATCTTTATATAAAATATCCCATCTAGGAGATAGAGGTCCAACAAGGGCAGGCTAAAAGTGGTCAAGGGAGAAGCACCGATGTGATACCAATTGTTTATATTCATTTACTTGGATAGTATACCTAGTACCCTTGTGGTGAAAATTTTCATTTGTGGACTACTGAGGTGACTGCATTCATGGGGACCAGCAATGGCCTAGCCTCACTTTAAACAAGTTGGACTTAGGAATCACTACAAATGGGACTTCTAATACTTTAGGTCCTACTAGGACTGACAAAGAAATAGACCCAATAGGCACAATAGAAAACCCATCATGTGTGTGAAGTGTGGCCTATTATTTTTCATACTTCTCCTTATGTAATTTTTTTTATAAAGAGGGTCTCTTCTGTTATAAAATTCACTCAACTCCAAGGATAAACCATATTTCCTATTACAATATTATCATTGATACAAGTGAAAATTTATAACGGAGAAGGATCTTTTCTAAAAGACAAATAACATGAGGTGAATATAATATCAAGAATAGCATTCACATGATCTGGAGGAGGAATATGAGTAAATCATACTAAATTCACATACTTGGATGGGACTGGATTAGAAGGGGTGAAGAGGTTAGCAAAATGAGATGAAAATGGATTTGTGTAGATTTATAGTTGGTTTTTGGGCTTCACTATAGATTTGTTTGAGTTCTTCTTCTTACCATTGAGCTAGATTGTCCTATTGTTGATGTGGTCCTATATCATGTGACAAAGATGAACACATCTCTTGGTATCATAATTAGAGACATGATGGTATTGAAAAAAATGTGTGCATTGTACTACTAAGGATACAACTCAGATAGTGGACTAATCTCTAGAAGAGTTATTATTCCATCTTTTCAATTTTTTGGCAAGACATTACTATAAGATTCAAATAATTTAGTGAATATTTTGTTTCAACCTACAATTTTTTTATCAATGGGAACAAATACCATTTTTTCCATAGATTTGTTGTTTCTAGACTCACTAGAGACTAACATAGTTGACCGACCATCCTGATGGGAGTGTGAGGACAAATCCCCATACACTGCAACCATTTATTGGTATTCCTTCAAATTTACATATAGATGCACAAAAGATAGATACTTCATCAAAGAAATTTATCTCATAATCCCTACTATAGGTTTCTAATGAACACTCTTTGCATAGTTTTCATGTGGGACCCTCAACCCTTGGCAGTATCACTTAACCTCTCTAGTCTCACCCTCACTGATAGCTTAGGATTTTGGTGTTGTGTTAGTTGATCTGTGTTAACAAAGCTATCAAGTTTGTTGGGGAGAGTTTGACTCCCACTCTTGACACTCTTTCCATCTCATAGTTTCCTATGTTTTTCAACCTCTCAACTAGGGGGGTAAACTATTGTCATGTGTGACCCTCAACCCTCATCAGTACCCCTTAAATTCTCTAATGTAACCCTTACTAACAACTTAGGCTTTTGGTGAAGTGATAGTCAGTTAGTGTTAAAAAAACTAGGGACTCTGTTGGGGAGGGTTTCACTACCACTCTTGACACTCTTTCCATATCACAGTCAACTGTATCTATCAATTGCTCAATTGGGGGGTAAATTTTTGTCACATGGCACCCTCAACCCTCTTCGGTAATCCTTAACCTTTTAGATGTCACTCTCACTAATAGCTTAGGCTTTTGGTGTAGTGGCAGTAAGTCTATGTTAACATGTACATCAAAATTGAGTAGGGTAGAGGAGATCTAAGAGAATAGGGCCTAATAACAAGCTATAAAATTAGTTACCTTCTAGTGAGGCCCCTCTGATAGGCCTAGTTAATAGCTCGTTTTCTTCCTTATAATTTTTTTCTTTTAACATTTCAATCTACTAAGTTCATAGACAATCCTCAACCTTATACATATTTTATTCCTTTCATGCATCCTAAGCTAGAATTTAATATGTGGAAATATAATTATGATATGATGGTACTTGTATGCGTGGATGTGTGAATGTTCATGAAATTTAGTATGATTCTATGTTTAATTCATAGTTTTTAATGATGTGTATACTTTAGAGGAAGCTAACCTCTTGCAGCCATAACAAATGTATCCTATAGTAATTGGAGTGCTCATCTTACAACAAAAGGATGGTAGGTAGATTGCAAGGGAGACTCCAAAATGCTAAAAATATGATAGTTCCAAGAATTAGTGAAGGTGATCATTGAAATGGACAAAAATGAGTCACGAGATCACCAAATAAGATGATAGGGGGAAGGAATCTACATTGATAAGTAAATCCATGATGTGATAGTTTTAAGAGAGCACATCTCTATCAAATCATTAGAGAAGAGTTTTACTTTTACTACTCTTCTTCTATCTACTTCAATTACGATTTTTTCTTGAAAAGATTAGTCCTCCCCTATTCTTGAGAGAGAGTGGACAAATGCATTTAAATTATAGTTTTAGTCCTTGTGTGAATAAAACTCCTTCTGAACCTATATATTGGGATCAGTGGTTGAGTCGAAATTATTGTTTAGGATATAGTTGCTAGTTCAAGTTTTTATTTTACCAAAAAATACTTCATTGTTAGTTTTTTTTGCTAGAAACCAAGATCTGATTGCAAACCAGAAAAATCACCTTCCACAGAAGAGAAAAATGAAAAAGCATAGATTTGCAAAAGATGTGCAAATTGATATATTCAAAGTATAAAATATTACAAGAGATAATTTTCTTTATAAAAGCAAAGATGCATAAACCTAATCTTATCTTGAGCAACAAGATAGCTCAACAAGATAAGGATAAAACCTATAACTTAGGAATTAAATATGCCTAAGTAGACTTATGCAAATGTGTAATTAAATATTAATTACACCAACACCCCCCCATAAGTGCAACTTAGGGAGAAGAAAATTATTATGCAAATATGAGTCCCAACAACAAGGCCTGATCAGGTACTCATGTACAAATGCAAAGAGAGAGAAAACCCAATGGGAAAAACCCCCCCTCAATGAGATGAACTGCTGCAAGGAATCACTGGAAGAACTCTAATGAAGCAACACTAGAACCCCAAATCTGGCAAGCAAGGAAAGATAATTTTGTTTGCAAAATACCATATCAGAATCACAAATACAATAGTAGACCTGATGCCAAGGAACACTAGAAACTCACATATTGGATCAACCCTAAAATCGGTAAGCAACAGTAGATGAAAGGATGAAAGGACCCATAATGATGACAAATCTAGAAGTTGTTTCTCTCGAAGCCAATGCCAAACTAAAAATAAAACTGCCCATAGGATGAGTACCATCAAGATTTTGGAGCATTAACCATAAAAAAATGGCCCTCAAATGAGAAGGATCTAAACCAATGCGGATCAAGAACCATAAAATCCCAATGTGAAGTGTGAACCAAAGCAAACCAAAGATGTGTCTAGCTAAGCAAGAAAGAAGCTAAAAGGAGACAACAGGAAACCAGACAAACTCATGTGAGTTGTCACCAATACGAAAGATGGATGCAAGAACCCCCCTTAATGGAAATTTATACAAGTTTGTTATTACAATACCCAAAGATTGCAGAAGAAGAGAATGCAAAGCTACATAAACATAAGCAAAAATGCAAACCTAGTGCACGAAATAAAAATGAATTCATGCATAAAATAAGTACACATATTCTGTAAATGACCTCAGATCTCTAGAGAGGCTGAAATCAGCTTTCCAATGCTGCAAAAATCGTGAAAAATGGATAAGTGAGTCAAAAGATATGCTTCCTGGAGTGAAAACGACAACATCTGACTTCCGAGGCTGAAAAAGACATCAAAAAGGAAAAACCAAAAAATGAGACCTGCACCATTATGTAGAGCGTCGAAACAGATTTCCAATGATATCTCATTTGCAAAAAAGATATGTCGTTTGCCAAAGTTATCCTTGCTTTCACGAAAAAGCTTCAATTCTACCCAATAATGTTCCCTACAGCCCTCAGGGGCTAAAAATATTCAGCCCCTAGTTGCATGTAGGACCAAGGGCTAGCGGTTAGCTCCTTCAGCGTACCCCCAGTCGCTGATATGACTGGGCCAAGGCTAAGAAGACTGGCGGGAAAAGCGTGGGTGCTTGGGTGCCGATATGACCATGGGCTCGGCAGAAGAACCCGATGGGGGCTGAGGTGAGGGGATCGGTCCCCAACAAGACTATTCACTGCAAATATAAGCCCTCGGGGGCTGGAAACTAGAGTGGTGGACTAGCAAAGAATAGAGCGGCGTGGCCAGTGGGAGCGGTGCAGGGGTGGCATGGGGGTGGCGTAGTCTGTTCTGAACAGGCCGCGCAAAACTCAAAACTGATTTTTGATTTTTTTATTTTTATTTTTAAATTTGAGCCTCGAAAACTATGCTTAGGGGCCATATGGCCCCTCTTTTCCCAAATTGGACAAATTTTATATCAAAATAGGAGTTTTTGGGCACTGCGAATCCAACGACGAGGTCCTTTTGGGCCCAAAGTGCTCTAAAAATTAGGTGACCCCCAGATCTATTAGAAAAATCATCGAGCTTGAGACCCTCGCAGATATGGCAAATGGTGACCAAAATGAATGAAATATAATTCATTTCTGACTTTTTCTAGTGCTCTAATACCATGTTAGAAACTAAGATTTGATTGCAAACCAGAAAAATCACCTTCCACAGAAGAGAAAAACGAAAAAGCAAATATTTGCAAAAGATGTGCAAATTGATATATTCGAAGTACAAAATATTACAAGAGATAATTTTCTTTATAAAAGAAAAGATGCATAAACCTAATCTTATCTTGAGCAACAAGATAACTCAACAAGATAAGGATAAAACCTATAACTTAGGAATTAAATATGCCTAAGTAAACTTATGCAAATGTGTAATTAAATATTAATTACACCAACATTTTTTGTTACTAAGTTGCAATGGATAAGTACTTCTAAATGGGAAATATTTTGAATATTCTTGTTACATTGTGAGTAGTTTAGTTTCTATGCAATAAAGGAGTTTCAATTTACTATCATGATTGGTCGATCTAGTAGTGTATATTTGATTTTCCCCTCTAGGCATAACAAATCGACCAATGGCCACTCAAGGTATTATAAATCCATCTTATTTTATGTTATTAGATGATATGTTATATTACTACATTCATTTTAGATAATTCTTAATTATATTCATGTGAATGATATGTTGTATCGTGAATTATGTTCTATAATGTTTACTTGACTTGTTCTCTAGAGAAATTAGGAAGCTAAGTAGTTAGGAGTTGGAGTTAATAGTGTTAGTTAATTGCAATGTTTAGTCTTAGTAATTAGGAGTTACAGTATTAAGTTGAATGTACTCATAGCATAAGTAATAGATTAAGTTATTTCCCTTGTTTAGAAAATTACCATTTTATTTCCTTTTTTGTAGCCTTTACTATTTCTTGTACATGTGTAAACTACTTATACTCACTGATATAGCTCATGTAGATTCCATGAGTACACATACAATGCAAGAATAATAAAAATATTACAAAGTCCTGATCAATAATTAAATGAAGCCTTTTTGGGAGTCTAGTGAATTGTTCAGTTAGGAATCTATTCTTTGAATTATGTGTCCACCCATACACCAAGTCAACTGAAAATTAGAAAGGCCTTACATTGTTGGTGTTGTTGTTGGGGATGGTGCTACATTCAAGATTCTCCTATGTAATTTCAAGCTTTTATATTTTAGTGTTTTGCTTTCATCATTAGGGTAATTAAGTTTTATCCATCAATAAAAAAAAAATTAATTAGAAAAATGCATAGGAATTGTTGATCCACAAAGTCATAATCATTGTATGTAGAGGAAATGATATGCTTTGGGAAGATTTATCCCCACATCACATGAAGTTATAGAGGATACTAGTGGACAAATTGAACAGAGCAAGGGTATTCTTGAAGAAGAATCATCCTTGACACTAGTACCCACATCAGATACTGAGGAGGATTCCCACATACACATTAACATTATGGGTGATGCAATAGTGGAAGACCCAACAAATCATGTAACATTTGAGTTCCTTATTGCCAACCAACAGAGAGTAAATACTTTGAAGAACATACCTCCTTCAGCATTACCTATCTTCTATGGGTTGGTCATGGACGATCCAAATACCTTCCTTTCTGAGTCTAATTTTCTATACAGAAGTTATGATTATACCAAAAATGCATATAGGCTCAAATTATTCCCAACAACATTGAAGGATGTTGCTCGAATATGGTTTATGGGTTTGGGAAGAGATGTTCCAAATTGGAATACCATGAAGACCAAGATCTTGGAAAAGTACCAATATTAATGTTAATGCATATACAAAAAGAGAGATGACATCTTCAAGATGTCACAAAAGGAAGATAAATCCTTGGAAGACTATATGGAGAGGTTTTAGTTTTTCCCGAAGAAATACCAGCAAGACAAACTCTTTGATGAGTTTTTAAAATTGATATTCTTGAGAGGGATTAATGAGGATTGTATTGATGCACTAAACCTCATTGGGGTAGGAGATATCTCTCAGTAACCATTTGAGGAAATCCAAAAAGCATGCAAGAATTATTCAAGGTCTTTCACCATCCAATGGAGTCTCTAGAGTAGAACTAAGAAATATTCTATAGAATATGAAGGATATGATCTACCATCTAGCTACACAATTAGATACCCTCCACATGAAAAATAAGCAAGAAGAGGCAAAAGAAACCCTTAGAGAATACTACCCACATTATAAACAAAGAAGGACTAAATAAAAATACAAGAAGGTAGAAAGTATCTCTAAAGGGAAGAAAGGAACATTAGACATTCATGAATTGGAAGGTGAAAATGGATAATTATTCTACATAGCTCAAATGAAACCATGGTAACTAGGGGAAGTTATGCCCCAAGATCATTTGAATTATAATATGTCATTTCCTAGTAACAATGAAAATTTTCCTAGTTGAAACACTCAATATTGTGCCAATATACAAAAACAGTAATGAACAATGCCTCAATCCAATTGGAATCAATAAAAAAATAAATGGAAACCTCAATAGCAAAGAGGTCAGCAATGGAAAAATGAAAACATGAATTATCTACATCTACAATAGCCCTTGCAACCACAACAACAAGCTAATATGCCAAACCTAATAAATCTAGCACCATAGCCACCTAGATCACCTCAACTACATACACAACCTGCACCTAATGCCAATAACGAGCCTATTCAACAAGATTATACTAGTGAATCCATTCAATACCCTACTTATGGGGTTGACATGAGTGATGTCCACCTTAGGTTAGGGAAAATATCAACTGGTCCTTCATCTCCTTAGATCACTGAATTGGTTGATGAGGAACCCCTAACAAAAACCTTGTACAAATAGCTTAATGAACCTAAGTCAATCAGGTTAACCCAACTAATCCATGTCCAGAGCCTCCATTCCCTGAAAGATTAACAATTTAAAGGCACCAAACTCAAGTAGAAAATGACATGTTGGGATAATTTAAGGATGTTTGCATCAAAATATCCCCTATCCAGGTCATTAAGGAATTTCCCATCTATACTAAAATAGTGTGAGAACTATGCTTTAAAAATTCAGGAATGAAGAAAAAAGACCCTCAAACTCTACATATCTTAGAATAGCTTTTAGACATTATTTTTGGAAACATAACAGTCCCCAAGTGTGCAAATCCTAGGAGCCTTGTAGTGGATGTCAAGATAAATGGCACTCTCATTAAGAACATCTTATTTTACTTAGGAGCATTTATTAATGTAATGAACAATGAGACAATGAAGTTGTTACCATTAATATAACTTAGGTCTACACCTAAAATTCTACAATTGGTAGATAGGTCCCCAGTTATACCTAAGGGTATCATTTAGGACTTGGTAATAACTTTGGATTCATGGGAGTACCATATATATTTTATGGTATTACAACCTAAAGCTAATCTTGTAAGCTATCCCCCATTTTTGGAAGACCTTGGTTGGCAACAATAGATTCCTTCATAGGTTCCAGGTTTGGGAATATGATTACTTCTAGTGGAAATGTGACTAAGAAATTGGTCCTTTATCTAGCAATCCAACCTCATGTAGACCTAGAAAAAACCATTTTTTCTACCCGAGATGAGGAAGATAAGTACTTTTTGCAAACCTTGATGAATATTGAATGCAACCCCTCGTTAGAAAACCAAGATGAGGATGACTTGATAGAAAACATCATGCAAAGTAAATATGGTAGGGACCCACAACATCATGATTTTCTAACATGTTTGTAGGATCCTTTGTAAGATTTTATCCTTACTAATTCATCTTAGACAGTTTCCCAAATATTTCATACTTTATTACCACACCAATATGTTCCAAATATAGCAAGACTTGACCTATCATCTATTCAAATAGCATCATTGACCTTAGAGATAATGTCAGGTAAAACATTGAATGTTAAAAATAAATTGATTGATATACAACAAGCCTCACTAATGAATGTGTTGCAAAAACACGCAATAGCCTTTGCATGGGATTATCATGAAATCAAGTGGATAGACCTAGACTTGTGCATGCATAGTATTTACATCAATGATGGTTTTAAACTAGTTAGACAACCCCAAAAGAGGATGAACCCTGTAGTCTAAGATATAGTGAAATCAAAATTACAAAAATTACTTGATGCAAACTTTATTTATCCTATCTCTAATAGTCAATGGGTGTCACCCCTATTAATTATCCCTAAAAAGGGAGAAAAGTGGTGAGTATGTGTAGACTACTGAGAATTGAATGTTGCTACTAGGAAAGACCACTTTAAACTCCCCTTCATTGACCGAGTACTTGATTCATTAATAGAAAAGAAATGTTTTCCCTTTCTATATGGATTTATTGGTTACAATCAGATTGTGATATCCCTGGAGAACCAAGACAATACAAATTTCACATGCCCTTGGGGCATACATGCTTATTTTTCATTTCGCTTTGGGCTATGTAATGCACCAACTACCCTATATTGGGTAGTCTTAAGTATATTCTTAGTTTTTGTACATGATTCCATGGAGGTTTATACAGATGATTTCACAACCTATGGGAATACATATGATGAAGCACTTGAAAATGTAGAGAAAGTACTTAAAAGGTGTCAAGAACATAACATATCCTTGATTCATGAAAAAAAATTCATGATGATGATAGAGGGGATTGTATTGGGACATTTTGTGTCAAATGGAGGAATTCAAGAGGACCCCAAAAAAATTGAGGTGATATCAACACTCCATGTTCCTCAAAGGAAAAAAGATGTTATAAGTTTCTTAGGACATGTTGGGTATTATAAGAGATTCATCCAAGAATTTAGGAAACTTGCAGCCCCACTATTTTTTTTACAATCAAAAGATTTAGAATTTGAATGGAAAGTTGTTCGTCAACACCCCATTCAAGCACTCAAGGTATCATTAACCAAAACCCTTATGTTGAGAGGACCAAATTGGAGCTTGCCTTTCCATATCCATATAGATGCTTATTATTTTTCTATAGGAGTTGTTCTTGGATAGAAGGAAGGAAATAAGTGTATGTCATATATTACATCAACAAAAACCTTTAAGGTGCAAAAATCAATTGCACGGTGACAGAGAAGGAGATGTTCACAGTAGTTTATGCAATAAAAAAATTCAAACATTATATTACATGGTATTCAACATTCATGCACACTGACCACACAAAAATAAGGTATCTCATGAACAAGCTAGTGGTTGGTGGTAGGATTTCCAAGTGGTTTTTGTTACTTCAAGAATTTGAGGTTACCATTATGGATAAGCTAGGTAAAAAAATGTAGTGAAAATTTTCTATCTAGATTACCAACCAAATCAGAAGAGGATGTTGTTGATGACTCATCCTGAGATGAGCATTTATTTTCTCTATCTTTGCATACACGTTGGTATTCAGATATTTCCAACTATCTTGTATCAGGACAAACACCACCCCATTTCTCACTAAGAGAAAAGAGGAAATTAGTTCACAAGAGTTTTCCCTACTCCTGGATAGTTGGATACTTATTCTACATAGGACTATATAAGATAATGAGAAGATGAAATGTATGATATCCTCAGAGAATTCCATGATGAACCCTATGGGGGACACTTTGTAGCAAAGAGGACAACTCTTAAGATTCTCAACACTGGCTATTATTGGCCAATTCTTCATAAAGATGTGAAATATACTAGGAGATATTATAGATTTCAAAGAATGGGAAGACCAACAAAAATAAATGAAATACCATTGCAACCATAGTTAGCAATAGGACCATTTGAAAAATGGGGATAAGACCTTATTGGCCCAACTTCACCAACATTAAATAACAAAGAGTACATATTGGTATATGTAGATTATCTTAAAAAATGGGTAGAGGTTAAGGATTTCTAATTCACAAAAGATGGAAATGTGGCAATATTTCTCTATGAAGACATATTCACAAGATATGGAGTTCCAAGAGAAATTATCACATACTAAGAACATCAATTTATATGAAAGTTGATCATAAAATTGGTTCAAGGGTATGAGATCAAACACATAAAGTCCACACATTACCACCTTCAAACCAATTGGAAGGTGGAAGTCACCAATAGGGAAATTGAAAAAATTCTCACAAAGATAGAAAAATTTCATATGAAACACTATGCATCCAGATTGGCTTAGGTAGTTTCGGCTTATAGAACATCTTCGAAGTGATGCAGGAGCATCTTGACTACATTATGTTTTCATCATGCAAATTTTGAGGATTGATCAAATATTTATTGTTTTACCTTGTAATAAGGTTAAATGGGTCATTCTTCATATGTCAAGGGGACATCCAAGTCATTTTTCACTTATTTAGGTCATTGGGAGTGCTAAGCTTGTGACAAATTCAAAAAGTGCAAAAGTTATCAACATAAATGTGTAAAATTGCAAAAAAATGGCAAAGTTGCATATGGAATATGAAAGGTCACTTTAGTGGCAGGCATTGATAGGTGGTTAGGAAATGGTTAGAAGCTAAAAGGTCATATTGGATTCCTATAAAAAGGATTTTGTATGCATTTGTACCATGTGGGTGATTGAAGATTGGATTTTGAATAAAGTAAACCTCTATTTTTATGCATTTCCTATATAAATTCATTGTTTCTAGTCATTGTACGGCTCTATACTGGCTCGTATGCATTTTTAAGTGATAGTATGTGTAAGAAAAACCAATCACCTTCCACTTACCTTTTGTTTCATGCAAATTGGTGGGGTTTTGAGAAAGATATTGATTTTTGTCTAAAAATAGTTAAAACCCTAACTAGAGTAAGCAGAGATGTGAAAAAATTATGTTTCTCTCATTTTCTCCATTAAAGTTTCTTGATTTTTGGTATGGAAATTCATTGGAAGATATAATTTCATGTTCAAAAGTCTTTGGGGAAAAAGGTTAAGGGTAAAGTAAGTAAGATTACAATTTTTTGTCTATAAATTGTGTCTTAGTCCAGAAATAGAGTAGATAAGGGAGTAAGGCCTTAGGGTCTATATAAATATCTTTATAAATGTAATTCTAAAATTTTTAAAAGCATGTAGAGATCTATTAGAACCTGTTCCAAGTGTTGGTTATGATAAATTGATAGTGGAACCATTATATTCAATAAACCCCATTTGGTGTGAAGGCCTAATTAGCCCTAAACCAGGTTGAAAAAGTCCTTTTTGAATCAAGTGCTCTAAAGGACCTAATTTCCATTTTGTAATATGTTTTAAACAAGAATAATGGATGAATAAATATGTGATTTTTCTAGGGTTTTAGTGTTTAATTTGGGAGAAAAAGTCTGACAGTCCCATGTGCAGACCTATTAGAAAGAAACTGGCTTAGGAATGAGTATTTTAATGGGTAAGTATTGAATGTTTGTGGGAGCTTTAATGGGATTTAGTAAGTCATTACAATGTTTATTAAACATATTTGAAGGTTAGAGAAAATTTTGGAAGTGTATTTTCTGCTTTGGGGGTTTGTGTGAAGGCTATTAGGAGTTTGGTTGTGAATGAAGGGATGTTGAGATTATTTGAATGGGTAGACTTTGTAATTGTTTTTTTTTTGGATAAATTGAGGTTACTAAGGAGTGTGAATGTCTTGTGAAACCTTATTTGGGTTAGAGAAGGAGAAAGTTCAGATTTGTGCCTTTGTAAAAGTCATTGTTTTTCAGTAGTGTTCTTGTGAACTTGAAGGAATAGAAGGGATTGAGACCCTAATTGTGAAAATTGAATTCAAGTGTGATTGTTTCTTCCTCTAGCATTGCATCAGGAAGGCCATAACAAGTTTTACACCATATTAATTTTTGTATGGAAAGAAACCATTACTTCCTATAGAATTTGAGTATAAAACATTAAGGACAACAATTACATTGGGCATGGATTTTTCAACATAATAGTAGGATAGATTGCAAAAACTAAATGAACTGGATGAAATCAAAATGGAATCCATACACCACACTAATATTTTCCAAAAACTAAATAATCTATTGGCATAATAATTTTAAAAAGATAAAGGAAATTAGTGTAGGTGGTTGGGCTCTACTTTATGACTCAAGATACAAATATTACAAAGAGACATTGTAAACCAGATGGCTTGGGCCATATGAGATAAAACAAGTATTTCCTAATGGATCAGTGTAGCTACATACAATTTATGAAGCTAGGTTCTCATTACTAGTTTATAGACATAGATTGAAGCTTTACAATAAACCATTATAGAAGGATGATTTCCTTGTTACATTAATTCAGTAGTTTGAACCTACAATTGAACATTCAACATTAGAGACAACAAGTTCTACAAATGAATCAGTAGATGATCTACCCAACCTAGAATCCATCATGATTCACCATAGGAAACCATCATCAATCCTTGGAAATGCTAGATCTTGAATGAAAGTGAGCTTGAAGACCTGCAAAAGCACTATAATGTTGCTCGAAGACTTCAACTTTGCTTGCTACTTGCTCTTGAATGCTTAGACCTTGAATCACTTTTTTTTAGATGAAAATAATGATTTGAAGCCTTATTTATATAGGAACTTCATCTAATTTACCATTTATTAGATATAAAATGCTGACATCAACCAAAATTTTGAATTAGAAACCTTGATTTCCTACTCAAACCCTAAAAAGGGGCCACAAAAAACCCATACACCACTTGTAGTCTATGGGTCCCACCTAGGGGGACTCATAGACCCAAGGTGGTGCATGAGTCCTACCCTATCATTTTGGGGTGAGTAATTTTTGAGTTGTTAGAAAATTAAATGCCTTGATTTTTTTGGGATTTTAGTCGAAATAATCCTTGAGATCCAAAATAAAGGGTCTTAGGGGCCTATTCTTGATGATTTAAAGTGTCATGAATGCATGGGTGCTAAAATAGGTCCAAATTAAGTGTGAAATTGTACCATCTCCAAGAAGAGCTTACAATTTTCTACACTACAACAAATATCCTTAAATTTGAAATAAAGTGTTGTTGATGGTGTTTTCTGCACAGCAACAACACAAAAAAGATGCAATATCCTATCTCTCTTGAAAGGTAAATCTCTGTTAGCAAGCCTCAAGAGATAACCCCAAGGTCTCTAATGTCAGGTCTTGACAATGCATAAACAACTTAGTGATAAAATGTGAAAATGTTGGTAATCACAATGGGACCTTACTACAAGCAAACTACTGAATCGATTCTATCATATTTAACAAACTAGTGATTCTTCAATCCTAGATTTAACCCAATAATCAAAGAAATAAAAAAATAAAAAGGGTGTCAAAGAGATTTCTAAATATAATACTACTCCTAAGATCAACAATGAAAATAACCAATACTCGAAATGGACCAATCCCTCAAAACTGATCTCTACTTGACCCAGATAAATCTGCAATCTTATAGAAACAGTGCAATCTTCTAAGACATTTAAGATTTTCAAATCATGAGCATTCACTCAAACAACCCTATTGCAATCAAAATGAATAAACCCTCATAATTAAACTTAAGCGCAAAGAGTATGAAGTCTAGGCTAACTTTGCAAAGCAACTAACAATCAGTTGGTTGCAAAAAGTATGGACTGAAGGATTGCTACAACATTCAAGTATTGAATCACAAACATTATTAAATTGAATCTAATCTAAATATTAACCTCCTCAAAGCAATTTTAAAGATGGAAGAATGAGAACCATGCAAGACAAGAGAATACCAGTATGGCACCAAATCACAATGTCATTACTTGTATTCGAATTATCCACTGTAGCAACAATTCTAGCTTTCTATTACAATATTTGCTTGAGAGAAAACTACTTGCTAACTTACTCTACTTCTAACTAGCTCTGTTCTATATTCTGGTTACAAATTCTACCCTTCTAACTTTTCTAACCCTTTACAAATGAGGCGACATGCCCAATATATAGAATTCCCTAGGAATCCGTCAGCCAGGCAAGGGTTTCATAGCAATAACTCAACACAACCACCCGGCCAAGAGAGTCTTCGAAATGGGTCAAATAGGAATTAAATGCACATCCCATCCAAGTTGGCCTGAGATCCGTAGCTCAGATGATGCGCGGGAAGATAATAGGGAAGCACAAATCGCGCCGTAGCCTATCATTAGCTCCCTTCCCTATTATCTTTACTCTAATCTGACTCTTCTTGTACTCTCAAGAACGACCCATCTAGGTCAGACACTGGTGGCAAAGGAAAAACCCTAAGTCAATTTTTGATGGATGCAACTTGCTCTCTTGAGTGTTTGACCGACTTATCCCAATCCGCCTTATACGCTAGATATTTATCAATGACTGCAAGGTAGGTGGTTGCATCATCCAACTGGTGCTCAGACATAGAATCATCATTACCTGGTGCATAAAAACCATGCCACCACTTCCTCAACTATTCTAGGCTCAAGTACTTGGGTGAGATCTTCCTTCTTCCTGTCATAATTTCAAAAAAGGCAATGGATCCATTGTAGACATCAGCTGGGTATCATCAATCTGCTTTCTTTGCTTGTAAATCTTTCTCAACACCTTCTACCTAATCTACAACTCCCATGGTTCGACAGCTCTCAAGGAAGGAAGAATTTCGCCACTTACCAACTTGTCCCGAGTGTACTCCATGATGGTTCTGGTTTTCTCCAGAAGGAGATCCGTATCCTCTTTATCTTGTGCTAACACTAGTTTCAACCACTCAGTTGCCATGCTAGCATCCTTTCTAGTTGACATAATTTCCTTAATAGCTTCATCACCCTTTATTTGCACCCCTTGTAACCAATTCATAGTGGCTAGGGTGGAATCTTTCATCTTCTCTAGCTCGGTGATGGTATCTTGAGGTAGAGGATTTGTAGCAGAGGATGAAGGATTAATGGACTTCCATGGCTTCATTAATTCTTCCAAGCACTTCTTGAGATTTTCATTTTCTTTCTTAAGTTCCTACTTGGTCTTCATTTCCTTCCTCAATCAATCCACAATAATTGTATTGGAGACCTCATAGTCTTCAATATCCTGCTCGATTGATGTAGGTCCTAGATTGAGAGTCTAAATATTGTAGTCCTCTTTGACCACATCATCTACGTTTTGACCTAGAGCAGGGGTGGCAATGTGAACAACTCGATCATGAGCTTCATCTCTTTCAACCCTTGAGATCACCCTATCCTTCTTCCTATCTCTACCTTTTCCAATTTTGGCTAGTTGTGCATCCCAATTCGGTAGACTATCTTCCACAACAACATGCTTCCTCTTTATCTCTTTGTCAAGCCACTCTGGAACAGTGGATTCCAATTGCACCTCAGCCTGTTTTTCCTCCTGTTGATCCTTAGGTGCCTCCTCACTTAAATTTTGTTTCTTAGGAGTTTCACCTGTCTTGCTTTCTTCTTCTTCAACATGTTCTTCCTCTTGCTCAGGTGATGGATCTCTCATTGCCTCCACTTCTCTTGGAGGAGATTCAACTTCTTCAGTCCTAATAGGAGAATCTATATGTGCAATCATAGGGGACTGCATAATCTTTTCAATTTCTGCTTCTGCACCATGGAGATCACCTTCATGAAACTCCTCTTCAGTGTCCAAATATTCATCAACCTTTTCAGTTTCACCAGGTTCACTTTGAACTTCATGAGCGGGAGGGATCTCATCATGCTGCTCCCCATGAGAAACCACCAAAGGTAGGTCAGTGCTAGGTATACTATCCCTGGGAGAAGGAGTACTAGACCTCCTTGTATATACCTTTTCTCTCTCCTCTAAACTTTCAACATTTATCACACGTGGAGTAGCTTCTTCCTTCCCTTCCTTGGAGCTAGCCTTCTCTGAGAATTTTGTAATTCTTTTCCTTTTGGGCACAAGATCATCAGCCTCAGGATTCTACTTTTCAGTCTCTTTCTGCTCAGACTTTTGAGTCCTTATCCTTTTCTTAGCTTTTTGCTTCCTCGATTTTTCTGTCTCTTGGACTTCTGTTTCTTGAACACTTTTACTCTTGACTTTGGAAGGAGAGTCCAACTTACCCTTACCCTTAGGATCCTACTTGGTAGATTCTTCAAAGGTGGAGTCGGGATCCAAATCTCCCATTAGTGCATAGGTGCACTGTACACCATTATTCTCCAACTACCAGATTTTGTGCTTTAGCACATCCTAGTGAATTCGAGAACTAGATCCATCAGTTGTTTTAACTCCATCCTTTCCTCCTCCAACCAATCCATATCCCCAATTGGTTTCTTTTATTGCCTCATAGGCATGATCCTGAATTAAGTTCCCATCATCCTCCAATTGATCAGGAACTACCTTCACATTATATAATTGGACTGACTCAACTGGAAGCTGGGAGAATTTCTTCTTTCTAACCTTGAACTCATCACTACAGTTGGCCCAATAGTCTTCTAGATTCACCTTATGGCTATATTCTCTACTGGCCTTCTTTTGAGCTTCTCTTGTGATATCAAATCTAGGCCTTTTGGAGTGGAAAGACAAACCAAGAGTACTCATTTCTTCTTCTAAAGCCTGGGCATAACCAATGGAAGGGAAAACCTCTCCAGTCCCAATCCTCAAGGGGAAGTCTCTACCAAATCTAGTCTTATGTTTGTCCTTCTTGACAATGGCATCAAAATCACAAATTTGTCTTGTTACTTCCAACAATATAATGTGATCAGTTGGATACCTTGGAAGTCTGTATGGGGCCCTTTGGCAGCCATCAATCTGAATGTAGGAGAAGGTTGGGAATTGAATAAACCAAGCTCCATACTTCTTGATGAGTTC
The DNA here is from genome assembly GCA_007258455.2 of Sequoia sempervirens. Taxonomy (NCBI): domain Eukaryota; kingdom Viridiplantae; phylum Streptophyta; class Pinopsida; order Cupressales; family Cupressaceae; genus Sequoia; species Sequoia sempervirens. The sequence goes on along the minus strand of VDFB02271358.1, from coordinate 584,908,060 downwards.
CTTTCCTTGATCTAAAATTCTAACATGCTCTACTTCCTAAAGAATTCTGGTGATATGCATGGTAAATGCATCATTTTCACTCCTATAGTCTGAGCTTCCTAAATACAAATGAGGGAAAAATTCATAGATGATCTCCTGTCTAAAAATTACCTTTGCATCCAAACCTTTGTAGGGATGGAATCTATCAAGTACATAGACCAAATATGAGGTCATTGTGAAGGTCTTTGTCTACAACACATTGGACAATTGTTGGTGAATTACTTGGCTAATGACTCCTGCCCAATGGTAGTTAATTTTCTCTTCTTCCATCCTTACAATCGTATGGCACATCCAATTCTCAAATGTACTAGCACTCCTCAATCCAACCACCCTACTAAGAAATGTGATGGCATCATAGTACTCCTTGAATTTTGCTTTGAACAGCTACTTAGGCAACTTGGAATAGTGTGACTTGGGCTTCTCCAGCCAGGAATTGATAAGTTGTGACTTTACAGTCTGGTCATCGTAGAACTCCTGACCTACCTCAATGGTGAATCCCACCACATGAGATCGTTCTGGCATATCAAAGGCCTAGGAAATGGAGATTGGATTGAGATTGGCAATAACTCTCCCTTGAGGACCTATTATCCTCTGTGTGTCCTGATCATAGTGCCTAGCACATTCAAGGACCAACTCATAACATTGCACCGTAGAAGGGAAACCATCAACATGGGACAAGCCTAATTCCATCATTCTTCTAGTCACCAAAGGAGGATTCTCAACCACCATTCTTTCTCTAAATTCCTCAAAATCCCAGAGACCAAAACTTGTATCAGTGACTTCTGACTAGACATAAGTGATTTTACTCTCAGGGACCTTGCTCTTGATGTCCAACTTGATCCTCTCTGCATCAGACAATGAAGACCCAACTGTTGCCTTGCTTGATTCAGCCTGCACTCAACATGAAAACATAATAAAAACCACAGGAAAGCAATGTCAATTCATCAAAACATCGTTAGAATGCATCTCACATAGTCAAGGTGTCATTAAATCTCATATAGAATGACCACAACAAATTTCACGTTTCAAGACCATCCACAGAATTTGAGCCAGAGAGGAATTTTAGGAAATTCTAGACCGATCGGATTCCAACGGAATAGCTAGGAAACACCTACTTAATCATTAAACTTGATCATTTTTCATCAATAAACCACATGGGAGATCCAAAAATGACATGAAATAATCATCAAATGCATCATAAATTGTAAATAGATCCAATTATCTCATGTTCCTTTATGTTTCATCAATTTTTGGGAAAATCTGCCAGAGACGGATTCCTGCGAAGAACGAGCCAGATAGGAGACTTCGGAAAATCAGGGAGATGGCGGATTTCAGAGAAATCTAGACTTAACAGAAATCCACAAAATTTGCAAAATTTTGAACCAATGGAGATTCCCGAAATGTAGGTTTCGGCAAGAGTCAATCATTTCGCCGAGAAGTCTTGGAAATTTCTAGGAGTCTCGCTGAAGAATGTCACTAGAATAGGTTTCGCTAAGACTTAGTGGTTTTGGTGTAACGTCCCGCCGACTAGGGGGAGTCTCAGCGAAGCAAATGAGTGCATTTCAGCCAAACAAATTTCATTCAGAAAGAGGTTACGTCGAATGGGGCACGTCTTGCCAAAAGCGAATATGGAAGTCATGTCGGTGAGAGATCTTCTTTGGGGTAAAGTCACAGTGAATCCCCCTTGTCTCACCAACTAGCAGAGTTTAAGCAATCACTTCGGCCAAACTAAAGTTTATCTAAGTGATGTCTCAATGAACCTATAGAGTCTTGTCGAACATCAATGTAACAAACATCTCAATGTGACCAGCGGGTAGTCGGGGTAAGGTCTCAGCGACTTTTCTAGGTTTCACTGACTAGCGATAGAAAATAAGGGACCTTCAGTGTGAGAAAGACACTGTCACAGTGAACATATGGAATTAGGAGGGATTTCGGTGAAATGTTTGAGTTAGGCTAGAGGTCCCAGTGACTATGTTATGTTTTTTCGATGAAGAGTTCAATTGGTATAACCTCTTGCCGACATTATGAAGTCACCCTAACAGAAGATTTGGGCTTGCCAAGAAAGAAAGGTCTCGCTATAGAGTCCTAGTAACCGTTAGGAGTCTCACCAAAAGTGAAGGTCTTGGAAAGAGTAGTGAGGTCGTAGAAAAGTCTTAGCAAAGCATGAATGTCTTGCCAATGTAGAGTTCTATCGGTATAACCTCTAGCCAACAATAGGTTGTCTCCCTGAAAAAGATCTGGACTCACTAAGAATAGAAGGCCTCGCTATGAAGTCCTGGTGATCGTTAGGAGTCTCGCCGAAAGCAGAAGTCTCGGCAAGAGTAGGATGCATTTGGCGAAAGGTCTCACCGAAAGCAAAGGTCTCAGTGACAAGACAGAAAATTGGCAAGATGAAAGGAGCCTGCTATGAGCTCTTGGTGACGAGGGTTTGTCTTTTCGAAAGTGAAGGTTGTCAGCGTGAGAATTACAACATCTGGGTGATCAAATATAAACCCACGAAGGGCTTCGGTGAGACACAAAATGACTGATATGACATCTCGCCGACTTTGAAGGGTCACAATGACTAAAAAGGACAGAGCTCAATGAAAGCCAAAGGTGCTTGGTGGGAGGTCTCGCCAAAGGACGGATGTCTTGGTGAAGCAAAATGAATATCAGTAAGACCATTGGATCTCGCGATGACCTCTTGGTGACTAGGTCTAGTCTGGCGAAAGCGAATATGAGCAAGCATGTCGATGAGACATTTTATTACGGAGTGAGGTCTCGGTGAATCCTCTTTGTCTCACCGATTGGAACATGAGACTTTATCGGCATGAAAACAATACTATCACAGCGATGACATATGAACTCAGGAAGGCTTTAGGCGAAACACAAGGTGATCGATATGACATCTCAGCGATCTCGAATGGTCACAACGAAGGGAATCTGGAAGGGATGAAGAGTCCTGATTTCATCCAGACACTGAACCAATGCAAAATTTCAAAAGGTTTAACTCAGGACCAGTCAAGGATGGACGTTCAAAAGATTTTATTTGTGTTTCAAGACCATTTTAAGATGAAATCAGCCTATGTGGCACTTCCCTAGGTTTAAAACCCTACTCATCCGCCATTAGCGCACATGCAATTTTAGAACTTAGTTGTTTCAACTGTTAAGTCATCACTAGGGTTTACTAATTACTCTTAGGAAAGCTTCATCGAAATGCAAATAGACAAATGAGCTCAAAACTTGCTTGGGAGCTGACATATGATGCAATACTGAACAACCCTAGCATGAAATAAACAAATACACAGGAATTCAAATCCCACAAGCTCTCACAATACCAACGCATCATTCATAATTCAATTCAAAGCATGGAAATTAGACACACACCATTATAAAGTGGAAATTGATCCCAGAAGTAGCAAACGCGAAGCTCAATGGTGTCTACAATGAACACAGGCAATAATGCACAAGAAGTCACCACCAAATGAGATCAATTCAAACCCAAACACCCAAGTCAAAGCCAAAAGCACAAAGAACAAACTCTAAGGATGCAATTCTCAACTCATACAATGGAAAAGATAAGCAAGATGGCACAAAGATCCCAGAAATTGAGTAAAACCCAGCCTTCATAGCACATACAAAGTAATTAATGCAATCGATAAGGGATTCATGAAACCCGAGGAGTCGATGACAGGGAAAAATCTAGGAAAATATGGTCCACATGGAAATCTATGAAAACCAAAAAATTCCTAAGCAACAAGACCCAACCGGAGTTCAAGCAGGATCCGGGAAAATCTGACCAGGGTGAAAAATCCTGAATCAGGGAAAAAGCTCAAAATTCATCCAGAACCTAAGATTTTCAATGAATAACCTAGGGGAAACACTTAGGCAATCAAAATAAACATATTACGCACATTCCTAGGTAAGACAAAACCTCAAAAGAAAGGGCCAAAACACCAAAACCAAAGTGAAAGAGGGTCCCTACCTCCAGCGGAACGTGTGTGCAAAAAACTGCACAACAAGTCTTTCTTACCTATACATAGTTCACAAGGAGTCTTGTCAGCACAATTCATACAATGAGATTGATTTACTAAGTAACAAATAAAATGCATGGCCTCTATTATAAATAATTTATTTGATGTGTACCACTCAACATACATTTATATTTTTCTATTAACGTTAAATTCATTTATTCTATAATCTTATTTTTTTATGGTCTATGATAACACTTTTTGGAAAAAAAAATCACCTCTATTTTTATGTATTTTTTTGAGCTTTTGAAATATTGTGTTGCCATGATAGGGTTTATTTTTATACAAAAACCCTCACATAACCCTATCTCAAAAAATTCCCTTGCACTTTTGTTTTAAACTCACATTGACCTCCTACTTTGGTTGGAAATCATTTAATTAACAAATTATGGGTTTGAATCCCAAGTATTGACTGTCCCCTTACGCCCAAGTCCTCGATTGATCTATTTCCCACTAATTTTCTACCCAAAATTTCCTAAAAATACTAAGTCTCAAAGTTTCAAATGACCTCATTACCCCTTGTTCCCTAGGCATGTCTCTTTAAAAAGCTATAGCACATGTGCCCAAATAAATCACTTAAGTTCTAAGAACCTAGCCCTCTTGAGACATGTGTCTTGTCCTTAATGCATCACATTCAACTTGCACATCATATTCTCATTTCCTTAGCATATAGCTTAAATGCATTAGGAAACATTAGAAAATTTGGGACACATGTTGACATAATACTACAATTCACTGTCTTAGTTAAACACATTCTTATAAAGGAAGCACATGGTAAAACTCCACTAGGTCAAGGTAAGTGAGAGAAAGATATGTGGTGACCTTTGATTGCATTTCTCTATCCCTTAAGAGTGTATTTTATAATATTGAGTGAAAATTCAAACTACACTCAATGGGCCTCAATAGCTTTCAGCATGTCACATATCTTCATTGCAAAACACTACCTCTTTAGAGTGCATTTTCATTCTTGTAGTGCATATGGGAATTACACAAGTCTTGCTACATCATGATGGGAATAGGTATCACAAATAAGTTACATCACATAGGTTTAATGTATCATAGTTTCTTGTTCTTGTCACAAAGGTAAGACATGTTGAGAAGAGGCCATTAGCAATTTGACACTTGGTAGTGTTTCATTCCATCACTTCACTTCTTCACATCACATTCTTGAGCATTGAATACACAAAGAGAATGTGATGGTTAAAAAATATATAAAAGAGAGATAGGTGTCTTGGTTATATCATAAAGTTCCTTCAAAGCGTACTTTCATCATCTTAGTGTATAAGGAAAATGTGCTAAAGCTATGGATTATAATATGAGAACACATGTTCACACCCTATTATAGAGCTCCTCTCCTTTGCAACACATTCCCTTCCAAGAAAAAAAAATGTGAAAAGTGATGGAGAGATGATATCATGAATGGGTAGGTGTCACCATTTTAGTGGATCACAATGTTTCAATGTATCACATTTTTTGTTCTTCAATACAAAACTAAAGCACAGTTAGGTAAATAAAGTATATAAGTAGGACACATGTCATCCTTAGGATTCAGTGCATTGGTCACTCAAATCACATTCTCATAAAAGCTATTTCACATGGTATATTTTTGTTATAGGTATGAAGGTATTACCATTGATGTCAACAAGTTGGTGTTGTCATTGATGTCAACTATGTGTTAAGGAAGTTTATTGCTTGATGAAGATGTTGAGGATATTGAGAAAATTGTGAAAAAGAGGTTGTTGCAGGTTGGGCATGTGTAGTTTATAAATTGATGAAGTGTTGTGAGTACATGGATATATCTTTATGTTTTTGTGTCTAGAGATGTTTTGGAATATGTTAATGAGGTGAGATAGTGTTTCTAATACTTGGTTTCCAAGTGCTTTTGAGAAAAATTGATAAACAAAGAAAACAATATTGTGCAAGTGCTCATAATGTACTCCAAGTTGTGCTCCATGTTTCTTCTATGTTGATTCTATACTTGTAAAAATATGATATGTTGCTCAAGGTTGTTAGTAGTTGCTATGTTTATAATTTGGGTTTTTGAATCATTGTACAAAGTGAGATATTTTCACTAGTACATGAACCAATTTTTTAGTACTATTTTCCATGGTTTGGGAGAAATGTATTTTCTCCGCATTTCTTCAAATTTTAGTTTTAGGTTGTGTAGATCTTGGGAAGTTTCTTATAATGCTTATATCTTTCAATATTCAAGGTTTCACTTGATTTGGTGATGTACACTGTGTGTTTCATGCATCAGTGTGCGAATAATGTTTATCAATTGATCTGGGTTGAAGTATTTCTATTATTTGAGTTTGGATGAAGTTTTTGTTTTTGATAAGATAAGCAACATTTACAGGGTGTTGTACCCTTTACATAGAAATCCCATAGGTCCAAAGGAAGTATAGTTCAAACCAACTGAACTAGAGGAGAAATAAACAAAGACAACTAACCAACAACTGTAGAACAATAGAAAAAGATTAAACAACCCCAAAACCAGAGGGGACCAATCTGACTCCTAGAACCCATGGCCACAAAGAGGAAATGGATTTGGGAAGACCATTCTTCTTCCTCAACACAACTGACTAGGAAGGCTTAGAATCAAAATCCACTAAGCGAGGTGAGGGGAGTGGATCCACAATAGCCACCCGGGAGAGGAGACATCACATAGCGAGGGAGCCTACAAAAATGAAGAGGAGTTAGCAGTGATCAAAGGACTAGTAGAATCAGGTGATGATCAATGGGTAGGAAATGACAGAACAATGATAGAAGAAGGTTCCATAGAAAGGTAGGATGGAAGAGGAACCTGGAAAGGCTCTAACTCCAAGGGAGTAGTAAGGGGAGGTTCACCCTCCTCAGAGGAATCATCTGAAGAGGGAGAATCAACCATGAGATGGTCTGAGAGAGCATTCTTCCACCAAGTAGCAGCACCCTTGCAGCAGGCAAGAGGGAAGCCATAGGCTAGGTGACCAACATAGAAACATCTCCTGCACCAAAAAGGGAGCCCCTCATAGTCCAAAATCTGCTTCCAAGGTCTGTTTGCCACCATCAAAACCACATCACCATGGAGAGGTTTGGAGATGTCCAAATTGATTAAAATACGAGCCACTGTAGTATGCCCAACATCCTGAGACGTAGAATCCACCTTCAAAAAGCTACCAACAGTGTTGCCAATAGATTCAAAGAAAGAATTCTCCCAAAACTAGAGTGGGATATTCAATATTTGAACCCAAATAGGTCTAATATTCAGAGGCTCCATAAGAGGATTGAAAGAGTGAGACTAAGGCCAATTGAATAGTGAATGAACACCCCACATCCACAACTTGTCCAACACTCTATCACGATCCTCAAGGGAAGAAAAAGTTGCAAAGAAACCCCTCTAGAACTGGGATAGAGCTCAATCTACTCTAAAACAATAGGCTTCCAGGAAGTAAAAAACCATCCATTGAGATCTGGAAGGTGTTGTGCAAGTTTTCGCACACACGGCCCGCTAGAAGCAGGGACCCTCTTTCGCTTCGGTTTTGGTGTTTTGGCCCTTTCTTTTGAGGTTTTGTCTTACCTAGGCATGTGCTTAAAATGTTTATTTTGATTGCCTAAGTGTTTTCCCCAGGTTATTCATTGAAAATCTTAAGTTCTGGATGAATTTCAGGGTTTTTCCCTAATTCAAGATTTTCTGCCCTAGTCAGATTTTCCCGGATCCTGTTTGAATTCCGGTTGGATCTTGTTGTTTGGGAATTTTTAGTTTTCATGGATTTTCGCGTGGGCTAGATTTCCCTGGATTCCGCCCTGTCGTCGGTTCCCCGGGTTTCATGATTGTCTTGTCGATTGCATTAATGGCTTCGTACGCGCTTTGAAGGCTGGGTTTTACTCGATTTCTGAGATATTTGTGCCATCTTGCTTATCTTTGCCATTGCTTGAGTTGAACTGCATCCTTTGAGTTTGTTCTTTGAGATTTTGTCTTTACTTTTGCGACATTTGGGTTTGAATTGATTGTGTAACGCCATAGAAAAGTTGCATAATAGAAAACAAAAGATCATTAGAAGAAACATATGCACGCAATACTAAATCGAAGATGCAAATATATTCGTTAAGCAACAAAGTACATAGGAAAGTAAAATGTAAACAAACTGAAACAATCTCACCAATTTCAAATGTATTTCCATGATTCATCTCGATTGCCCTTCTCCATTTCGCTTGTGTAGTATAATTGCCCTCAGATTTTCAAGAGTTCATGCAAGTATAGCCTAAGATAATGATTAGAAAAATATCGAAGATCAAGATTGACTGCTCTCAAAATTCATAAGAATTCGCGACAGAGATTGGAATGAAGAAAGACAAATCAATTTATAGAAAATTGATTATTCGAATGACAGACCAAGATTGAAAGATCAACGGACGGTTGAGATCAACAGATTGGACATGCATTCTGATAACTGACAGTAGTGACATGAGTGATACTAATTAGAAATAGAATTAAAGATTAAATAAATGATTTAATCTTCAGTTTGGCATTCAAAAACATCAGAATTATCTTTGCATGACAAAGATGAATATTGATTATAACGACTCTCTATTCGAATGCATGCACATGATTTAATTAATTAAATATGAATAATTAATTAATCTGCATGTACATGCAAATGAGTTAGAACTAGATGACCGAATGATTTGACAAAGAGATTACTCGAAGACGCCACTTAGACATCAAATCAATAGTTAACTGAACGATTAAAATATATCTTGAGTTGAGTAAAAGTGAATACTTAGATAACTCACATAATTATCTAAAATATAGAGGAATGTGTTAAAATACAATTAATGAATCAAATAATTCATTTAATTCAAGACTCGATATTTGAAGAATAATTAAATAAATAAGATTTATTTAATTAAGTGATGAAGGGATTTTAAATGAATAATTAAATAAATAAAGAATTTATTTAATTATAGTTGAAGTATGATAAAGAGTAAATTAAATAATGATTTATGTAATTTAACAAGAAGGATAATGTTAATTACTAACATAATTAAATAAAAAGTGTTTATTTAATTAATTAGATAGAATAAAGAAAAGTGTGAATTAATTAAATAATTAAGGTTATTTAATTAATAGAAGAATTGATGTTAAAATGAACTAATTAAATAATTGACATTATTTAATCATGACCGTGAAGAATAGAAGAAATGAAGAATATGGAAGTCACAGGCCTAAACCAAATTTCAGTGTCTACATTTGCCCCTCTTTGATACAATGTCATTTCGACGTTGTGTCAAAGAAAATTGATAAAAACATGCTCCAGTAATGCCCCAGATTAGAATAGGTGAAGGTATGCCCCCTCAAGAAAATTGACAAATTTTTGAAAAATTCAAAAAAATTTGGAAATGCTCCCGATTAGTCCGTTGGATAGTCAGAAATGCAGTGTTATTTGCGGAATTGGGTTCAGAAATAGGAGGGATGGGTATGCGATGATAGAAAATGGAAGTTAACATGGCCAGTAGGACATAAATGACACCTAGGCCCTAGGTATATATAAGAAAGAGGGGTAAAAACCTATTCATTTTCACCCACCTAGTTGAGAAATTGAGATTTTGCTCTGACTTTCTAGCAAAGATGTCTCCAGTTCCAGCTACTCACCATTGCGCATACAGGATCTAGACATACCAGAGACCAGCCGGCGCAGACCCCCTGGTATGGACCTAAAACTTGCCTTTTGAACTTTTTTTTTTGCGCATATTTTAATGCATTTATTTTAGATTTTACTTATGCGTCACTTTAATTATGAACCGCATATGCATGCGTGAACGACGCATGTGTATGCGGAAAACTGCATTTGAATTTTTATGTTAGTCATTTAGAATAGTTTTCTGCGGTTAAATGCATTTGTTGATTTCTGAAACACATTTGATTTAGAATAGCCGCATGTGTAGATTTAGAAACGCATTTGAATTTACTGCACCGCATGCTTTATTTTTCAATGCATATGTATGTGGTCAAACACATGTGATATAATGAGCCACATTTGTTAAAAAGCAACACATTTTGAGTTTTGTGAACCGCATTTGATAGAAAGCGATGCATGTAAAAAGGAATGACGCATGTGCAAAATAACGACGCATTTCTATTGCATGTAGTATAGTCATTTTGCACTAGAATAGATGATTGAGGCTAACATGAGGCATGTATAATGCCATTGCAGGTTGTATTGGACACGATTTACACATGGGAGTCGAGACCCACCACGTTTCGATTCAGAGATAGCTTGCGGCTGGCCGAGCGACGGGTTTTAAGGCATTTGGGTTTATTACATGTGACTGATATGCCCTAGATTCGGGCAAATTGGGAACTATTGAAAACATTATGTGAGAGGTGGCATTCGGAGACATCGTCCTTCCACCTACCGACTGGAGAGGCCACAGTGACATTAGAGGATGTGTATAGGATACTGAGACTACTGATTAGAGGGACACGGGTGGCCTATGATACTCAGAGGGGTGCTATCAAGATGTGCAAGTACTACCCCCATGCCGACATTAGACAGCTAGGGTTCGATGACTATGAGATTAGGTGGCGGGTGTTGGCCCAGAGATATAGACAGTTGGACTGTCTATTGGCTACATTGATAGGTGGTATAGTACTGCCTGACCGCCGAGGTCATGGATTTCCTATGGGATGGGGGGAGATGTTAGTAGGCATGCTCGAGCGGCAAGTTGTGTATGTCTGGGGTTCTTGTGTACTTGGGATGTTGTACTTCCATTTGCATGATATTTCCTACCGAGAGGCACAGTCGATGAGATGCGGTACCATGCTCCTGGTGGTATGGGCGTGGGAGCATATCGCCATTTTTAGACCACCTATTATAGTTGACCTACGTCATGGAGCTCCATACCCCTTCCATTATGCGGGGGTGACCACACAACATCATATTGGAGACACAGGATACTTCAGACATGATATAGACATGATGCATCAGTTCACATGGAGACCATACCTGGGCTACGAGGAGTGGTCAGATGAGGACGAGCACTTGCCATTTTGTAGACAGGCACAGTACTTGGTTGGATGGACAGCGTCTCATGTGCACATCATAGAGTGGCAGTTTCCAGATCGGTTCCTGAGGCAGTTTGGAGAGGTACAGGATGTACCTCGAGGGAGAGCAGAGTTTGCCAGATCATCATGAGAGGTCCCACTATGGGGGCCAGAGATTCCAGTGGCCACTGCAGAGGTGGATATTGATGGGCTACAGGCACTTCCATGGGGATGGAGGGATGGACTAGCAGACCCAGGGACCACTCCAGAGTATGATTAGTGGTGGGCAACACACAGGTTGATCCCCTTGATAGACCTAGAGCAGCCAGTGCCGGTAGAGTGGCATGGTATAGGTCCATGAGGCAGATGAGGTAGAGGGAGAGGCCAAGGAGGTAGAGGAGGCTGTGGTGATGGAGGGGATGATGGAAGAGGTGGACGACATGGAGGTAGGAGAGGGAGGTGTGTCGGTAGGGACAAGGACTAGCCTTGTCACCGATCCATGAGGAGGGAGGAGGAGAGGAGGATGTAGCCATGCGAGATGTGGCCAGAGGTGGAGAGGAGGCACAGCCGGTGGAGGCAGCCATCCTAGATATCCCAGATATCCCGGCAGAGGAGGAGGCAGGCAGAGAGGAGGCAGAGATTGATGCCCTAGGCTTGTTAGGTGCTTATCAGGAGGATGATGATGAGGATGATGATCATGAGAGAGAGATCCAAGATCAGATCCTGGAGGAGTTGGATGAGGAGGAGGATGGGAGAGACAGGGCCAGACAGGATGATGCAGGGGTAGAGGATCCAGACATAGATACATTGCGAACCCAGGTTGCCTCCTTGGAGGAGCAGATGAGAGTTTTGATGGCCGAGAGGGATGCATATCAGGTGGAGAGGGATAGAACTTTGATGGACAGGGATGAGGCCATAGCCCGGTGATAGGAGACTGAGTAGAGATTCACAGAGCTCAGGGCATTATGTACAGGACCATCAGCTACTTTTTCCAGAGAGCTAGTCAGGGCTGGAGAGAGGGAGAGATACTATCAGGACTTATATCAGGCAGAGGTTCCCCTAGAAAGACGAGCTCCTAGTTTTTCAGCGGCACATAGTAGCAGGTCCCAGACCAGGACCCACACACGGACAGTTAGTACAGAGGGGGTGGATCAGCCACGTAGAGCAGGGCCATATGACAAACCTCCCTCAGCTTAGAGATCAGCAGGTTCTCATCATCATTCCCCCACACACTCCCGGCATGATGGCAGTGGCAGCTCAGGATAGGGGTACCGTTTGTCAAGACACTGTAGTTTGATTTTATAGCCTACGGGCTTCCATGTATTATTGATACATTATGACATTGTGATGTGACACATTTGAGCAAGAGATATATATATGATTTTGGTGGCGATTCTCATGATATGCATTTCTATGTATTGATTATGCAGTCTTTATGTATACATGTGATGTTTAGATGATATGACTATGTGATGGATGAGTATATATATTTTATGATGTTTATGCAGCTAATGAGATAATGTTGATTCTATGTGATGTATGATTCTATATGATGTATGCAATTTTGAACTATGAGATGCAATATGATGTGAATATGTATGATGGATACTACATGTATGTTATATAGACATAATGTGATGTATGTATTTATAGTTGCTTTGTACATGAAATGCTTATGATATGTATAGTTTGATGATGAATGTCTATTATGCCATGATGATCTAGATATGAAATATGCCTATTTGTATGTATGTTTCTAACATGTATGTTGATGCAGGATGATGTATAATGTTTTGTGTCATAGGACTCCGTCATAATGCAAGAAAGAAGAACTGTTAGTGCGGACAGAAAGATCGACAAAGAATGAAAGATAGAAGATAAATGTTAGTATTAGCAATCTTTGATATTTTTCTATACCACAAAAGGTATTGCACTTTATCATCATTGGGTGGGACTAATACAAATGGAGAAAAACACCATGATATGACATAGATCAACGTGTGTAAGATCACCCACTTGCTAATAATAGATAGTCGCAGACAAGGATTGTCATTAACTCATACTAAGGGCACAAGTTGCCCTAGTCTTTTTGTCAGGACAAACCACAGACAGCAAACAAAGTAAAAGATGGGTCATGAAATGTCATTTCTCCTCTAAATCCTTCATGGGACATCCTTGAGGAAACTAGTAACATGACTCAAAATCAAATTTAAAAGACAGTCGACAGACAATAGTCAAAGAAAATAGAATTCTGATACATCGTTGCTTCTCTAAATCCTTCATGGGACATCCTTGAGAAAGCTAGTAACATGAATCCCAGTCATCAATTCAAGATAAATGATAAGATAAATAAGCCATAGAGTCAAAAAGCCAATAAAATATTTTCCAAAACTTAATCTTGTTTGTTTGATTTGTTTGATTGATAAAATGATTGATTGATAGAGCCTGATGTGAGGAGATACACATACCGGATAAGACTGTGAGTCTAGTTTTGATGTTATGACTATCTGTATAAGGCATGACAAAGCCTGGTTTTAGAAAGACATGTATTGTATAAGACGTTGAGTCAGATGTTGTTGATGTGATAACCTGTGTAAGGCTATGTTTGACCTTGTCGATTATGCAGGAATGACTCATCCTGAATAAGACATAGGTTGACTATTTTGATAACGTCTATTTCCAAGAAGGGCACATCTTGTAGCAGACTATAGTTGATCTATTTTGATTGTTTTGTTTAGCAAGTTGTTTGATTTGACTTAGAGACATTGCTAACTTGTTCACCAGATTGATGCATGACCTTGAGACAATGCGTTGGAAATTAACTGCATGTGACGAAAAACCCTAAAGGATTGACCTAGTGCATCCTCGGGGGCTCATCGATTGATGGCCTTGCCTACATTGTACATGCAGAGACCTCGTAGTTTGACTTCAATTGACTGAAAAGACTGACTACAAATAGAAGACTTGTGTGAAAGTGAATGTGACAAACCCTAATGGACTGACCTAGTGCGGCCTCGGGGGCTCATCGATTGATGGCCTTGCCTACGTTATACACGCAGAGACCTTGTAGTTCGACATGACCAACGACCTTGTCATATAGACATATGGATTGAATCAAGATTTTATACAGACAAAGCTAAACAGACTGACCTAATTCCTAGGGGGCACATCAACTGATGGCCTTGCCTACGTCCAGTCGCAGAGGCAACGTAGTTCGACACGACCAATGACCTTGTCATATAGACATATGGATTGAATCAAGATTTTATACAGACTTACCTAAATGAACTGACCTAATGCCTCGGGGGCACATCGGCAGATGGCCTTGCCTACGTCCAGTCGCAGAGGCAATTTAGTTTGACAAACGACAAAGACTGACAAGTGCGACTGACTCTGACTCTATTTTTAGATTTTTGAAATGTTTTGATTTTTTTGTCCTTTTGAAGTTTTCTAATGTTTTTGTGTTTTCTCAGGTCATTTTGTGATGTTTGTGGATTTTTCTATGGTTTTACGTCTTCAACATAGCCAATGTAAGAACCAATATGACACACATCAAGTGTTTTCCCCCAGTCGAGTATAAGACCAATCGATTATGAATAGGGTAAAAGGGGGGATATGAAATGCACTCGATGTCAATTGTTCCAAGTTATGGGAAAGACTACCACTTATTAGGAATGATATATACAAGCGATGGACAGGAAAGATAAGGGATATGTATAGGGATAGGTAGTATGTATAGGGAAGTGAACTATATACAATGATAAGGACTATGTACAGTATAATAGTAGACAAAGGAGCAGTGTTAACTACACCTAGCGCCTGTTTGCCAGGTTTTCACCATGGTACCTATCCAAAGCGCCACCGAAGTGGTTTTCACTATTGGATGAATGATTTGTCTTTACTATTTTCCATATTATCTATTTTTTTTGGTGTTACCAAGACGCCTGTGTGCCAGGTTTTCACCTTGATAACGATTTTTGTGATTTTCTGATTTTTTTGTATTTTTGCTAATTAAGACAAAGGCTCCTAGAAGCTATGCGTAGAACTTCTTCAGATGCATACTATTGATTGGTGAGGCCAATGGTTCGCCTTCAGGAGTAGAGAGTTGGTATGCTCCTGATCCAAAAGCTTATGTAACAACATAAGGTCCTAACCAGTTAGGTTCAAACTTTCCTGGTTTTTCTCTTTCTGCTTGATTCTTTGGGTTCTCCATTAAAACTAGGTCACGAATGTCAAAGTTTTTGTTCAACACCTTCCTATTATAGCTACGACGAAGGTGATTCTGATATGCTTGGAGATGGTCTAATGCCTTCTATCTTCGCTCATCTAGGAATTGTAGCTCATGGAGTCTCGACACTCTGTACTCTTCATCATCAATGTGGCCTTTCAGGGATACCCTTAGGGAAGGAATCTCGACCTCAATAGGCAGAATAGCTTCAGAACCAAATACAAGTGAATATGGAGTAGCACCAGTGGGAGTGCAGATACTTGTGTGATAAGCCCATAAGGCAGGGTTAAGCTATAAATGCCAGTCACGACTAGCATCATTGACAGTCTTCTTGACGATTCTAATGATGGTCTTGTTAGATGCCTCTACTTGGCCATTACCTTGTGGGTAGTATGGAGTAGAGAAGTGATGTTGGATATGAAACTCTTCACACAGATGACGAACTTCTTGGTTCTTAAATGGGCGGCCATTATCAGTGATTATGGACTGAGGGACACCATATCGACAGATGATATAGTTTAGGATAAATCTAGAAATCTGTGTGCCGGTAATGTATGTCATAGGAATGGATTCAATCCATTTCGTAAAGTACTTAGTGGTAGTGATAATGAACTTGTGCCCATTAGATGATGTGGGGTGGATCTTTCCTATGAGGTCGAGTCCCCATTGGGCAAAGGGCCATGGTGATGTGATAGGACGGAGCTCCTATGCTGGGGCATGTATCAAGTCTCCATGAACTTGGCATTGATGACATTTCGTTACAAAAACATATGAGTCTTTTTCCATAGTAGGCTAGTAATAACCCAGTCTCATAATCTTTTTGGCTAAGGTAGGACCGCTAGAATGGAAACCACATATACCCTCATGCACCCCATGCAAGGTTGCTTGTGCTTCAGTAGAATCAAGGCATCTCAGTAGGGTATTATCTAAAGCACGTCTATATAGGGTGTCTTCGACGATGGTGTATTTGGCTAACTTACGGAGGAATGTCCTACATTGGTTATTTGATAGGCCAGTGGGTATGACTTCGGCATGAAGATAATCATAGATTTCTTTGTACCATGGGGAATTAGGACCAACAATGTCAAACACCATTTTAGAATCTGGGATATCATAGGCTGGGACCAAAAGTTGTTCTACCAAGAACTCAAACTTAGGCACGTTGTTAGGAATGTCAAGAAGTGATGCAATTGTAGCCATAGCGTATGCTGCCCTATTTAAAATATGAGGTATTTGATGAAATTCGACTTTGTCAAAGTATTCTTTAAAGCTATCAGCCATGCGCTTGTATGGAGCAAGCTTCTCATCCTTAGTCTCATAATCATCATTTACCTATCTGATTACTAGTTGAGAATCCCCATATACTTGTAAAATCTTAATTTTCCACTTGACTGCCATGCGTAACCCTATCACTAGAGCTTCATACTCTGCTACATTATTCGTGCATGGGAATGCAATCCTAAATGACTTAAGGATAGAATCACCCTATGGTGTAATAAACAGTATACCAGCCCTTGAACCATGATTTGTATGTGAGCCATCAAAGTACAGTTTCCATGTTATGTTTACGTCAATTGTAAATATGAACTCATCAGGAAAGTATGCAACCAATGGATGATCTGCCTGTATGGGTGTGTCATCTAACTGATCAACAATGACCTGTCCTTTAATAGCCTTTCTTTCTACATACTGGATATCATACTCACTAAGTATCATAACCCATTTGGCCAGTGGCCCTATTAATGTTGCCTTGCTAAGAAGATATTTCAGAGGATCTATTTTAGCAATCAACATGGTTTGATGGTTTAGCATGTAATGCCTCAATTTTTGGGTAGCAAATACTACTGCAAGATAGGCATGTTCAATGGTACTATAGTTGAGCTCATAACCGACCAAAGTCTGACTGATATAATAGACTGCCCTTTCATGACCTTCATCGTCATTCTGTGGAAGCAATGCTCTGAGTGATGAATGGGTTGTTGTAATATAAAGAATCAATGGTCTTCCTTCAACAGGTGGCATTAAGATAGGTGGTGTAAGTAAATATTCTTTAATCAGTTGAAAATCCTCTTCACATCTAACTGTCCATGCAAAGGGTACTCCTTTCTTTAGTAGATGTTGAAACGGATGTGTCTTGTCTGCTAACTGCACTATAAATCTTCTGATAGATTTCAACCTTCCTTGTAATGTCCTTAGTTGACTAAGATTTGTGGGTGGTGGCATGTCCATGATTGCTTTCACCTTAGCAGGATCCACTTCAATGCCTCGTCTAGAAATAATATACCCTAACAGCTTTCCTGACTTGACTCCAAACACACATTTCTTTGGATTAAGTCTCACTTTATACTTCTCTAGCATCTGAAATATCTTATCTAAAACCTGTAAATTTTCTACCCTTGTCTTAGATTTTGCAATAAGGTCATCGACATAATCCTCCATACAAGTGTGTACCAGATCATGAAAGATAGTAGTCATGGTACGCTGATAGGTTACTCCAGCATTCTTGAGTCTGAAGGGCATAACATTCCAGCAATATGTTCCCCAAGGACAAGTGAAAACCATCTTAGGTTGGTCTTCAGTGGAAATTCTAATCTGGTTATATCCTAAAAATCCATCCATAAGGGATAACATCTCATAACCTGCTGTCATGTCAACTATCATGTCTATGTTAGGCAAAGGGAAATCATCCTTAGGACAAGCTTTGTTGATATCTCAAAAATCAGTGTAGATGCGGATGCCCCCAGTTGGTTTAGTGACTGGTACAAGATTGGAGATCCAATCGGCATAGTCGATAGATCTGATGAAACTAACGTCTAACAATTTCTTGAGTTCTGCCTTGACTAATAAAGCAATTTGTGGATGCATTTTTCTCAGCTTTTGTTTCACTGGTGTGGCACCTAATTGTAAGGGAAAATGATGTAGAACAAGGTCAGGATCCAACCCTGGCATATCCGCATATGACCAAGCAAAATGTATCTGTCTCTGTTCAAAGAAGTTATGGAACTCGGGCTACTCTTCTGTTGTAAATGATGCTGCAAAATGAACCAATTGAGGATTCTCTTTGGTACCTAGGTTGACTTCTACTGATTCTTCAATGAGCATAGGTGACTTTTCCTATGCAATGGGGAGAATGTTCAAACCTCCATCCTTAGGTGCCTCAGAGAGGTTTTCACCTTCCGATGCGTCCTTTCTTTTTACTTTTTCATTGTCTAAAGGTGCCTTTTGGTTTTCACCTAGAGACTCATCCTTTTTATCTTGTTTATTCTTTTTCTCATTTTTGTGACTGGAGGGTTGAACAGATTCCCCAAAGTATGCTTTATTGTCCAATTCAATGGTAAAACCAGCCTTATGATCACCATTTGGTATGCCTTCTCGTAATCCTAGGAACTCAGCAATTGCTTTGTCGTTCTCAAACATATCTAAGACGGGTGTGTCTTGTTGGTCCTAATCAATGAGTTGGGGGTAGACTAAAGGCATGTCATCGTCAAAGTTATCAAAGTTTAATGGAGTCAAGGTAAAGATTGAATGATTCATGTGGTTACAAAAGTCTTGTACCAAGTCCTTTTTGCTCTTAGTTTTTGGTCTAGGTGGATTGATAGGTGGGCCTAATGCCAAGGTTTGACTATCAGAAATAGGTGGCTCAGGTTGCCAAGAGGTAGGATCAAGTGATTCCCAATAGTAGTGTTTAAATCACTCTTCTTTTGTCATTTTCTTTGGTGAACATGAATTCAAGAGATTGGGTGAGGAACTTAGCATCAAGTCAAGTTCTCCAAATAACTTGTCAAGGTCCATGGAAGAAGTAGAGGATAGGGAATCCCACTCATAATCGTTAGAGTTAGGGGAGTCACAATGATATTGGTCCACTGGTTCGTGAGATGTCTTAATATCTTCTAAAGCATGTACTTCCTCAAGTAAGGGTAAAAGAGTACTAGGAACGCCAATCTGGATCGGTTGAAACCCTGGCTCTACTCCTTTTGGCCACTGAGAAACAAATATTGGTTCAATTCTTCCATCTTGGTTTAATCCTAAACCACTTTGTCCATCATATCCTTTTCTTTGC
The DNA here is from genome assembly GCA_007258455.2 of Sequoia sempervirens. NCBI lineage: Eukaryota > Viridiplantae > Streptophyta > Pinopsida > Cupressales > Cupressaceae > Sequoia > Sequoia sempervirens. The sequence continues at coordinate 584,888,699 of VDFB02271358.1, read as the reverse complement.
ATGATTTTGAAACCCTTTCCATATAGACTTGTAGGAATATGAGCAAGTAAAAGGGGTTCCTGATTATCTTCCTCATACAGCCAGGAAGTGACATCTTCTGCATCTACAGCCTCTTTGCTTAATTCACCCCATTTAGTGAAAGTTGTTGTGGGGGGAACATGTATAGTGATCATAGACTGTACCCTACCTATTATAGGTAAACCATATGACTTAGGAGGAACCAAATGGATAACACAGTAAGAAGTCTTCATGTAATACTCTCCACAACCCTTGTCTTGGACCTCAACCCTAGGAGTGGTAGGAAGTGAGGGTGAAACAGATGTTCGAGTGAGTGTGGACAGGTCAATGTAAGAAGATGGATTGGATGATGAAGCCTCTTGGTTCACTGGTACTTGACATTGGGGGATCTCTTTTAGATTGGTGCAGTACTAGAAAGGATAAGGATCACTATCTATAGTTATTTTTTTGCCATTGTAAGGGAATTTAAGACACTGATGATACGTGGAAGGGACTGCCTTCATGGCATGAATCCATGGTCTACTGAGCAGAAGGTTATAAGGAAGGGTGAGATCCAAGACCTGGAATTTTGTTTCCATCACCGTAGGACCAATTCTGATAGGAAGTGTTACCACCCCCTTGGATTTTCGTTCCTCATCATCATAAGCTTTTATGACAATACTTTTGGTCATGTCTACGTATGCTTCTAAGATACCTAATGCCTTAATCAGTTTTAAAGTGCATATATTTAACCTTGCTCCTCCGTCTACCAAAAATCATCTAACCTTGGTGTCATCAACAAGGACTTCTAGATGTAAAGGGTCATTGTGGTTCATCTTTTCAGTTGCATAGTCTTGTTCAGAAAATGTGGCATGGTGATTATTGGTCAAGTAGCCCACCATTTCCTGCAAACAATTGGCATCCAGATCAATAGGGACCGTGGTATTCTGTAAAGCTTTATCAAGGATAAACCGATGCTCAGGGGAAATACACAACAATTCCAAGATTGGGATTTGGGCTGGGGTCTTCCCCAACTGATCAAGAAGGTTATATTGTAACTTGGAAGGTTGGGGTGTTTGCTGCGATGGAGGGCCTTGAATAGTGAATTTAGTACGGCGAGTATTGACTGCACACTCAGGATTAGTGTGGATGGTAATGGTATTGATATTCTCATTGGCGGCATGAAGGCAGTTAATGGTTTTTCCACCATTATAATCATGCTTGACACTGGCAGAGTTGGCTGACATATTGGTCTTAGTACTCGAACTAGGGAGAGTTACTTTCCCATGGTCATGTAGTGTGTCAGAAAATACTTGATGATCCGTGTTCGATGATTTATGTTTTTGTCCACTAACTTCAATAATTCTCTTTTCAACGAGATCCTGTATGATATTGTTCAGTTGTCGACAATTTTGTAGGTTATGTCCCTTAGTCCTATGATAGTCACAAAAGGCATTGTCATCCCACCAAGCTGGTTTAAACTATCCTGGATCATATTGTCTTGGTTCCTACATCTGTATGAGGTTATGTTGTAGTAGTTGTTTGAACACCGACTCAATAGGTTCCCCTAAGGGAGTGAATTCCCATTTTTGAAATCTCCTTGGTTGTGGACACTGAGTATTTGGGACCACATTAGGAGGTTGATTGACAGCATTAAGCGTGTTGGCAAAAGTATGAGGTCCTTGTAATGTGAGGAGGGGTCTTGCTTGTAGTGTTCTAGCATCAACCACCCCATCATTGGTGACATTTTTGTTGCGAGACCAGAATCTGTTTCTGTCAATGGGGGTGTTTTGTACGATTGGGTTTCTATTGGATGTTGATGTCTTGAGTTCACCCTTTTCAATGAGATCCTTCTCTATTATCACTCCTTTTTCCACTAGTTCTGAAAAAGACGTACAACAATGTACCCTTAAGTTGCTCCTGAGTTTTGCATGAAGGATTTCTTGGAACATAGTAACTTTTTGTTTCTTAGGTATCTCGACAGGACACCGACTAGCTATAGTCCTCTATCTCTGGAAGAAAGTGATGAATGTTTCCCCTTCATCTTGTGTTGTGTGACACAAGGTTGCTATATTTATCTCATGGTCTATGTTGAAGGAGAATTGTTCCACAAATTTCTCAACTAGTTCACCCCAAGATCTAATGCCAAAATCTAGACCCAAAAACCATTCTAGCGCAATTCCTACAATACTTCTTGGAAACAACCTCATAAGATACATGGGATCATAAGCAACATCTATGCATATGGTAGAAAATTCCCTGATATGTTCTATGGGGTTTCGTTTGCCATTGTACTTAGGGAGATTCGGTATGACATATCCCTGAGAGAACGGTGTCATGTACAATTATCTATCAAAGGGAAATGGGCATATGTTCTTTGTTGAAAATGATTTCTTAGTTGACATCGACATGTTATCCATTTGTGTTTGTAATGCATGCATTTGTGTTTGTAAGACGTCAACTTGGGTCAAAGATGTGCTAGGGGGATTATGCGGATCCACATATGTGTTCTAAAATCCAAAGTCTTGTGATGGGTTTCGATTAAATGTTGGCATCTGAGGTGGATTTGGATTCGGAATATTGGTAAATGTGTTATGGTCTGGAATCGGCATAAATTGGTGTTGACCTGAGATCTGTGTAAATGGATTATGAGTACCACTTTGAAAAAAAGGATTCTGATTTGGAATTGATGTAAATTGGTTTTGACTTGGAATCTGTGTGGACGGATTCTGACTACCAATTTGTGACAAAGGATTTTGATTCAGAATCGATGTAAATGGGTTTTGACTTGGAATCTATGTGGATGGATTCTAACTACCAATCTGCGAAAAAGGGTTTTGATTGCCATATTGGAAGGAGGGAATGCCTCCTATTTTTATAATTTGTGGTATAGTACTAGTGACTTGAGCACTAGGTATGGCCATTGACTGTGGTATGGTACTCATGAGACTAGTAGTAGGGGTGTTTGTTGATTGCGGACTTGGGACACAAACATAAGGTGTAGAGGCTAACATTTTAGGTCGTTTACTCCCAACAAGAGGACCGAAGGGAGTGGAAGATGAAGCCCCTACAGTGAAGTTAAATCATGGTGTCATGCTAGATGTACCAAATGGGGACGTACTGACTGTTGTACTCTGTGTAGATGTGCTAGATGGCATAGTTGTGCTGATCTAAGGTATAGTAGTACTAGCAGTCATGGTATTTGTCCCTTGTGTAGGTTGAGTTTGTAAGGTGCTGATATCAAATCCTAGAGGTAAAGTAGCACCTTCAGCTAGCAATTTTCCTAAAAATCGTTGACGATCATTTGCTAGGTACTCATCTACAAAAGAGGAAAACTCAGGGTCCTGTGCGGCAGCCTCTATGTCCTCTACTGCAATATGTCCTTGAGTGTTTCTAGTGGTGAATTTGTCTAATAGAGTCTTATGAGGTCTTGAAGAGAACGGATTGATAAATTCATTTGGGTTCGACATGTTTTCTCTCTCTCTTCTCTTAGACCTAGTTTCAACCATGTAAGACAAGCTCAATATGCGGGATATGCAAGACTATATCTATGAACAGTATGACTCTAGTCTATGTTTTCGGGATTTTTGTATGCAGAATAAGGAAAGCTCTATGATGACACTAGCCTAAGATCTAAAGATGCAAGGCCTAAGCAAGGTTCTAAAATAGTCAATTCTATAAACCTTAAGACAAAGGGACCAAATACCTAAAGTCTAACCAAAGTGTCAATTTAGTTTAAGTCAAGGAACCAATGTAAGACGAGGATCAAAGACAAGTTGAGTTTCCTAACTAGACTGATGAATAAGATGATAAGACTAGGTTCAATGACAAATTTCATTGACACTATGATTTTTCTAGAGTATAGATGGTGGACTACTCCTAAAGTTTGTAAAAGTGACCTTTCTAGAAGTCTAATGCAAGGTAATATATACCCTAAGATGAAGCTAAAATCTAAATGAAGACAACCATGGTAATGACTAAATGACCCTAAAGGATGCAAAATTGAGCAAATCATTTCAGGTTTCCATTTCAAAGACTATTTGTGTGAAGACAACTGAAACTAGTGTAATCGTGTTGATTGGACAGTGACTGTGAATTCTGGTTTTCTGATAATCAGACAGATCTGTCTCAGGATTTAACAAATGTGGTTCAAAATTAACAGTTGCGGTTTTCCAGTGATCAATTGCGTTTCTCTGGTAAAGTTTAGTCTAACTCTGATAGATGTGGTTAACCTATGACAGATGCGACTCTTTCTGACAGTTGTGACTTAGAATATAACACATGTGATTTTTGAAAAACAACTGCAAGCTAAACTGACAGATGTGACTCTAATCTAGACAGATGCGACTGATACTGATAGATGCGACTCACAGCTAAACAGATGTGACTCGAAATAACAGATGCGACTCAAGATTTAATAGATGCGACTCTAAAAATCAATTGCGAGTTTTTGGTGAACAGTTGCAACTCTCTGTGAATTTTCAGTGATGAGATTTAAACTGACTCCATTTTCTGTGATCAAAGTTTGACAATCAAAGAAAATCATAAGACAAAGTTTTTTTAGTTTCGATTTTGGACTCAAGGAACGTTTAAATTGATAACAGACAAGCACATCCTAATAGGCCAAAGGCCTAGGGTTTATATGCTTGGTATAGCCCACCTATTATACCCCGGATTGGTGATGAACACCTTTCCTTCTTGAGAAAGGATAGCTTAGAAATTTGGTGGCATTGGCTCCCCTCCACGGCTCATTAATGTCTTTCGAGCACACCAATTTTGAATTCTTTGGGCAATGACCTCCCAAGAACTGCTATCTCTACTCAAGGGGATCAGTAGTGAGTATCTTTGGGCATGATACTGTACCCTGCACTATACCAAGCAACGGCCATAAATAGGTTGGTCTCTAAAACAAAAGGTATTTAGTACGGGCATTCGGTTCATGGGGTGTGATCCATGCGGCGCGAGTCCTCTTTCAGATCCATCTCGTCGGAACCACACTCATGATTCTTGGGGTTTCCCCAAGAACCCACTTTTATATATTGGCTGGAAGTCCCTTGGGTTTAGGGTGCTACCAGTCTAAGTCGTTCTAGGGTGAGTACTTTTTCCCACCAGAACAAGCCCAAGTTCTAGAGTTGATAATTGTTTCTCTTACACCCAGGATTGCATGGATGCGCAAGGGGAGAGGATACTTGTATGTAACAAATCGTGAGGGTAACCAGACTTGTGCTTTCGCACCAAACATAGTAGACACTTGTTAATTTTAACCAAACAAAATATTTTCTAAGCTACCAAACAATCTGTTTCAAAATTAACTAGGGTCTTCGACAAGCGTCCTGCAGAAAAACTTGTTAGTAATTTTCAATGTTGTCTTCGTCAATCGTCCTGCAAAATATTGTTAACTCCAAATGGCCACACGCTGAAAATCAGATATCAGTAACACACAAACCAATTGAAAATTTGAGATTTCCAAAAATAGAAAATAAAATTTTACCAGTCAATTGCATCGTGGTATTACAAGTTAGATGCATCATTTCTTCTTCAATTGTGGCTCAAGAATTCAATTGCGGTTCAGGAAAATTCAGATGTGTCATTTCCTCTGTCAGATGCGGTTCAGGAAGTCAATTGCGTCGATTCGTCAAACTGATGCATCGTTCCGTACGAAAAACCTGCAAAAACCAAAATAAACATCTACAAATTTGTGAGGATGGTTTCTTCACGTCGGGTTCACCAAATGTAACGCCATAGAAAAGTTGCACAATAGAAAACAAAGATCATTGGAAGCAACATATGCAAGCAATACTAAATCTAAGATGCAAATCTATTCGTTAAGCAACAAAGTACATAGGAAAGTAAAACGTAAACAAAACTAGAACAATCTCACCAATTTTGAACGTATTTCCATGATTCATCTCGATTTCGCTTGTGTAGTATAATTTCCCTTAGATTTTTCGTAAATTCGTGCAAGTATAGCCTAAGATAGTGATTAGCAAAATATCGAAGATTCAAGACAAAGTGCTCTCAAAAGTCATAAGAATTTGCGAGAGAGATTGGAATGAAGAAAGACAAATCAATTTATAGAAAATTGATTATTCGAATGACAGGCTAAGATTGAAAGATCAACAGATGGTTGAGATCAACAGATTAGACATGCATTCTGATAACTGACAGTAGTGACATGAGTGATACTAATTAGAAATAGAATTAAAGATTAAATAAATGATTTAATCTTCAGTTTGGCATTCGAAAACATCATAAATATCAATTTCACATGCATTGCATTTGCATCATCATCATAATATAGATTTGTTAGTCTAAGCATATCATAAATCATCCATAGCATATCGCATCATCAATCTCATCCATCTCATATAATATCATCATTTAAGTTGTTTAGGATAATATAGATTTGTTATTCTAAGCATCTTAAAATCATCTCATTCACATCATCATCCATAACCATGCATTTTGAACCTCTTTATCACGAGATCGACCCTCACATCAAATTTTTCACTCGATCTCTCGAGGGGGCAATGTACCAGTGTACTTCTTTCCGCTGGGGCATCCAAAAAAATTAGAATTTTTTTAAAATTTTGATAGCGGCAAGTTTATTCTTTGAACCAACGCAACAAGTACATTGCTTCAAAGAGGGGCAAAATGTAGACACGTCAAATTAGCATTATGCATATTCATCTGCTCAGCAAATTGATTAAACACAACAAATCCATTCATCAGGTAAATCAGGTCAATCCAAAGGTTTAATCAAATAATACCATTTCATCTCCCATAAATCATTTCAACCTTCATCTTGCATCATCATCCATTTAATTAAATAAATCAGGACTTTATTTAATTCAAATCCAAATCATACTTCATCCTTTTCTGAATTAAATAAATCAAATATTTATCTCAAAAAAGTCAAAACACCCTAATCATCATCTTAGCTAATTAATCCTGATTAAATCTAATCTAATGCATGTCACATCCTAACCACTTGCATTCTCTAGATTTGGCCACTTGCACATGAAATTGCATTTATTTGAATTATCAAAATCTTTATTTTCAACTTGGCATAAAGGAAGAATATTCTCCAAGTTTGAATCTCCCCCCAAGTGGACATGTACACCCAATAGAGCATTTATGAGGCCTTACATGTCTCTTACATGTCCCCTTCCAAAGTCAAACTCAACATTTATTGGAAAATTTGAATTCAAATTTTCCCTCTCATGGGCACTCTTCCCAAATCTTGCACATCCATCAACCACTCACATGATGACAAGTGTCCTTATCTTATTGGCTTGATCTTTGTCCCACATTGGTCTCTCTTCAACACTTAACATTTTGAAAATCTTTAAATGAGAAGCTTCATCCTCAAGCAAATTCTCCACAATCTCTTGCAAGGTCACTCTCTTCATTTGAGATTTGATCTTGTCTACTTAGCATCTCCATATCAATAGCAATTTCATCATCTTAAGCTTATCAATCAAGGATTGGGAAAGGGTCACTAGCACATGTGACACCAATCCACTATGGGATAGGTTTAATGTCATGTTTTTGTATGCTTTTATTTGGTTTCCGTTGTTTCATTTATGGCATGATTAACATGGTTTATTACTCCATAGAGATTCTATATCTAATTTGCTTGATTTAACTAACAATACTCATGCTTGTTTGTTTTTTGAGCAAAATGTAGATTTAGGGTCTACATTATGGCGCTAGAAGGAGGGCAATTTGAGTTTCTTCACATCTGTCATGCATTGATTTACTTTTAACTGTTTATTAACATAGCATTTGTAAAAGTTTCTAAAGCCTCTACAATAGATCTGTTTTAGGCACATCTAGATTCAAAAAGCATACATATATCTGTTGTTTCTTTTTTTTTTGGTTCTGTAATAAAATAGTTTGAAAGCATGCATACAATTTTAGAATGAGGCGTTCTATTCAAATACAACTGCAATCTATTTTTTTACTTCATCTGCCATCTACTCTATGCTTAAGAAAAGAAAAAAAGAAGCCCGTGTATTTCACCTACTCAACACATTGGCTTTTATTTTCTAGAATCATTTTCTACTTCGTGTAGACCTGCAATAATATCATGCCTATTTTTTTTAATTTTGCATACACATCAATCTGAAAGCAATCATTTTTGGCATATACTATAAGATGTTGGTACAAAATACTAAGTAGCTGGATTTCGTGCCCATTGTCTTCATTAAAACTACCTCCCATTATTTCGATAGCCAGAGAAGATCTTTGAAAGGTCTAAGGAAGGTAGGGTGTGAGAAAGGATTGAGGATACAACTTTACACCTGTTAATGGCATCTGCTTAAAAGTTTCTAAAGCCTCTTGCAAATCCATTTTGTGCATATCACACAATCATTTCATTCTCTGAGACCATATTTCTTTTGAGCCATTTTGTCAAACAGTTCACACACATTTGTCCATGCTTCTGGACTGTAAAATAGTTCATGTTCCTTGTCTGTATTTTTGCATTTTATATACATTTCCGAGATGTGATAGCCATGCGCCATTTCGAGTTTCATAGTCTGACAAAAGGCTGCAGGTGATGGTTGACAATACTACCAGATGCTAGGGAGATTTCAGTTTCTTGTTGTTCCTGGTCATCTTGCATCTCAACAGCTAAGTGAGTTTGCATTTGACGCTCAACTTCAGGAGCAGAAGCTCCAGAAACTGAAGAATCAACAACTTCATGCTCTTCTTGTGTTTCACTTCCAACATTTTCTGCAAAAATCCAATTCCAGGTCGTGGTTTTCTATTCTAACAGCACTATCATTTCCAGGGTTTTTATGGTACAGGCTTCCTATAATTTTACATGCTGTCAAAATGTTCATATCATTTGTCCATTCGTCCACGTTTTGCATGCTAATCAATCATGGCAGGATTGCGCATTTTGTCTGAAGGTTTATACGCCTCTATTTTATGTCTGCCACAACATTTCTAACTATAGCATCAGAAAAAATGTCTGCTATACAATTTTTATGATTTTTCCATATCTTTACCTGTCATCTCGGTACGTGCATTGATTTCTTTGACCTATCTGTTAGAGAACCATCCATCATTTATTGTGGGAAATCAATAGCAGCAGATTCAACGCGTTTTTCTTTTAGTAGACTTATCAATCTTTTTTTTTTAATGATGGAAGTGAGGTAGTGCGGTTTTAATCCCATCTGCCGCAAGGATTGAAATTCAAGGTTTCGTAATTTTTAGTTCGATAAAAAAATCCTCTAACACCATCATCAAATTCTTATTTTCAGGCAACAACTCATCAGATTGGAAACGTAGAAGATCTTTGGGGTGTGCTTGTTTAGATTTTGAATGTACATCTGTAGAATTCAAGCTTCTTGTCAAACAATCAAATGGAGAAATAAATGCAGATCAACAGAAATTTTGTCGACCTCGTTTGTTGCAAAGATCAATGACAGGAGGGTAGCGGCCACGCATTTAAGAGAAGGATTCAGCTTTACACAGGCAGATGGTATCTAGTTTGAAAGTATTCTTGGAATGGCATTAAGGGTGCAACTTTAAATTCTTGAGGCCTTTTGTATTCGTTCACCTACCAAATGCATTTGCTGGAAAGATTTTAAAGATCTTCATTTGTTGTTGATTAAGGGTGCCTAGTAATAGCGTTGAAAACTTATATCTTTTCAAAAAGACTCTTTTTAGATGCGTCCTTTACACCAACCAAGCGCATTGATTTGACAGTCCCTTTGTTCGCTGGAAGTCTTAACTGTGGGGGCTGAATGAATAATTGCTTTCGTTTTTGGTAGATAGAAATATGGGTGACGGGGTGAAGCAAGAACAAACATTGAGTAGGATGCTTATTTGTGACTAACACGGCTTTCACAATGAATGATGCTTTTATATTTTGCAGGGGAGATCGCTGGTAGAGGCTGTGGAATTCTGCACTCACAAACGCATGTAGTATAACCGTTGGTTATTCTCTTTTCATTGGCTTGTGCAGGAAGGTGCAAGGGAGGGCAGCAACAGTTATTTTATTGCTTTATTTTATTCACTCAAGTCGCACAAGGTGGTCTTTATTTTATTGTACGTATTGCTCATTTGTTGCATTGTGTTGACTTTCGTGGTGGTGCAGGTACGGAGATATATTTTAAGCAAATAAAGGCATTTTCTTTAGGCACAAATCTAATTGCTGTTTGTTTTTATTTTTTTCATACCTTTTGGATTGAGTATTAAAAGAATATCTGTTGCAAATTTCATACACAACATTTATGACATACATAATCATTGGACTGTGGATTATTTATTACAGACGTTTGCTTGTAAATTTTGAATGATACAATGACATTTATGGTCTTGGATTAGTGTGTCTTTATTTTGAAATCATTCTTTATTCCTAATTGCTTTAAAAACTTTGGAAACCAAGATCTTTATTAATGCTTTATCATTTGAAAGTCATTTATACTTAAATGCTTGGGAAGCAAATTAGTTTTCATATGATTGTCTTTTGTTTGATAGGTACAAAGGAAAACAAAGAAAAGCAAAGACGGAAAAAGGTGAAGGTTGATGTCAAGATCACACATTGAAATCAAGAAAAAACAAGCAAGATTGGAGCGAAGCAAAACTGATCATCAAGCTTGAAATTCAAAAGCATTTTTTAATGCTTGAAGGCTTCCATTTCATGCTTTAATTTTCTGTTTTAAGCCAACTATATCATTGTTTTCTTTCAAAGTTGGGTTAAAATTGACCTTAGCAACTTACTAGCTTTTCGATTTGGTTTAAAATTGGACAAGACAAAAATCACACTTCATTTTGGTGCTTAAAACGAACTCACAAATGCTTTGAAGGCTATAAAACGAACAAGTCCTTGAATTGTGTGATCTTGTCTTTTGAGTGCGTATCCTCTCCCCTTGCGCTTCGTGCGATCTAGGGTGCAAGAGAAACACTCAAAGTACATTTTATTGCTTTGAAACACTTCGATTTGGGTTTAAAATTGAACATCTTGTGCGAGTGTGAGTAGGGGCATTTTCGCGTACATTCTCTTTCTTTGTGCCATCAAAGATCGATCGAGTTACAAATTGTGTCTTTACTCGCTTTTGTTTATCTTAGAGGGCTTGCCTTGGGGAAAAGTACTCACCTGGGACTCAAGTAACACTCTAAAGCCAAGAGTATTTCCAGGATATAAATGAGGGTTTGGTTAAACGCCATAATCACGGTTGGCTTCGATAGGATGGATCTGGAAGGGGAGGGTCAATCTCCATGAACGGAAAGTCCTTATTAGAACCCATGTGCTAGAATTTTCCAAAATCCTTAATCTATTTGTTGGTGCAAGAATGGTCATTCTGAAGCCACCCCACACTCTTATCTTCTAGTAGAGATGGAAAGCATGCCATGGGAGTTTCATGGGTGTTGATGCTTGGCTGCCCGATTGGACGATAATGAGCCATGGAGGGGAGGGTCAAGCATCTAACCATCCACTAGAGATAAGCATAGCTGGACTTGTCCAAGTGGGAATCCAACAAATATTGTCTTACACATCCATAGGGCTTGTAATTGTTCTTCATTTGAAAACACTGTTGTATTCAAACATTTTGCAAACAAACATTCAACATGATTCTCAAAATTTCAAACCCTCTTGAAGACAAATATCATTGACTCAATCCATATGTTACTTCTTTCCCACGGATTCACATCCGTAGAGGTTCCTAAGCATTGGATTATACCTCAATTTGTCTTCTTGAGTAAACAATAGGAAAACCCTTGCCTTAAGTTCATTGAATTTCCACATAAAATATCTTGTGGGGTTTAAAGAAATTAAGACATTGGACATCTTAGTTTGAAACTTTAATCAAAGAGTGTGTTTGTGGTAAAAATAACTCATTAAGCAAAGATAACAAATTGGACCCCACACATGTGCTTGATATCTTTTGGTCATATTGGTCCTTCGATTGCTCCTAGAGAAAAGTGTGTTCTTCAATACCTTGGCCTAGTCAACAAAGTCTCTCTAAGTCTTTTTAGGATCAAATCAAACACTTCATCCATCTCACACATTCATCAAAATTCATCCATCCAAAACAACTTTAGAGCTTTTGAAAACATCCTTACCTAGACTTGGGTACATCCCTAAAATCACTTGTTTAGCTAGGTGTGTTTGGATGAATCCTTCCATGCACACTTAGTTAAATTATCAACGATCCTTTGAATAGGTTCATCCTAAGATCACATCCAACATCTTAGGGTTTACAAGTTCATCATCCAAATCAATCAATCGAAATCAAAATCCCTAAGCCTAGCATTGATACAAAGTCCCTAAACGTTCATCATTCATATCATTTACACCTTTCGTCCTTCATCTCATCATTGGTCCTAAGAACCTTAGAAGTCACTTTGCAACAAGGTCAAAACACAAGAAGAACATGGAATATAAACTTGATCCATACATCTTGGGTAATCCAAATCAGTTGAATCTTCAAAGCCTTGCAATGCCTATCAATTATCAAATTCCATGCATGGGATCATTGCCTTCGACAAATGTCCATGGTACAAAAAATGTGAGTATGCCCAAGTCAAAGTTTGGAACACATTTCCCAATGATAAATCCAAGTCCAAACCTACAAGTCTATCAATCGAACAATCAACACATGAACCTTGAAACAAACAACATCATCCCACCAAATCCCTACAAACCAAAGGAGAATGTACCAAGTGCAAGTTTTCGAAACATGAATCCTAACTCAAAAAACTTTGGAAAAATGATTCCCAATACCAACAATGTTCATCCTATCATGCCAAATCTGAACATCATCACAAATCAGAATGTTGTCCAAAATCAAACACAACTACACATCCCAAATCCACTTAAACAAAAGCCGAATCAAGGGAGTCAAATTCAAAATCAAGATCAAATTTCACTTGAGCAACTTGCTTCACATGCCAAACTAATTGAACTATTGGGCAAAGAGATATCTTCACTCCAAAATCAATACAATCTTCCATTGGTGAAATCATGTCATCAAAGCATTGAGTTGTGTCCACAACCACAACAATATCTCCAAGGTCAAGAAGTTAGATATCAAGGTCAACCACATCAAAAAATCCAACCCCCACATGTCAAAGATCAATCACCACATCTCCAAAATCAATCACCACAAGGTCAACTTAAAGTGAAAATCTCACAAAGAAACAAGCAACAATACACACCACTTGGGAGACCAATCGAATCAGTCTTGCAACAATTGGTACAAGAAAATCTCATCAAGCTCCCCATCTATGGGAACTATCAAGAACCCCTAGTTAAACCACCAGGGTATAATGAGGAGCACCATTGTGATTATCACAAAACAAAGGAACACACAACATTAAGTTGTATTCGACTAAAAATTCTCATCCAAGACTTGAATGATCAAAAGATAATTGCTATTGGGGACAATGATAGCATTGTCAATCTCTCCACCACAATTGTTGAAAATAATGATCAAGATCTATCCGTCAATAAAGATGTTTTTGTCTCATCCAATGAGGCATCGACCAATGATTATGTCAAAAATGTCTCTACATCACCTAATGAGTTAGAGGATATATCTTGAGAATTTATTCCAAAACATAATCAAAATCCTTCACCAAAGTCTAGCAATGGTCCTTCCCAAGACATATTGACATCCTTCGACCTCATGGCTACAGATACTAAAGGAACCCTAAACTCGACACTTGAGGATGTTGAACCACTTACCATGTCTAATGAAGATATCCAAGCAACATTTGTAAGCGATCCCTCCTTTGAAACCGACCCATGTCAAGAGCTTGATCCAAAGCATATCGAAAGCAATCCCAAAATAAATCAAGATCAAAAATTTGTATCTCCAAGATACTACAATGATCTAACGGATATTCTCCTATCCACACAAGATGATCACATCCACATACCGCTTACTCCTCCATCTACCCATGAGATGCTTTCTATAGATGGGCACGTAGATGATCTTCATCTAGAACAAGATTGTGTTACACAAAAAGAGCAGATTCTTAACTCCTACAATCAAATGGAATTGTCAACATCAGGATCGAATATGTCCCAAACTCAGATTAAGGACATCATGAATAAAGATATACATCATTATCTACTCAAGGAAACAAGTCAGATAGAACACCCAGAGTTAGCGGAGCAACAAATTGAAACGTCACCTATGATGGTCATTTATCAGAGAATACATTCTGAACAAGAACTCTTAAAACAAGCAGAATCAAGGAATAAAGGTGATACTATCACCATAATGGGGGCAACTTTGTCTCAAGCAAACGTCAACATAGGGAGCACGAAGAATCCTTATGATGAAACTAGTGTCAATACTACAACCAGCCACGCCATGAATCTTTATCCACCCATCACCCCATCCATGAATTGGGACCAACACTGAAGGAAAGTGTTAAATCAAAGTACGAAGAATATCAAAGCAAAAGTAGTTGGAAAGCATAATGGACAAATCAAATACACATGGATACCAAAGAATACAAAGAAAGATTATCCCTATCAAACTCCATCAGTCAAAGAAACTATGGGGCAAAATAAAAGAGGGAAAAGTATCTATCAAGGATGTCCACAAAAGCAAAAGCAAGCTTTTCAAGCAATGTACAAAGTGTATCAAGCAGTTGGTCCTAATTCCATGCACACTTTCGTATCCACCCATCATTGCTCAACTTCCCAAGTTTGGAGAGTCAAAGGTTCCAAACTGTCAACCAATCCATCTCTTATCCCTAAACACACTCCATCCATGCCTCCATGCATGATATCCAATTCTCATATTGACCATGTATTAGCAACGACCCTTCATCATAAGGATTCAGAAGGCAATCTATTGCGATGTGCGCACAAAGACAAAGTCAACTCTGGTATCAACGAAGCAGATTGAGAATCCCAAAAGTTGCATTCAAGTGCACGTATCTTAACAAAGCAGCTCCTTCAGGCAGGATATCAATGGCACATCATGACAGGGGCATCTACGTCAACACCACTAGGTGGTTCAACATAAATCTTTTAGAAAAATCAAAAAAATCAAAAAAGCAAAAAATCCAAAAAAATTAGAAAAAGGATTGAAAACAGTAAAGATAAAAAAATCATCCTATAGTGAAAACCGCATGGGCGGTGCTTTGGGCAAGACCATGATGAAAACCTGGCAAACGGGCGTCATGTGTAGAATTGAGCATCTACATGCGCCAGTTCAAATGAAAGCATCTCATCCCATCCATAATAAATTGAGCATTCCATCCATCTTATCCATAATAAATTCATCCATCCATGAACCATTTATCCAATCCATTCGCATCTATTTGCATCCATCATCTTAGTTATCTTGATCTTGATGAAAATTTGGGGCACACTCTACACTTGCTTATGGTAAACATATTGACATGGGTCATTTTCATTGATCCTATCCTATCCAATGCAGCATTATCTAAGCTATGAAGCATTATCCAAATGAGCATTCGTTATCCGAACACCTTATCTTATCGCAAGATAATCCATGTCCCTCCATCCATACATCCACCCATCGCATTCCATACATTGCTAGACATTGGGAGAAGATATTTACATCTTGCTTCAAGGAATAAATCTTGATCTATATCCTCCGACTTATGTGGCGATCTGAGCATTGGCAAACATAAAATAAGATTGGTCCACCACTTGTGAGCAGAAATCAAAATCACTAGCCCATGGCATATTTTGACGAGCAGACGTTCCTTATCAAGCTTCATCTTTCATCGAACATCAATCAAAACAATCACTATTAGTTGCATCTAACGCACCCTTCAAACGTCACATCAAATCATTCAAACAACTTTTGTTCCAAACCAAGCTTCAACAATCCTGATCAAATCGAATCCAATCAATCCGTCATCATCTTGGGATATCTTTCTCAATCCTTGTGTTGCTTAACACTATCCTTGCATTGTTGTGCATCCTCAACAATGTTATCATCATCACTCCTGATCAATCAAATCCAATCAATCCTGATCAATCAAATCCTTGCATTGTTGTGTATCCTCAACAATGTTATCATCATCATCATCAATCCATCGATTTGATCAATCAACCTTAGCTTGATCTTCAACAAAATCCCAAACAGAGCACTGATATCATCACACATCCATATCCAAATCATCAAAATCATGCGAAAAATCCAAAAACATCCAAAACATATCAAAAATCCAAAAAACATTCATAAAAGTCAGAAAACATCAAAAACATTGGAATCCGAACTACGTCGTCTCTGATCTTAAACGTAGGCAAGGCTAATCCCTGATCAGCCCCTGAGACACAAAATCCAAAAACATTCAAAAAACACAAAATCCAAAAACATTCGAATCACATCAAAAATCCAAAAACATTTGAAAAACATCAAAATCACAAAAACATTCGAAAAACATCAAAATCAAAAAACATCAAAGAAAAATCAAAAAAATCAAAACATCGCAAAATCCAAAAACACCAAAAACAGCCTCAAAACATTCCAAAAACGTCAAAAACATCCAAATATTTGAAAAAATCCATTCCATCCCTTTCGCTTGCACCCGAAATAATCAATCATCCATAATAAACTGATCATCATCTTCATCCTTTGGCAACGCAAACAAAAATAATCAGGCAACAACAATCAAGCTTCAATCGTAAAATCAAAATCGAAACAACGAACCATTAAACACAAAATCAAACTCTTGATCATTCGCAAACATGTCAGTCAACCTTATATCAACAGCCTATCAATCAACTTATCAAACCATCATCATCCTATACAATGCATGTCCTAGGATATATCGTTCTGACAATGGGCATCATTTTGGATATCACCTTGGATCCTTATCCTATCAAAACACATCCCTTGGCTAAAGGTATGAAGAACATTGGCTTGTTTGAGTACTTGATCTTTTCTTTTATTTATCTTATTGCGCTCATTCCAAGGACCTCTCGATGATATCCGAATGAAGGATTTAGAGATAGGAATGGGGCAACGATCATTATTCTTTTGTCTGCTGTGCTTGTTGGACGTTCTTGTAAAATAACTTGGTGAATACTTGCTTTGTTAGGTACGCCCTAGCAAGGTTTCCGTATGTCAAGTGTGAACAAGAATACTCCTATCTGCTTGTTGAGTCAAAGTCCATCACACTAAGCACAATGCCATCCTGGTCCTTCATACCTTGATGCATCATGCTTAGGCGTGTTATCAAACATAAAGTAAGTGATCCTTTGAAAATCCCAATCCTTGATAAGCAAATCATCATCATCATCTATCATCATCATCTCTAATAAAGTCTCGACCAATCATGGACTTGTTGGATCATCTTGTCATCATCTCATTTCCGTGCTAACATAACATCACCAAGGCATCGCCAATGCATCCATCATACATCTTGCATCCTGCATACATCTTGCATCCACAAACTATCAGCATATCACATATCATTCATATCATACATAATAGGAAACATCGATCATTTCACATGCATTGCATTTGCATCATCATCATAATATAGATTTGTTAGTCTAAGCATATCATAAATCATCCATAGCATATCGCATCATCAATCTCATCCATCTCATATAATATCATCATTTAAGTTGTTTAGGATAATATAGATTTGTTATTCTAAGCATCTTAAAATCATCTCATTCACATCATCATCCATAACCATGCATTTTGAACCTCTTTATCGCGAGATCGACCCTCAAATCAAATTTTTCACTCGATCTCTCGAGGGGGCAATGTACCAGTGTACTTCTTTCCGCTGGGGCATCCAAAAAAATTAGAATTTTTTTAAAATTTTGATAGCGGCAAGTTTATTCTTTGAACCAACGCAACAAGTACATTGCTTCAAAAAGGGGCAAAATGTAGACACGTCAAATTAGCATTATGCATATTCATCCGCTCAGTAAATTGATTAAACGCAACAAATCCATTCATCAGGTAAATCAGGTCAATCCAAAGGTTTAATCAAATAATACCATTTCATCTCCCATAAATCATTTCAACCTTCATCTTGCATCATCATCCATTTAATTAAATAAATCAGGACTTTATTTAATTCAAATCCAAATCATACTTTATCCTTTTCTGAATTAAATAAATCAAATATTTATCTCAAAAAAGTCAAAACACCCTAATCATCATCTTAGCTAATTAATCCTGATTAAATCTAATCTAATGCATGTCACATCCTAACCACTTGCATTCTCTAGATTTGGCCACTTGCACATGAAATTGCATTTATTTGAATTATCAAAATCTTTATTTTCAACTTGGCATAAAGGAAGAATATTCTCCAAGTTTGAATCTCCCCCCAAGTGGACATGTACACCCAACAGAGCATTTATGAGGCCTTACATGTCTCTTACATGTCCCCTTCCAAAGTCAAACTCAACATTTATTGGAAAATTTGAATTCAAATTTTCCCTCTCATGGGCACTCTTCCCAAATCTTGCACATCCATCAACCACTCACATGATGACAAGTGTCCTTATCTTATTGGATTGATCTTTGTCCCACATTGGTCTCTCTTCAACACTTAGCATTTTGAAAATCTTTAAATGAGAAGCTTCATCCTCAAGCAAATCCTCCACAATCTCTTGCAAGGTCACTCTCTTCATTTGAGATTTGATCTTGTCTACTTAGCATCTCCATATCAATAGCAATTTCATCATCTTAAGCTTATCAATCAAGGATTGGGAAAGGGTCACTAGCACATGTGACACCAATCCACTATGGGATAGGTTTAATGTCATGTTTTTGTATGATTTTATTTGGTTTCCCTTGTTTCATTTATGGCATGATTAACATGGTTTATTATTCCATAGGGATTCTATATCTAATTTGCTTGATTTAACTAACAATACTCATGCCTGTTTGTTTTTTGAGCAAAATGCAGATTTAGGGTCTACAAATCCATATTTGGTTCAGTGTATGGGTGAAATCGCGATAATCCGTCCCTTCCGAATCTTTAGTCACTGTGACCATTCAAGGTCGAGGAGATGTCATACCGCTCACCTTATGTTTCACTGAGGTCTTCCTAAGTTCATGTTTGATCGCTGTGACAATATCATTTTCACCCCGATAAAGTCTCTTGTTTCTTTTGGTGAGACAATGAGGATTCTTCGAGACCTCACCCCATGAGAAAATGTCTCATCGACATGCTTGCTCATGTTCGCTTTCGGCAAGATAAGTCCTAGTCGCCAGGAGGTCATAGCGATATCCAGTAGTCTTACCGATATTCATTTTGCTTCACCAAGACATTTGTCTTTTGGTGAGACCTCCCACCGAGCACCTTTGGCTTTCATCAAGCTCTGTCCTCTTTAGTCACTGTGACCCTTCAAAGTCGCTGAGATGTCATATCAGTCATTTTGTGTCTCATCGAAGCCCTTCGTGGGTTTTTATTAAGTCGCCAAGACACTGAAATTATCACACTGAAAGTTTTTCTGTCGGCAAGACAAACCTCATCGCCAAGAGCTCATAGCGGGCTCCTTTCATCTTGTCGATCTTTCGTTCTGTCGCTAAGACTTTCACCAAACATATCCTTCTCTTGCCGAGACTTATACTTTTAGGGAGACTCCTAACGATCGCCAGGACTTCATAGCGAGGCCTTCTATTCTTAGCGAGTCTAGATATCCATTCGGGGTGAGTCATAATGTCGGCAAGAGGTTACATCGATTGAACTCTTCATCAGCGAGACATAACGTAGTCGCTGGGACCTCTAGCCAAACTCAAGATGTTATACCGAAAGCCCTCCTAATTCCATATGATTCACTGTGACAGTGTCTTTCTCACCCCGAAGGTCCCTCATGTTCTATTGTCGGTCAGCAGGACATCTCAACTTCACTAGGACCTCATATCGAAAAATTTAGTCTGGCTGAAATGTGTGCTTGGACCCCATCAGTCGCCAAGACAAAATCAGTTGCCAAGACCTTACCCAGACTACCCGCTGGTCACATCGAGATGTTCCTCATTGATGTTCAGCAAGACTCTGTAGGTTCGTTGAGACATCATATAGATAAACTCTTGTCTAGCCAAAGTTACTTTTTGAAACTCTAATGGTCGGTGAGACAAAGGGGGTTCGCTGTGACTTTACCCCAAAGAAGATCTCTCACCGACATGACTTTCCTCATCACCATTTGGCAAGACGTGCCCCACTCGGCGTGACCTCATCATGAATGGAATTTTTTTGGCTGATATACACTCATTTGCTTCGCTGAGACTCCCCCTAGTCAGCAGGATGTTACACCGAAACCACCAAGTCTTAGCAAAACCTATTCTAGTGACTTCCTTTGGCAAGACTCCCAGAAGTCATCGAGACTTCTCAGTGAAATGATTAACTCTGGCTGAAACCTTCGTTCTGGAAATCTCCATTGGTTCATAATTTTTCCTTATCCGTGGATGTCCATCAGGTCCGGATTTCTCTGAAATCTGCCATCTCCCGAATTTCTCGAAAATCTTCTTTGGCCTATTCTTCGTGAAAATCCTTCCCTCAAGGATTTCCCCGAAATTTGATGAAATGTAAAGGAACATGAAATAATTGGATTCGTTTATAATTTATGATGCATTTGATGATTATTTCATGTCATATTTGGATCTCCCATGTGGTTTATTGATGAAAAATGATCAAGTTTAATGATTAAGTAGGTGTTTCCTGGCTATTCCATTGGAATCCGATCGATCTAGAATTTCTCAAAATTCCTCTCTAGCTCAGATTCCGAGGATGGTCTTGAAACCCAAAATTTGTTGTGGTCATTCTATATGAGATTCAATGACACCTTGACTATGTGAGATGCATTCTAATGTTGTTTTGATGAATTGACCTTGCTTTCCTGTGGTTTTTATCATGTTTTCATGTTGAGTGCAGGCTGAATCAAGCAAGGCAGTAGCCGGGTCTTCATTATCTGATCTAGAGAGGATTAAGCTGGACATCAAGAGCAAGGTCCCTTAGAGTAAAATCACTTCTTTTTGGTCAGAAGTCACTGATACAAATGTTGGTCTCTGGGATTATGAGGAATTTAAAGAAAGAATGGCAGTTGAGAATCCTCCCTTGGTGACTAGAAGAGTGATGGAATTAGGCTTGTCCCATGTTGTTGGTTTCCCTTCTACGGTGCAATGTTATGAGCTAGTCCTTGAATGTGCCAGGAACTATGATTAGGACACACATAGGATTATCACTCCTCAAGGGAGAGTAATAGAAAATCTTAACTTGGTCTCCATTGCCCAGGCCTTAGACATGCCTGACCGATATTATGTGGTGGGATTCACGATTGAGGTAGCTCAGGAGTTCTACGATGACCAGACTGTGAATTCACAACAACTAATCAATTCCTGGCTAGAGAAGCCCAAGTCTCACTACTCCAAATTACCAAAGTAGCTATTCAGAGAAAAATTCAAGCAGTACTATGATTCCATCACCTTTCTTAGTAGGGTGGTTGGATTGAGGAGTGCTAGTACATTTGAGAATTGGATGTGCCATGCGATTGTAAGGATGGAACAAGAGAAAATTGACTACCATTGGGCAGGAGTCATTAGCCAAGTAATTCACAAGCAATTGTCCAATGTGTTGTAGACAAAGACCTTCACCATGACCTCATATTTGGTCTATGCACTTGCTAGGTTCCATCCCTACAAAGGATTAATTACAAAGGGAATTTTCAGACAAGATATCATCTATGAAGTTTTCCCTTAGTTTTATTTAGGAAGCTCAGACTATAGAAGGGAAAATGATGCACCTACCATGCATATCACCAGAACGCTTTAGGAAGCGGAACATGTCAGAATTTTAGATCAAGCCAAGGAGCTCATCAAGAAGTATGGAGCTTGGTTTATTCAATTCCCAACCTTCTCCTACGTTTGGATTGATGGCTTCCAAAGGGCCCCATACAAACTCCCAAGGTATCCCACTAATCACATTATATTGTTGGAAGTAATTAGGTAGATTTGTGATTTTGATGCCATTGTCAAGAAAGACAAACACAAGACAGGATTTTGTGGAGACTTCCCCTTGAGGATTGGCACTGGAGAGGTTTGTCCTTCCATTGGTTTTTCCCAAGCTTCAGAGGAAGAAATGAGTGCTCTTGGCTTGTCTTTCCACTCCAAGAGGTCCAGATTTGATATCACAGGCGAGGCTCAAAATAAGGCCAGCAAAGAGTATAGCCATAAAGTTAATTTAGAGGACTATTGGGCCAATTGCAGTGATGAATATGAGGTTAGAAAGAAGAAATTATCTTGGCTTCCAGTGGATGCAGTCCGATTATACAATGTGAGGGCAGTTCCTGATCAATTGGAGGATGATGGGAACTTAATCCATGACCATGCCTATGAGGTAGTAAAAGATAGGATGATTGGTGATATAGACTGGTTAGAGGAAGAGCAAACAAAACTAAAGCAACTGATGGAACCAGTCATCAAAGTTACCAAGATGTGGCTCAGGCATAAATTATGGGAGTTGGAAAATTATGGTGTACAGTGCACCCATGTGCTAATGGGAGATTTGGATCCCCACTCCACCTCTAAAGAATCTACCGAGCAAGATCCTAAGGGCAAGGGAAAGTTGAACTCTCCTTCCAAAGTCAAGAGTAAAAGTGTTCAAGAAAGAAAAGTCCAAGAGATAGAAAAATTGAGGAAGCCAAAAGCTAAGAAAAGGACAAGGACTAAAAAGTCTGAGCAGAAAGAAACTAAAAGCCAGGGACCTGAGGCTGATGATCTTGTGCCCAAAAGGAGAAGAATCATAAAATTGTCAGAGAAGGCAAGCTCCAAGGTAGGACAGGAAGAAACTAACCCACTAGTAGTAAATGTTGAAAGTTCAGAGGAGAAAGCAAAGGTATATACAAGGAGATCAAGGACTCCTTCTCCCAAGAACGGTGTGCCTAAGGAAGATCTCCCTTCGGTGGTTCCTCATGAGAAACAACATGATGATGTTCCTTCCACTCATGAAACCCAAAGTGAACCAGGTGAGACAAGGGAGGTTGATGAAGATCCGGGCACCGAGGGAGAGGAATTCCATGAAGGAGAACTCTACAGTGCAGAGGTAGAAATTGAAAAAGAAATGCAATCTACCTTGGCTACATATGTTGAGTCCCCAGTCACAACTAAAGAAGTTGAATCCCCTCCAACAGAAGAGGCAGTGAAGGATCCCTCACTTACACAGGAAGTGAAGACCAGGTAGGAGCTGAAGAAAGAAAATGAAAATCTCAGGAAATGCTTGGAAGAATTAATGAAGCCCCTGCAATCCATTAATCCTTCTTCCTCTACTACAAATCCTCTACCACAGGAGACCATCACCGAGCTAGAAAAGATGAAATATTCCACCCTTGCCACTATGAATTGGTTGCAAGGGGTGCAAATAAAGGGTGATGAAGCTATTAAGGAAATTCTATCAACTGGGAAGGATGCTATCATGACAACTGAGTGGTTGAAATTGGTGTTAGCACAAGATAAAGAAGATATGGATCTTCTTCTATAGAAAACCAGAACCATCATGGAGTACGCCTGGGATAGGTTGGTAAGTGGTGGAATTCTTCCTTCCTCGAGAGCTGCCAAACCATGGGAGTGGTATGAAATGTTGCAGATTAGGCATAAGGTGTTGAGAAAGATTTACAAGCAAAGAAGGCAGATTGATGATACCCTGAGTGGTGTATACAATGGATCCATTGCATTCTTTGAAATTATGATGGGAAGAAGGAAGATCACGCCCAAGTTCTTGAGCCTAGAATAGTTGAGGAAGTGGTGGCATGACGTTTATGCACCAGGTAATGACAATTCTGTGTCCGAGCACCAATTGGATGATGTAGCCACCTACCTTGCAGTCATTGATAAGTATTTGGCATATAAGGCAGATTGGGATAAGTCAGTCAAACACTCAAGGGACGAGATTGCATCCATCAAAAGATGACTTGGGGTTTTGCCTCTACCACCTATGGCTGACTTGGATGCAGCGTTATTGAGAGTACAAGCAAAGCTAGATTGGAGTAAGGATAATAGGGAAGGGAGCTAATGATAGGTTGCGGTGCAATTTGTGATTCCCTATTATCTTCTTGTGCATTGTCCGAGCTGCGGGTCTCAGGCTGACTTGGGCGGGATGTGCATTAATTTCCTATTTGACTCATTTTGAAGACTCTCCTGGCCAGGTTGTTGTGCTGAGTTATTTCTATGAAACCCTTGTCTGGCCAACGGGTTCCTGGGGAATTCTATATATTGGGCATGTCACCTCATTTATAGATGGTTAGAAAATTAGAAGGTTAGAATTTGTAACTAGAATATAGAAGCAGAGCTAGTTAGAAGTAGAGTAAGTTAGCAAATAGTTTTCTCTCAAGCAAATATTGTAACAGAAAGCTAGAATTGTTGCTACAGTGGATAATTCAAATACAAGTAATGACATTGTGATTTGGTGCCATACTGGTATTCTCTTTTCTTACATGGTTCTCGTTCTTCCATCTTTAAAATTTCTTTGAGGAGTTTAATATTTAGATTAGATTAGATTTAATAATGTATGTGGTTTAATACTTGAATGTTGCAGCAATCCTTCAGTCCATACATTTTGCAACCAACTGATTATTCATTGCTTTGCAAAGTTAGCCTAGACTTTTCATACTCTTTATGCTTAAGTTCGATTATGAGGGTTTATTCATCTTGATTGCAATAGGGTTGTTTGAATGAATGCTCATGATTTGAAAATCTTAAACACCTTAGAAGATTCCACTGTTTCTGTAAGATTGCAGATTTATCTGGGTCAAGCAGAGATCGGTTTTGAGGGATTGGTCCATTCTGGGTATTGGTTACTTTCATTGTTGATCTTAGGAGTAGTATTAGAATTAGAAATCTCTTTGAAACCCTATTCTTTTGTATTTCTTTTATTATTAGGATAAATCTAGGATTGAAGTATCACCAGTTTGTTAAATCTGATAGAACTGATTCAGTAGTTTGCTTGTAGTAAGGTCCCATTGTGATTACCAACATTTTCACATTTATCACTAATTTGTTTATGCATTGTCAAGACCTGACCTTAGAGACCTTGGGGTTATCTCTTGAGGCTTGCTGATAGAGATTTATCTTTCAAGAGAGATAGGATATTGCATCTTGTCTATGTTGTTGTTGTGTAGAAAACACCATCAACAAAAGGGAGGGCCACAGGCCATTAAACTTGCAGACCCCACCCTACTGCACACAGTATTCCTCATTCTTAGCAATCTTAGGTCCACAAACCAAAATAGGGGAGGCCCAAGAACAAGGCAAAGGATGAACCCTAGCCAGGACCTAGGCTTGAGTAGCATCAGAGAATGCTTTACGAAATCCATCAGAGGCAACAGGAGGGGGGGCCTGCCACACCCCACACAACACCCACAAAGGAAGTAATAGGAGGAGAGGGAGGACACAACTCCTCATAGACCACAAAAATTCCACCCAAAGGAGCCACATAGTCACTGTCCTCGCACCCACCCTATCCCAAAACCTTCAAAATGTCCAGAGGAACAGGGGAACCCTGCACCCAAAGAAAAATCCACACCCTATGATTTTTGCAAAGGGCCATTTGACAGACTCCCACCCAGCACACCAAAATCCGCAACACTCAAATCCATAGAATGGACATTGTAGCCCACAACAGGAGTAGGGGAAGATCACCCATTGACCTATCCAACTGCAGCCACAGGCACTAAGGCTGCACCACCAATGCCATTCAAAATAGAATCCAACTGTTTTCTCTCGCCCAGTTTCAATTTCGCTCCAGCATACACCATTACTTTGGTGGATGTTAGATATACCTAATTCCAATATTTCATCTTGTTTGGACAAGAGGTTTGAGAGATATGAATTTTTTGTTGGATCTTAGGTGGTTCATTGATTAGTATAGATCATGTAAAATATATTTGTGTTGTCTACATGTCATCATGATAAAATGGGAAGTGTGTACTTAATGTTTATGGTGTTTGGAATAGGTATTGTCCGACTTTTGTTAACACTACATATGAAGCTTATGGAAGCATTTTGAGGTGTTCTAGGAAATATTTGGGTCCTCACTAAGGATTTTTTTGGGTCGCCTTCATTCCTATCCACCCTAGGAATGTTTTGGTGCCAACCTAATTTGAAATTGCAAGTGTGAGGTACGTATTGTTGACATGAAGATGTTTTCAAGTTGAAGATGATATAAATAAGAGTTGATTTTTTAAAGGATGAGTGTAAGAAATGAATCAAGAAGCAAGATAGATGTGAATTATGTGTGTGATATGAGTTACAAAAGTGTACGGTGTGAATTTGTGCAGAGAAGTGCAAACTTCAAAGTGTTTGATTCTTCAATGCAGTGAGCTGAAGGTGTCTACAATATTTCATACAAGGCTGTGAAGTTGTTGAAGTATTTGTGGTGGATTCATGATTGCAATGAGATTTTTTACTCTATTTAACATTTCTCTTCTATCTTCTTTGTTTATTTTTGTGGTTGTGATCCTTGGTTGTGAGCCTTTCTAGAGTGTGTATCCTATTCTGCCAATAAGCCCTTGTACCAGTTTTGTAATTACTTATATTGTGAGCTAATCCTCACCATGGTTTTTCCCTCATATTTTTTTCCATGTAAATAATGTTTTCTCTTGTGTATGGTGTTGTTATTTTAGTTTCCATTATATCCATTTCATGGTTAACACATTATAATCGAATAAGGGTTAATTAATGTTTGTGGAACTAAGTACTATTGATGGTTTTGATTTTTTGATTAGATGCAACTAATTTACCCCCCCTATCAGTTGTCTTGTCCACTCAACAATTGGTATCAAAGAAAGGTTCCTTAGAGAAGAGCTTAACCACTTGAGGTAGATCCACGATGGTGAGAAAGTTGGAATTCCCTAGATTTGATGATACAGACTATGGATTCTAGAAGACAAAGATGGAAAGTTATTTGGCATACGTTGGGTATGAGGTTGAAAATTATATAAAGACTCAATATGTTTCTCCTACAAATGGTCCAAGTATAAATACTGAGATCAAAGCACATGAAATAAATGATAAGGCAAGATTTATTCTTTTGAGTAGTCTTTCGCATTCTGAATTAGTAAAATTTATGGATTTGAAGAAAACTAAAGAGATTTGGGATAAGTTAGAAATCATTTATGAATGTGATGATAAGGTTAAACAAGAAAAGTTGTATAATTTGAAGGAACAATTTGAGACACTGTGAATTTTTGAAGATGAAACAATTAAAATCTACATGCAGAGGGTTGATGAGCTCGTAATTTCTATGAGAGGTCTAGGTGCACAAGTCAATGAACCTAGGGTGGAAAAAAAAGTTATCAAAAATCTTCCTGATTGCTATAGTGAAAAGGTATCTGCTATTGAAAAAGTTACAAATTTTAACACTTATTCTAGAGATCATTTGATTGGTACACTAACTTCATTTGAAATGAGAAAGCTTGGTTTGAAAAATGGTACAAAAGCAAAGATTTCATTTAATGCTAGAAAATTAGAGAAGGCTGAAGATTCAAAGGATGGTGATCTTGATAATGTGGATGAAAAATTTATGAGAAGAATGAAGAAGGGCACTAGTAAGTACAAAGGTAAACTACCTTTCAAATGTTTTAGTTGTGGTGAAGTAGGTCATTATGCTTTAAGATGTCCAAAAAGAGTTGAAAGAGGTGCAAATAATAATAATAAGGAGACCAAAGGAAATATGATTAAAATAAGTTTTATGTGAGTGAAGATGTTGGTATTTCTAATGATGAATCTGATTATAAAGATTTTGATATTGAAGATGAATGCTTGTTCTTGGCTTTAAAAGATGATTCTACTACTACTAATTCTGAAATTTGTGTGAAGGAAAGTATTTTAGAAGAGAAAGAAATAGTTGAAGGTACTTTGGCTTCTGCTTTTCATGTTCAATAGGATAAGGTTGTTGACAGTGGCTGCTCTCATCATATGACCGGAGATAAAATTAGGTTTGTTAAACTTGAAAAGTATGATGGTGGATTAGTTAAATTTGGGGATGATTCTAGAGCTAAGATTGTTAGAATAGGATCTATCAGTTTTGATGGAAAGGATAATACTAATGATGTTTACTATGTTAAGGGTTTAAGACATAATATTTTTGAGTGTTGGAAAATGTGTAGCAAAGTATATGATCTTATGTTTAAGGATAAAAAATGTGAGATCAGAAAAGGATTGGAACTATGATTGTTGCTAGTAAAAGGCTTGATAGAAATATCTATTATCTTAAGGGTGTTGATGGTCATTGCTTTATGTCTCAAATTAATCATATTTGGTTATGGCATTGAAGGATGTGTCACATAAATTTTGATAATTTGGTGAGAATCAGTTTAGTTCATGCAATAAGATACCTACTAAGAATCACAAATCCTATCAATGTTGTTTACAAAAATAGTTAATTTGGAAAGAAAGCAAGGATTAGTTTCAAAGGAAAGGAATAATCTACTATCAGACTACTAGAATTAATATATATAGATATTTGTGGTCCTACAAGGGTGAGAAGTATTCAAGGTGACATGTATTTTATGCTTTTGATTGATGATTATTCTAGAATGACATGGGTTACTTTTCGTAAAGATAAATCTAATGCATTAGATAGATTCAAAACATTTAAAGCTATGATTGAGAATGAAATGGATTTGAAAATCAAGTGTTTGAGTTCTAAAAGAGGTGGAGAATTCACCTCCAATGAGTTTAACAAGTTTTGTGAAGTTCATGGAATAAAGAGGAATTTTTCTACCCCTATAACTCCTCAACAAAATGAAGTTGTTGAAAGGAAAAACCAGACTACTCAAGAAGCTACTAGGACTATGATGAAAGAAGAAAAATTATTGAAAGTCTACTGGGGAGAAAAAAGTCATAGTGCTATTTACATACTTAGCAGAGTTCAAGCCAAATCTAACAACACAAATAATCCCTATGAATTATAGTATGGAAGGATTCCTACTACAAAGTACTTTAGAGTATTTGGAAGTAGATGTTATATCAAAAGAGATGAAGAAAAATTGGGAAATTTTGATGGAAGATCTAATGAAGGTATCTTCCTTGGTTATTCTACTAAGAGAAAAGCTTACATATATTTTACAATAAAAGGTTAAGAAAGATTATGGAAAGTGCAAATGTTATAGTTGATGAAAACTTACAGAATTCAATTATAGTAGATTGATATGTATCTAATAAACCTAATTGCAAAGAAGAAGAAGAAAAAATTCAGAATGAAGAGGAAGAAGCGCCAGAGTAGACCCCTAATACCCCTAAGTATGTGCAAAGGAACCATTCTAAAGATAAAATCATTGGAGACAAGAGGAAACAAGTATTGAAAAGAAGCAGAGTTGTTGAAGTTGATGTAAATATATGTTTACTTTCTAAAGTTGAACCTAAAATAGTGAGGCATGCAAAGATGAAAATTAGATGAAGGCAATGGAAGAAGAACTGATGTAGATTGAGAAAATTTAGACTTGGGAATTAGTCCCTATACCAAAAAACAAGAATATAATTGGAACTAAGTGGGTATTCAAGAACAAACTGAATGAGAATGAAGAAGTGGTAAGAAATAAAGAAAGACTTGTGTGTAATGGTTACTCACAAGTGAAAGGAATAGACTTTGAAGAGACATTTGCTCCTATGGCTAGGATAGAAGCTATCAAAATATTTTTGGAATTTGCAACATGTAAGGATTTTAAAGTTTATCAAATGGATGTGAAGTTTTCTTTTATGAATTGTGAATTAGAAGATGAGGTTTAGATGGAACAATTGGAAGGATTTTAGTTGTTAGAACAACTAGATATGGTTTGTATATTGAAAAAGGAATTATATGGATTGAAACAAGCTCCCAAAGCTTGGTATGCAAGATTGGACAAATGTTTGATACAACAAGAATCCAGTAAAGGTACTATAGATAGTAATCTTTATTTCAAAATTGAAGAAGATAGAATCTTGATAGTGGTTGTCTATCTATATGATATTATCTTTGGAGGTAATGAAGCTATATGAAAAATATTTGTAGAAGAGATACAAAAATAATTTGAGATCTCTATGTTTGGGGAGATGAATTTCTTCCTTGGGCTATAAATCAATCAAGTAGATGATGGGATTTTCATTTCAGAGTCAAAGTATGTCAAAGAGATGTTGAAGAAGTTTGGAATAGAAGACTCCAAACTAGTATGCACTCCTAAGGTGACTGATTGAAAATTGAGCAACGATGATGATTCACCTAAGGCTGACCAAAGAAAGTACTGATCTATGATTGGTGGATTGAACTATATTTAACTGCTACTAGATCAGATATCATGCATGAAATTTGTCTTATTGCTAGATTTCAATAAGATCCTAAAGAGACACATGTTGCATCAGTGAAGAGGATATTTAGATATTTAAAAGGAACACCAAATTATGGTTATGCTATCCTAGGGGTACTAATTTCACATTAAGCACTTATATAGATGTAGATTGGGATAGTTGTGTTGATGACAAGAAAAGTACAAGTGTTGATGCATTCTTTCTTGGAAGTAGATTAGTGGCATGGCTAAGTAAGAAACAAGATTCAATTTCTTTATCCATTGTAGACATTGAGTATATTGCAACATCTTGTTGTACACAAGTACTATGGATGAGATAGATGTTGAAGGATATCAGAGTAATGCATCATGTTCCTATTTCTATCTTTTTTGATAATATAAGTTCAAATACCATTTCAAAGAATCTAGTGATGCATTGAAGGATAAATCATATATCTATCAGGTATCACTTTTTGAGAGAGAAGGTTATGGAGAACAAGGTGAATCTTGAATATGTACCTAAAAGGATTAGATTTCTGACATATTCATGAAGGCTCTTCCTAAAGATACTTTTGAGTATCTCTGGGATAATTTGGTGGTTATTTCCCCTCCTTTCTTGAACTAGATGCATATGGAGATGCATCGGTCCAATGGATCTTTGGATTCATCTCTTTTCTGCACTAATGTTGGTGGTGTTGGAAAAATAAGGACATACAACTAAGAGGGGGGGTGAATCAGTTGTCACATAAATTTAAACTTTTCAAACTTTACTTAACTTATTCTTGGATCTGATGAATAAGAAATTAATCAAAAATAATTAACACATCAAAGAGACAAAGAACACCAAGATTTTTCACGTGGAAACCCTGTTAGGAGAAAAACCACGATGGAGGTTAGTCCACAATATTATACCCTGTTAAAAGTATAAAGAAATATGAATGGGGATTGTACATGCATTCAGGCACATTTTCTAGAGCTCACTACTCAAATACAAAAGAGGACTCACTCTCCAAAGAAAGGTTTGGATTAAAACCATCCAAATTGTGAACTAAGAAAATAGCTTCTACACAAGCTTGATTACAGTTCTAGTTAGGCATAGAAAAACCTTCTTCACTCTTTGCTCAAACTTCTTGACACTTTGTTTAGTCTTTTTCACACTCTACTCTGCAATCGAATGATATTCACATATACACACATGGGAGAACACCGAGCACACTTTACACCAATGAAACAATTTCTCTTATATATCTGCAACAAGAGATTACATCAACAACTTAGTCAGCGAGAAAAATAAAACCTATTTACAATGTTGGCCCAAATTTACAATTAGATTTTTAATGTGAATGCACCAAGGTTGGCCACAACATAGTGGAGACCCAAATTAACAACTCCAACATGAAAATACTTCAATTAATTTCACCTCAAAGATCCACCACACGTTACACCCATCATGTTGGCCAAGAACATGAGAAACCAATCATACACAAAAAATATTCGACCACGAGCACACTGATCAATGTGGATGTACCAAAAAGATAGAGAATGATCTAGAAACATCTAAGAACACCAAGAAACAACAAAGAAACATCTGCAGCAACTAGAATTACTAGAATCACACAAACTTCACTCAGGAACACTGACAGAGACCACATAAATACTATCAGACCATAACATGATCAAATCTTCATGTGGACCTCTGAAACTTCTGGTAGATGATCTAGATACTCTAAAAAATAAACCCTTTAGTCCACAGTAGTTGATCTTCAATGTACATAGCAAAATGCCTTCATGACCTACATAGTTCCATTGGGAACCTAAAACACTTCCTTTTACAAATTTCTCAATATCCTTGACATATACAACCTTCAATACACCAAATGCTAGGGGGAGTAGGTATTGTCTTGTGTTGTCATTTTCATTGTGCAAAGTTGTTGAGATGATTGGGTGTACTCCTAAGGGGGAGTATTAAGAGAAAATGTATTGGTTCAGTGTCAGAGGGGGAGAACAATGCAAAACATTTTTTCCTTTTCAATTGATGCCATATCCATGGGAGTGATTCATGTGAAAAAGTGTTCAGTGTTGTGTTGTCTTTGATGTTTTTCACATCTTGTGTTTCCATCAATGAAAAAGGGGGAGATTGTTGTAGGTATGAAGGATTTTTCATTTATGTCAACAAGCTAGTGTTGTCATTGATGTCAACTATGTATTGAGGAAGTGTTGTAAGTAAATGGAGATATCTTTATGTTTTTGTGTCTAGAGATGTGTTGGAATAAGTTAATGAAGCGAGATAGTGTTTTTGGTACTTGGTTTCAAAGTGCTTTTGAGAAAATTTGATAAATAGAGAAAATAGTGTTGTGCAAGTGTTCAAAACATGCTTTGGGTTGTGCTTCATTTTTCTTCTATGTTGATTCTATGATTGTGCAAATCTGATATGTTGTTCAAAATTGTTAGTAGTTGCTATGTTCAAAATTTGGGTTTCTAGATCGTTGTACAAAGTCACATATTTTCACCAATATGTGAACTAGTTTTTTAGTGGTTTTTTCTATGGTCTAGGAGAAATGTATTTGCTCCACATTTCTCTACATTACAATTTCAAGTTGTATGGATTTGGAAAGTTGTTTATAATATTTGTATCTTTTAGTATTCAAGGTTTCACTTGATTTGGTGTTGTATAGTGTGTGAATAAGGTTTATCAATTGATCTAGGTTGAAGTATTTCTGTGATGTGAGTTTGGATGAATTTTTTGTTGGATCTCAGTTGGTTTGTGGATTGTTCTAGATCATTTAAAAGATATTTTTGTTGTATGCATTTCATCTTAATAAAATGGGAAGCATGTACTTAATGTTTATGGTGTTTGGCACAGGTATTAGTTGACCTTGTGTTAACACATGTGAAGCTTATGAAAGCATGTTGAGGTGTGTTAGGAAATATTTGGGTCCTAACTAAGATTTTTTTGGGTCGCCTTCATTCCTATCCAATGCAGGAATGTTTTGGTGCTGACCTAATTTGAAATTGCAAGTGTGAAGTGTGTGTTATTGACTTGAAGATGTTTTCAAGTTGAAGATGATATAAATAAGATTTGAGTTGTTAAAGGATGAGTGTGAGAAATGAAGCAAGAAGCAAGATAGATGTGAATGATGTGAGTGATGCAAATTAAAGAAGTGTAAGGTGTGAATTTTTGCAAAACAGTGTGAACTTCAAAGTGTTGGATTCCTAAATGTAGTGAGCTGAAGATGTCTATAATATTTCATGCAAGGCTGTGAAGGTGTTGAAGTATTTGTGGTGGATTCATAGTTGTATTGAGATGTTCTCTATGTAACATTTCTCTTCTATCTTCTTTGTTTCTTTCTATGGTAGTGAACCCTGGTCGTGAGCCTTTCTGGATAGTGTGTCATATTCTGATAGTGAGCCCTTGTACTGGTTTTGCAATTACTTATATTGTGAGCTAATCCTCAATGTGTTTTTTCCCTCATTGGGTTTTAATGTAAATCTAGTGTTCTCTTGTGTATGGTTTTGTTATTTCATTTTTTGTTATCTGCATTTCATGGTTAACACATTATAACAGAATAAGGGTTAAAAAATGTTTTTGGATCTGATTACTATTTAGGTTTTTGATGTTTTTATTAGATACAATTGATTCACCCCCCCTCTCAGTTGTCTTGTTCATTCAACAATATGTTGTAAAGGATGCATATAACAACGATCAATCTTGTTTTAAATCATTTAGATCAATGATCAGAATTCAAAAAAGAGTGGCTAGTCAATGAGTGATTTGTTTCATACACATGAGTTGTCATGCTACAATTAAGGTGCATCTACTAATTTTACAAGGTCAATAAATCATTGAATTATTTTATTTCTTGTCACATTTTTAATTATATTCAATTAATTCAAAGAATGGAGCTCTGAGAAAGCATAATGTAGGCAACAAAGAACTAGGGATTCATCTATTTCCTGACTATTGTCTATGATGGTACTCTCAAATTTTGCAATTTTGAAGTGCCCATTTAAAAAATTGTCCTCTCCACACTCAGAAACACCCCTAAAGAATATGCCCAAGTGACCTACTTTGGATGGTCATAATTTGAAGCCAGTTGATATGCAAAACCCCTTTGCAAGCCCACTCATGTGTCCTATGTGAGTAGGTATGTCAATTTTCAGCTTCCCATGATGAGTTTTGACTAGGTTTTGAAAAGCGGAGCTGGAGGGTTTTGGCACTTTTCTCTTGTTTGCAAACTTCTAGTTTTGCAAAGTAGCCTCCTGTTTGAGCTTGTATTTTGCAACTGAATGACTGTCAAGTCAAAAAAATTGTTGCTCTCAATTCTCCATACCAATATGTGCTCCCATGTTAGGTTTTAGAGTCTCATGAGCTGATTTTCTATTTTTAACAAATCAAAACCAAATGCAATTTATTTAGTTTTGCACCTACATTTCTTGAAACCTTTTTGAGAGGTCATCTTTGACCTTCAATATCTTTTGATGGGAGATGATTCAAGAAAATTAATCTTGCACATGTGCTTACTCCACCAAAATGATCTACTGTGTCTAGTGGCAGCTCACCAGGAGTTGATTTGATATTTTTACAAAGAGGTCATTGTGAGTTTTAATTGATTATGAACATGTTGTTTCAGAAAGCTCAACCGAGCAACTTTGACAGTGAATAACTTTCACCTCGTGACACATTTGGCCAAACCATCTTTCCTAATCCATTCCCAAGATAGATTTCTACATGCTTGCAAGTTTTTATGGCTCCATGAGATCATTTGACCAGTTTCCCAAGGTGATTCCAGAGCCCATCTGCCCAATTTTCACAATTTTTCAAATGTACCTAAAAGCAACTTTTGATGGCAACCTAGTTTGAATTTTCATGCCAGATTCATTCAAAAAGTAGCCTCATATCAATTCAAAGAAAAATTTGTTTGAAAATGATTTCTTTTTTAGTCTAGCCCTCAAGGGGACCCAATAGGCTTTACACAGTTATGAGGTTGGAATGTTTTCTTTTAATCAAACATTTGACAAATGCCTGAAGAAGTGTAAATTTCTTGACAAAGTATTACAATAGAATGTAATACAAGATGTGAAAGCATTGAGAGGAAATCAACCCTAAGTTTATGGAGCTATCATAAGACAAAATTTATATGGATAAGAAGCATTTGTGAATCAGAAATGCCTATTTCCATGCATGAATCTTATTATATGGACAAAAGAAATAATAAACATAGGAATGGTATATTTGATCCACGTCTCTATACCTATGTTCTGAAGGGTCTTTCAACTATTCTAAGGCTGCCAAAGTAAGATGAATGTGAATATGATTGAGTGTAAAGAAAAGATCAACAAGTTTTATTGGAGGGCACCGTTTGGAGAGGGATATGCACACCCATCGATGCATAGAGTATGGAGGAATTTTTTCAAATAACTCCATTACTTAAAGAGAAGCCAGGGAAGCCTTTGCATAGCTGGAGGAGCTTGATGGGGAGTACCAACGATATAGGCCAAAGAGATAAAGAGCTAGAGGGTGTGCACAAAGTGTATTTGTTGGAAAGGCTTTAATAACTTTCAAGTTGAATGAGGCTCGATGGATAATGCAACGCATGCTAGTGAGAGGCATGCTATGAGAAAGAATCCAAAAATGGATATGTTGAAAAGTCTTTAGAGACTTTCGAGTAGATGATTTTGGAGGGATTGGTCTGGAAACCTCCATGCTAGCAAAGGGAAATGAATGGTGTAACATATAAAAAAAATGGATCTATGGAAAAGTTGACATAAAATGCCATATTTTCTATGAACAACATAAATGGATCTGTCGAAAAGATTTTAGAAAATTTAAATCGAATACATCTTATGGCTGTATTGCAAAATCACACAACCTTTGCCATTATCCTCTATGCCCGTGTAAGTGGATGAGAGATCCAATGGCATGCAATACAAAATTTTGTTCTTTCAATATATCCATGAG
The DNA here is from genome assembly GCA_007258455.2 of Sequoia sempervirens. Classification (NCBI taxonomy): domain Eukaryota; kingdom Viridiplantae; phylum Streptophyta; class Pinopsida; order Cupressales; family Cupressaceae; genus Sequoia; species Sequoia sempervirens. The sequence goes on along the minus strand of VDFB02271358.1, from coordinate 584,852,505 downwards.
TTATGGCAGAATAGATGGGCATGTGAAATATCTAATTTCAAGGGGCCTCCAAACCAACATGATTCCATGAAGAACACATGAATGGGGGGCAACACATTCTGAAATGGAGTGATAGTATTGAACTATGTTGTGGAGGGTACACAACAAATGGGCAGCATGTTTAGAGCATGTGAACTGTTTGATTTCACAGAACACCCCTTTTAATGTGATTTCAAAGAATGTCATGTTAAAAAGCTTTAGAAGATTTCAAGTAAATGTAGTTGAAGGAGGGAATCAAACTAAAGAGGAGAATGTTGTGCCCAGCTCAAATACAAAATGAATATGTTGAAAATACCTTAAAAAAATTTAAATAGATGCGCTTGGAAGTTGTATTGCCAAATTCCAAAACATTTTCCATCAAATATGGTGTAGGCCATAAGGTGTTTTAGCTATTAGAAGCTACCATTTCCCAAATTGAATGGAGATCTCGAATATTGCAGCCAAAACATAGGTGAAACAACTCCGAGAAACATGGAACTTGATTGAAAGGATGAAGCTCGTGGGTGTGATGTCCTCATAGAGGAAGAGAAATTTCAAAGCTTGAAAGCTTGCAACCACTGTGCCATGTGAAGAAGAGGTGGTTCTAGGAATTGAAGTGATGTTCAATGAGTATTGGCCCCCATTTCCAAAGAACAAAGATGTAGTTGCATGCATGAAAGGAGATTAGGGAAAAATAGGGGCAACATAAAATCAATGACATACAAAGTATGATGAAGCATTTAAATTGAATCTCCTTCCTTCCCCACCAACTCGTGGGTTGAAGGTGCTCATTTTTTAATTCCTGCGTGATGCACGAAATTTTTCCACCATGTGTCAAGTGGGCCTAACAAAAAAATAAATGCACTAGTAAAGTTTTAAAAGAGGCCCATTTAATTTTAAATGGCATGAGCACATAGTATAAAGTGAAAAATTTTAAAATATGCCTCGGTAATATTTCAATAAATGTATGGAGATGTGGCCAAATCCCAGCCACACCTTACTAGCTTACGAGATTTTGGTGATGTCACGGCAAAGGCAGTGCGTTGGTGAGAAGGAGCAAGTTGGCTAGGCCTAGGTTTTTTCATTTTAAAATGCAATTAGAATGTGGTGAGTAAAATGAGGCCTAATTTAATTTTATCTTAAATGGTAAAAAAGGGGATGGTTGTGATAAATATTTTCCCAATAGTACAATGTGGGGGTTTTTATTTTAAATGAAAGGGAATTATGGGCTTCTATAAAATGTGAAACCACAACCTATTGTTGGGCATAAATTTTTAAAATGACAAGAAAAATATGAGAAGAGGGGCATGGTTAAAACCTGTATTTGCCCCGTAAGTCTTTTAAATGTTTTCACTTTTGTAAAGTGAAATAAAATAAGATGGAGCAAATATTTAAATGGCACGTGAAGTAAAGTGCATGAGAATTATTTGGGAAATATTTTCTTTGTTGGGGAATAAAATGTAAAAGGTGAAATTTTTTATTGCTGAGCAATAAAATACAAAGTGGAATAAAATATAATGTGCAGCTCTAACATTGTAAAGAGCAAAAATGAGCTTTCACAAGCAAGAAAATATTTTCACTGCAGAATGGATGGAGATTCTCCACACAGGCAATTTTTTTGTTTCAAGAACAAAAGCATAATTGGAGGAAAAATATGTTGCAAGGAAGAGAGATGAGAGAAGCTTTTCATTTTGTCAATCAACAGGAATGAGGCTTCCAGATGGCATTTACAGATCATTCTTCTGGAGCTTTCCTTTCTTCTTTGTATTCTCATTCTTCTCTCATTGTAAAAGGGTTATGAATTCTTGTATGGGGTTGGGTAGATAAAAAAGTTGAGTTATGAGTCATATATTGAGTTTGTAAAGCTTCAATTATTGATTTCATGAGTAAATATCAACCAGTTTGTGCAAAAAAAATCATGAAAGTCATGAATGTCATCAAATTGTCTCCAAACTTGTATAGTTTAAGTCATATGAATTCAATAATATAGAGTATCTTTGGATTTGTCATCTCAGTTTTCTAAGATTGTTTTATTTGTTTATAGTTTTGTTTCAATGAAATGGTTAAAATACTTTGAATAGATAATTGTGATTTCAAGTGTGCAGGTTGGATCTGATAAGAAGAATATGATTGATAATAGGAGAGGATTTTTTGATGCCATACATTAACAGTTGTGATTCCACTGGTTGAAGTTCATTTGCTAATGAATTTTTCTTTATGAATTTGACTGCATGGCCCAGAATCAGGCACTGGTCTATTTTTCAGCTTGATGCATCTTATAAACAAGCTTAAATTCAAAATCATTTTAAATCACTATTGTTTGGTTGAGGTTTAGTGTTTTGTTTCCCAATTTCTAAGTGAGTGTTGAAATACTAAGAATGCAACCAGATTTGAGATTTTCAATGCTTTCCTTAGTTATTTTCATTGGGAGTTATTTGCTATAAGAAGCAATGTCATTGTGTAAGTGAATTAATTTTTTAGGCATTGTATAGGTTGACCCATCTTGGTCCTGCAGAGCCAGAAGTGCAAAAGATCTGTCTTTGACTGAATCTTGTCAGTTGGAACAATCCCTCTTTGAGTCTAAGTATAAGAAAGTGGCTAATTATTTAGGATTCATTAAACTAGTTGATTTGGAGCACCAACAGAATGGTGACTCTGTTGGGGAATGCACTTAGAAATTTGGTTGCAAATTTCCTTATCAAAGAGTCATTCAAATCTTGAAGAATCTAGTCTTAAGAGTCATTTCATAGAGTCATATTATTTTCCATTCTAAATTTGGTTCAAATATTCAAGGATTTCAAACTTGGAGAGAGAATTTGTTGCAGTGAACCTGAAGATTTCATGATCTGTGGTGCTCTGCTGGTGAAAGGAACTCATAAATAAATTTACATGTGAAAGAGCTCCATATTACTTTAAGTTCAGTCCTCTATGAAGAGAGGCAACGACTCTGTTAGAACAACCTATTAAAGAGGTGAAGACAGTTCTAGATCTACAATATTTCCAATTAGGAGAACAATTTGCAGTAGCTACAACATTTCCAGATATTCTTGACTCTTGGTTTTCTAGAAATTCTTGTATGAAAACCATATTTGAACTTTTTAGGAAAAATTTTGGTTCCCCATTGAGTGAATTAGCACTAACAAAGGGAAAGAACAGTAATATTAAGTTTGCACACTTCAATTTGTTGGATTTGTTGAATATAATTATAGTCACATTGAAATGTTTTTGTCTAGTGCTCAAGTATATTTCTGGTTTGGATGGTTAGAATGCATTTGTATATCCTTGGGTTTGCCTTTTATTTGCATTATCATAGGTTCCAAGCCTAGATTACTATCCTATTAGTAGTTATCATTTTAATCCTTCATTTGGTCATGGTTGCCATTATGCACAATTAGTTGAGTCTTGATTTGCATATATACATGGATCATACAATAGCCATACCATCGGAAACTTGGGATAACTTGTTAAGAAATGTTAGAAGTCTGATAATATTCACACATTTGACACCCCAAAGCACAAGAACCCAAGAGTGCATAAGCCTAAGATAAGGCCGAAATGAAAAGTTGTGTTTGAAAGAGGACTTAAAGAGATGGATGAAATACATCAAATTTTTCAACAAGCCTAGTTAAGAGACAATCATACTGTTTCTACTTGCCAAGTTAATGCACCTTTTGTGAATTCCTTTGATCCGTTTTATGCTCAACTAGATTTATCATGGGTTGATTACAAAACTGAAATTATGTCAGCTCAAGTTTATAAGACAATGCCTAGATTTCATGGATACAATGTATGTGGAGGAGATGCACATGTCAAAATTTTATCCAATTTCATGGAGAAACATTCATTTGAATATCAAGATATGTGGATGAGATTTTTTGTCAGATCCATTGAAGCAAGAGCTAGGGATTGGTATTTAAGTTTTCCTAAGAAGTTAGTTCCTTGATGGGATAAATCAGTGAATGCTTATAGAGAAGAATTTGCAAGAGAGCCTTCTGACCTTGTCACAAGGTTAAAGCAGATCAAGAAACAAAATGAAGAGTCGAGCATTGATTTCAATCATAAATTTGGTGCCGCTCTCTCACTAATCCCTGAAAGTTTCAAACCCAGTACTCTAGATTGTATTCATATGTACTTTGAAGCATATGAGGAAGGATCTAGTGCATTGTTAAAAGATTTTAAATTATTGAGTATAAAGATGGCTTACACATTTCTAGATAATTTGGAGAAATAGAGGAATGATTATGTGCTAAGTTTGTTGTCTTCACTTATGGGTAAACATGTTGATGAAATAAGCAGTTGTGTAAGTGAAAATGATCACAGTATTCAGTTTCAAATTCAAACAAATGCATACTTGAGAAGGTAGGAAACAAAAATGATGTATTATCAGGTGATGAGGAATTTGTCTCTAAACAACCTACAAAAGAAATACACCCAAATGAAAATTAGTAGCCAAGTTTTCCAAACCAAGAATATGATGAAGAATATGAGTTGGAATTACTCTTTGAAGAAGAGATATGTGATCAAAAAAGTTGTGGTACAATTGATCATGTCAATTCTACATGTGTTGAAAGTAGTTTTGATGCAAGTCTTCATGATGAGACAAAGGAGTTTGCTGATTTGGGAAATGTTGTTGAGAATATTAGTACATTAGTTGCAAGTGAAGAGGTATGCAATATTTTTTATTTAACAAGATCAACCACAAACAACTGGAATGAGGAAACCATTGATGGTTTTCAATCTGAAAATGAAATTTTTTGGGTATATCCTCAAGAGTATGAAAATGACAAGCTCAATGAAGACATCCAAATCAATATTGAAATGCAAAAAAAATGTGGATTATTGTTATTGTTGGATAAATAAGGACACACAACTTGGGGGGGGTGAATCAGTTGTGATAGAAAATTAAACTTTTCTTACTTAACTCAACTCAATCTCAAATATGATGAATAAGCAATTAACCACAAGCAATTAACACATTAGAGAGATAAAGAACACCAAGATTTTTTGCGTGGAAACCCTGGTAGGGGAAAAACCAAGGTGGATGTTAGTCCACAAGATTATACTCTATTAAAAGTATAATGAGAAATAATAAGGGGAATGCACATGCATTCAAGCACACTGCCTAGAGCTCACTGCTCAAATACAAAAGAGGACTCACTATCCAACAATACAAAATTATGGATTAGATCCACAAAGTATGAACTGAAAGAATAGCTTCTACACAATCCTAATTACAGTTCCAATTAAGCACAAAAAACTTCTTCACTCTTTCATTCTTCTTCAAACTTCTCTCTGCTATCAAATAATTAGAAAACTATTCATACATCTACACTTTATTTGGAATACATTCAATCTTATGCACACACAAAATTCACTCAACCAATTTCTCTTATATATCTGCTACATGATATTTCATCACAACTTAGTTGGCCAAAAAAATAAAACATAGTTTCAATGTCGGCCTAAATTCACAAATAAATTTCCAATGAAAATCCACCAAGGTCGGCCACAACATAGTGGAGACCCAAATTAACATCTCCAATACAAAAATACTTTAATTAATTTTACCACGAAGATCCACAACATGCTACCACCAACATGTCAGCCAAGAATATGAAAACCCAATCATGTGCAAGAAAATATCTTCAACACAAGCTCTTTGAGTAATTTGGACGTGCCACACAGATATAGAATGATCTAGAGACATCAGAAAACACCAAGAAACAATAGAGAAGCATCTGTAACAACTGAGATTACCAGAATAACACAATCTTAATTCAAGAACACTAACAAAGACCACAGAAACACTGTCAGACCACAACACAACAAAAAAAATACATGAACCTCTAAATCTTTCGATAAATGATCTAGAAATATTCAACAATAAACCCTTTAATCCACACCAGCTAATATTTTACGTACAAAACAAGACACCTTCATGACCTGCACAATTCCACTAGGAACCTAGAACACTTTCTCTTGCAATTTTCTCAATATCCTCGACATATACAACAACTGATATACAAAATGATAATAGTGTTGACATCACTGACAACCACATATCAGCAACACAACCACAATATCCAAAAATCTCCCCCTTTGGCATTGATGGAAACACATGATGTGAAAAATACCATCGACCCAACACGCTGACTTCTTCTTCTCAACTGCTCTTCTCCCCACAAGGCTCTTCTTCTTAGAAATATTTTTCACAATGCACTTCTCCCCCTTTGACATCAATGGAAAAGGTAACCATGAACTTTCCAAATACGTGCTTTGAACCACATATCTGCACATCTGACTACTCCCACTGAGTAGCAGGCACAAAAACATCAATCTAGATTAGAATGTAGCAATATAGCTCATGGATTGATGCAAGTAAATGCATATTTTAGTTCTTATCAAGAGGGGTAATTACCCCTAGCATTCCTCTAAGATACTCAAAAGTATCCTTCAGCAATGGATTAGCAAATATATCTGCAATATGTTCTTTGGTAGGAACATATTCCAATTTGACTTCTTTCTCATTCACTTTCTCCCTCAAGAAATGAAACTTGATTGATATATTTTGTCTCAAAATGTAGCACCAGATTCTTTGAAATATTTATTGCACTTGAATAGTCATAGTATATGGCAATAGGCTCTTCATATATTATCCTAATATCTCTCAACATCTATTTTATCCATATCACTTGAGTACAATTATTGGTAGTAGCAATGTACTCCGCTTCAACAGTAGATAGAGAAATGGAATTATGCTTTTCACTTAACTAGGACACCAATTTCTTCCCTAGGAGAAAGCACCACCACTAGTACTTTTCCTATCATCTACATCACTGGACCAATCCACATCAGTAAATGCACACAAAGTGAGATCATCATCCTTTGGATACCAAAGTACAAAATCAACTGTTCCTTTTATATATCTAAAAATTCTCTTCATAGCACATGTGATTCTTTTGGATCAACTTGAAATCTAGCAACCATACATATGACATTCATAATGTCTAGTCTAGTCTGAGTTAAATAGAGCAATCCACCAATCATTGACCTATATCTAGTTTGATTCACCTTAAGAGAATCATCATTCTATGTCAACTTACATCCAGTCACCATGGGGGTACCAATAGGTTTTGAGTCATCCATTCCAAATTCTTCAGGAGTTATTTCACATATTTGGATTGAGATATGAGAATCCCCTTGTCTAACTAAGTAACTTGCAATCCTAGAAAGAACTTCATTTCTCCAATCATACTCATCTCAAATTCATTCTTCATTTCATCAACAAACTTCATACATAGATTATCATCTCCTCCAAAAATGATGTCATCAACAAAAAATTCTATAATTAACTCCTTATCATTATCTAATTTGAAGTATAAGTTGTTATCAACAATGCCTTTAGTAAATCCAAGCTTCAGTAGATATTTGTCCAATCTAGCATACTAGGCTCTGGGGGCTTGCTTAAGTCCATACAGAGCTTTCTTCAATCTGTAAACCATATCTCCCTTGTCTATTAGCTGAAATCCATCTAGTTGTTTAATGTACACTTCTTCTTCTAGTTCTCCATTTAGAAATGTTGACTTCACATCCATCTGATAGACTTTTAAATCCATGTATGCAACATAAGCAAGAAATAATCTAACAACTTAATTCTAGCAAAAAGGGAAAAGGTTTCTTCAAAATCAACACCTTCCATTTGAGAATACCCTTTACATACTAGTCTTGCTTTATTTTGGACCACTTCACCTTCTTCATTAAGCTTGTTTCTAAATACCCATTTAGTACCAATCACATTTTTTTCTTTGGGTCTCAGAAACCAATAGCCATGTGTCATTTTTTTCAATCTGTTTTAGCTCTTCCTTCATAGCTTCCAACCAATGTTCATCTTGATAGGCTTCAATGACATTTTTAGGTTCAATTTTGGAAATCAAATAATATTCTTCAGCAATTTTTCTTCTAGTTTGCACTACTTTACTCTTATCTCCTATGATTTCATTTTCAGAATGATTTAGCCTTACATACCTTGGAGTTGTGGGACATTCTTGAACTTCTAAATCTTCTGATATTTCTTCTACACTTGCACTTGTCTGTGCCTCCTGACTAACTTGATTTACCAAAACAAATTGAGGTTGCTTCACCGAGACATATGGAATACTCTGAAGTAGATTCTGTGTCTTAGTATTATTCCCTTAGCTTGTAATGTATTCGTCTGAATAATAACTACGATGTATGGATGATTTAACAGAGTCCTCAACTCTGACATTTGCACTTTCAACTATCTTTCTTAGTCTTTTGTTATAGCACCGGTAGGCCTTGCTTTTAGTGGAGTAACCTAGGAAGATTCCTTCATCACTTCTTGCATCAAATTTTCCTATATCATCATCTCTCCTGATATAACACTTGCTTCCAAATATTTTGAAATACTTAATAGTAGGCTTGTGACCAAACCATAACTCATAAGGGGTCTTATCAGAATTACCATTAACATTTACCTAGTTCAAAGTATACAAAACAATGCTTATTGCTTCACTCTAGTACATCTGAGACACATTTCCTTCCATCGTCATTGTTCTGGTAGCATCCAGAATTGTTCTATTATTTCTCTCTGCAACTCCATTCTTTTGAGGGGTTCGGGGAGAAGATAATTGTCTTTTAATTCCATGCTCTTCACAATAAGAGTTGAACTCATTAGAAATGAACTCACCACCTCTGTCAAATCTCAAGCATTGAATTTTTAGACCTTTCTCATTTTTTTCCATAGCCTTGAAACTTTTGAACTTCTCCAATGCTTCAAATTGTTCTCTTAAGAAAGAAACCCATATCATTCTAGAGTAATCATCAATAACCAACATGAAATACCTTTCTTCATGAATACTTATGACTTTGGAGGGACCACAAAGGTCAGTATGTAGCAGCTCTAGCAAATTATTTGAATGAAATTGTTTGCTCGGGAAAGAGACACTAGTTTGTTAACCCATCTGCCATTCCTTGTAGATTATATTAGCAGGATTCACTAACCTAGGTAGATCTCTTACTACTTGATTAGAACTTATCTTGATAATGTTGTCAAAGTTTACATGACACAACCTCCTATGCCACAGCCAGCTTTCATCTATTTGAGCAATTAAACAACTCTCACTAGTAGTTTTCAGATGAAAAATATTACCTTTTGCTTGTTTTCTTGTTGCAATCATATTACCAAAACTTCCACGTATCTTGTATCTTCCATCTTTGAACTAATGATCATAGCCCTTGTGCACCATCTATCCAACACTCAACAAGTACTTCAAGCCTTCAACATAAAGAACATCATCAATGTTATCCTTACCACCAAGACAAATAGATTCTCTACCACAAATCACACCATCATTATTATCTCCAAATCTTACAACCCCACCGTAATACTTTTCTAGACTCACAAATTTTCTTTTATCACCTTTCATATGATTTGAGCATCCACTATCAATGACCCACTCATCTTTTTCTTCAACTTGGGCTGTAAGAGCTTTTTGATCTTCAGTAGATTTAGTAGCCACAAAATTATCTTCAATAGTAGCAATGAAAGCCCATTCATCTTCATTTCCATTATCTTTATTACACTCATCATCAGTCATTGCTTCTTCAGAAAAGTAGCATCTCTTTTGGAATCTAGACTTCTTAGGCTTAGATCTAGGAACTCTTTTAGGAAATCTTGATAAAAAAAATGACCTATTTTACTACATGAAAAACATTTAATAGGCAATAAATCTTCATACTTACCTTTTCCTTCTTGCTTTGCAATCAGTTCTTCCAGTTCTTCTATCTCTCTTTCTTTATCTTCAAATTGTTTTACTACATGAAAAACATTTAATAGGCAATAAATCTTCATACTTACCTTTTCCTTCTTGCTTTGCAATCAGTTCTTCCAGTTCTTCTATCTCTCTTTCTTTATCTTCAAATTGTTTTAGTTCTTCATCATACTTGGATATCTTTCTGGAACTCTCTCCCAAATTATATCTTCGGTGTAGATTCACCAAATTCACTTATTTCAAAAGTAGCAAGCTTCCCAATCAGCGTGTCTCTTGTCATCTTGTTTACTGATCTGAACTCTTCAATAGCATGAACCTTAATTTTGTAGGAAGGAGGAAAGGATTTGAGTACTTTAGCCACAATTTCATCCTCATCCATAGAACCATTGGCACATTTAATACCCATCACTATTTCATTTACTCTTTGCATAAAAGAAGTGATATTTTCATCCTCACCCATCTTCAAATTCTCATACTTTCCTTTCAAGCTCTATAGCTTAGCCATCTTCACCTGTGCATTTCCTTCATACAAAATTTCTAGTTTTGTCCAAATCTCGTGAGCTATCTGCAATCCTACCACATTAGCCATCTCTAAATTTGTCAAAGCACTCACCAAAGCTTCAATAGCCCTAATATTATTTTCAGCATCTTTGATCTCATCAGCAATAGAGGGACCATTCTGAGGAATAGTATATGGATCTCTTGTAATCTTCTAGAAGGCTTCACCAATACACCTTAGGTGACATTGCATCCTAACTTTCCACAGTGAATAGTTGGTTGCATCAAATCTCAGAGTGTCCTTCTTGAATGTTTCCATCTCGAATTACCTCAAGCTTTTAGACTTCTTTAGAGGAACCTGCTCTAATACCAATTGTTGGAAAAACAAGGACACACAACTGAGAGGGGGGGCTGAATCAGTTGTGACAGAAACTTAAACTTTTCTTACTTAACTCAACTTAATCTTAGATTTGATGAATAAGCAATTAACAACAAGAAATTAACACATCAGAGAGACAAAGAACACCAAGATTTTTTCGTGGAAACTCTGGTAGGGGAAAACCATGATGGATGTTAGTCCACAAGATTATACTCTGTTAAAAGTATAATGAAAAATAATAAGGGGAATGCACATGCATTCAGGCACAATGCCTAGAGCTCACTACTCAAATACAAAAGAGGACTCACTATCCAACAATACAGAAATATTGATTAGATCCACAGAGTATGAACTAAAAGAATAGCTTCTACAGAAGCTTGATTATAGTTCCATTTAAGCACAAGAAACCTTCTTCACTCTTCTTCCATTCTTCTTCACACTTCTCTCTACTATCGAATGATTAGAACACTATTCACACATCTACACTTTCTTTGTCATACATTCACTCTTATGCACACACAAACTTTGCTGAACCAATCACTCTTATGTATCTTCTACATGAGATTTCATCACAACTTAGTTGGCCAAAAAAATAAAACATATTTTCAATGTCAACCCAAATTCACAAATAAATTTCCAATGCAAATCCACCAAGGTTGGCCAAAACATAGTGGAGACCCAAATTAGCATCTCCAATACAAAAATACTTTAATCAATTTCACCACGAAGATCCACAACATGCTACCACCAACATGTCGGCCAAGAATATGAAAACCCGAACATGCGCAAGAAAATATCTTCAACATGAACTCTCTGAGTAATGTGGATGTACCAAAAAGATAGAGAATGATCTAGAGACATCAGAAAACACCAAGAAACAATAAAGAAGTATCTGCAACAACTAAGATTACCAGAATAACACAATCTTCATTTAGGAACACTGACAAAGACCACAAAAATACTCTCAGACCACAACACAATCAAAACTTTATGCGGACCTCTGAAACTTCTGGTAGATGATCTAGAAACATTCAACAATAAACCCTTTAATCCACAACAACTAATCTTTTACGTATATAACAAGACACCTTAATGACCTGCACAGTTCCACTAGGACCCTAGAACAGTTTCTCTTACAATTTTCTCAATATCCTTAACATATACATCAACTAATATACAAAATCCTAATAGTGTTGGCATCAATGGCAACCAAATATCAGAAACACAAACACAATATCCAACAATTATGACAACCCAGAAGTAAGTAAGAAAGAAGAAATGGATAGCTTGTTCTATTGATTGATGGTGACCATGCTTCTGACAATGTTGTTAGCAATTCAATCTCCTATGATTGGGGAAATCTTGTTTATGATTAGCCCATTGAATTTTTAGACTTTGATGATGATGATATCATGGGATATCCTAATTTACAATTTGATAATGCTTTCAATTCAAATGAAGGTCAAAAATAGGAAGTGATTGAAAGAATAGATCAAAGCAATGATCTATTAAGTTGTGAACAAATTTCAAATATGTTAACCACTGAATATCAGAAATATACACATGAAGATGACCCTTAATTATTGTGTGCTTCTCACATTGATTTTGATAGTGATGATGGTCTTCAAGATGCAAGGTATGATGCATATTTTTTTGATTCTCCTTCCAATTATGAACCAGCTGATCATGATGATGATAATGAGGATGAAGACAAGCAGCTATGTGATTGTAATGATGCATTATATGATGAATATGAAAGTGTGCATGATGATGCAAACTCAAAAATCTGTTTTGATGAGTTTGAAACAATAGATGACCATGAGTTTTGTGCATTCAATAAGCCAAGTATTGAATATTTTAATGCAAATTTGGACAAGTCTTCATTTGATGACTTGAATGAGCCTAGTCATGAGTCTTTGAATGTGGATACGGATGTTGATTTCAATGAGAGATTAGGTTGTCCTTCTAAACCAGAATTTCTCATTACTGAGCAAGCTTGTGATACTAAAGAGGTTGATATGTCAGGTTCAGAGGATAACATAATGAGCAAGGAAAAGTAAGAAATCTCTAATGATTCTCAACACCAGCCTGATGGAGAACAATGGCAGAGTGTGTCAATGCATGAGTGTATCACTTTACATACACTCGAAGATAGTTTGCATGGTGAGCAAGATCTTCTGGTAAGTTCTTGTGATAGTTTCACCTTTGATATGAAAACTAATGATTAGAATGAGCTTAATAGTACCAGCCATGTAGCAAATTGTGAGTGCTACTTTTGTCAGCTGGGAGAAGTTTTCATAAAGTGTGGAAATGTGCAAGATATTGAAGAAAGTTGTTTTCAACTTGATAGTGATTTATATGATGAATATGACAAGTTGTTTCCACATGACAATCGACATTTTGAAAGTATGTTTGACTTTCAGATGCAAAATGATTGTGAATATGTTGGTAATGTTGTACATGATTACTTGTTGGTAGGTACCAACATGTTTAATTAGGCAGATGCCTTTGATCAGGCTATGCTTTCATATGGTCTTGATCACTATCTTCAAATCATGCCACTTGATACAAAATCAAAAAGTGGAGAAAGTGGCAGTGATGTGGCCTATTTGACTTGGTTGCCATGTGACAAAGTTGAATAGAGAGCAAGTTTTCACTTGCACAAAGGTAGCCTGATGCTTGTGTTTGTGAAGGTGTAGTTGTTCATGTTGTTGTGGTTTGATAACTACAAGCATGAGTTGAGGGAGATCAGCTCTTTTTATAGAATTTTGTTTGACAGAGGTAAAAATTGACTCTCCTTTTTCATTTGGTGGCCTAGGGTCACTAAATGAAGTTGAAAAAATTGAATAAAAGAGCAGTTTGAGGACACCTGATGGACTCAGTATTTGGTCTACTCCCCAAAGATTTAGAATCTTGCTATGCCCACAAGGGGTATACATCCCCAATTAGAGCCATTAATGGCACTCTCAAATTTTACAAATTTGAAGTGCCCATTTGAAAAAAATTCCTTTGCACACTCAAAAACACCCCTGAAGAATATGCCCAAGTGACCTACTTTGGATGGTCATAATTTGAAGCCAGTTGATTTTTGTGAAAAACCCCTTTGTAATCCCACTCATGTGTACTATGTGAGTAGGCATGTCAATTTTTAGCTTCCCACGATGAGTTTTGACTAGGTTTTGAAAAGCAAAGCTAGAGGGTTTTGACACTTTTCTATTGTTTGCAAACTTCCAGTTTTGTAAAGTAGTCTCCTGTTCAAGCTTGTATTTTGCAACTGGATGACTTTCAAGTCAAAAAAATTGTTGCTCTCCATTCTCCATACCAAGATGTGCTCCCATGTCAAGTTGCAAAGTCTCGTGAGCTAAGTTTCTATTTTTAATAGATCAAAACTAAATGCAATTTATTCAGTTTTGCACCTGCATTTCTTGAAACCTTTTTGAGAGGTCATCTTTGACCTTCAATATCTTTTGATGGGAGATGATTCAAGAAAATTCCTCATGCACATGTGCTTACTGCACCAAAATGATCTATTGCATCCAATGGTAGCTCGCCAGGAGTTGATTTGATATTTTTACAAAGAGGTCATTGTGTGAGTTTTAATTGATTCTGAAGAGGTTTCAGAAAGTTCAACTGAACAACTTTGACAGTGAATAGCTTTCACCTCGTGGCTCATTTGGCTGAACTGTCTTTTGTACTCCATTCTTAGGACAAATTTCTACATACCTACAAGTTTTTATGGCTCCACGAAGTTGTTTTACCAGTTTCCCAAGGTGATTCCAGAGCCCACCTAGCCAGTTTTCATGATTTTTCAAATGTGCCTGAAAGCAAGTTTTGATGGAAACCCAGTTTGAATTTTCACACCAGATTCATTCAAAAAGTAGCCTCATATCAATTCAAAGCAAAATTTGTTTGAAAATAATTTTTTTTAGTTCGGCTCTCAGGGGGACTCGATAGGCTTTACACGGTTATGAGGTTGGAATGTTTTCTTTTAATCAAACATTTGACAAGATGCTTGAAAGTGTGTAAATTGCTTGACAAAGTATTACAATAAAATGTGATACAAGATGTGGAAGCATTGAGAGGAAATCAACCCTAAGCCTATGGAGCTATCATAAGACACTTTATATGGATGAGAAGCATTTGTGAATCAGAAATGCCTATTTCCATGCATGAATTTAATTATAAGGAAAAAATACATAATAAGCACAAGAATGGTATATTTGATCCACGTCTCTATACCTATGTTCTGAAAGGTCTTTCAACTATTCTATGGTTTCCAAAGAAAGATGAATGTGAATATGATCAAGTGTAAAGCAAAGATCAACAAGTTTTATTGTAAAAAATAAACAACAAAAGTATATTTTAGTCGAGTAGAAGTTCATTGGAGGGCACAGTTTGGAGAGGGATATGCACATCAATCAATGCATAGAGTATGGAGGAATTTTTTCAAATAACTGCATTACTTAAAGCCAAGCCAGGGAAGCCTCTGCTTAGCTGGAGGAGCTCGGTGGGGAGTACCAACGATATAGGCCAAAGAGATAAGGAGCTACAGAGTGCGCACAAAGTGTATTTGTTGGAAAAGCTTTAGTAACTTTCAAGTTGAATGAGGCTAATGGAGAATGTGGCGCATGCTAGTGAGAGGCATGTTGTAAGAAGGAAACCAAAAATGGATATGTTGAAAAGTATTTAGAGACTTTCAAGTAGATTATTTTGGAGGGATTGGTCTGGTAGCCTCCACGCCAGCAAAGGGAAATGAGTGGTGCAACATATAAACAAAATGGATCTATGGAAAAGTCGACATAAAATGCCATATTTTCTATGAACAACATAAATGGATCTATTGAAAAGGTTTTAGAAACTTTAAATCAAATACATCTAGCAGTTGTATTTCCAAATCGCACAACCTTTATCATTATCCTCTTTGCCCGTGTAAGTGGATGAGAGATCCAATGGCATGCAATACAAAAGTTTGTTCTTTCAAGAGCTCTATGAGTTGTTATGGCAGAATAGATGGGCATGTGAAATGTTTGATTTCAAGGGGCCTCCAAACCAACATGATTCCATGAAGAATGCATAGTGAAGGAAATATTGATGAATGGAGGGCAACGCATTCTAAAATGGAGCGGCAGTATTGAACTCTATTGTGGAGGGTTCACATCAATTGGACAGCATGGAAAAACAATGTGAACTATTTGATTTCACATAACACCCATTTTAATGTGATTTCAAAGAATGCCATGTTAAAAAAGTTTTAGAAGCTTCCAAGAAAATGTAGTTGAAGGAGGGCATCAAACTAAAGAGGAGAATGCCATGCCGAGCTCAGATACAAAATGAATATGTTGAAAATGCCTTAAAATATTTTAGGCAGATGCGCTTGGTAGTTGTATTGCCATATTCCAAAATGTTTGTCATCAAATATGGTGTAGGCCGTAAGGTGTTTGAGCTGTTAGAAGCTACCATTGCCCAAATCGAATGGAGAGCTTGAATATTGCAGCCAAAACATAGGTGAAACAACTCTGAGCAACGTGGAACCTGATTAAAAGGATGAAGCTTGTGGGTGCGTTTTCATCATAGAGGCAAAGCAATTTCAAAGGTTGAAAGCTTGCAACCACTGCACCATGTGCAGAAGAGGTGGCTGTAGGCATTGAAGTGATGTTCGATGAGTATTGGCTGCCATTTCCAGAGAACAAAGATGTAGCTAAATACATGAAAGGAGATTAGGGAAAAAAAGGGGCAACACAAAATCAAGGACACACAAAATAGGATGAAGCATTGAAATTAAATCTCCTTCCTTCCCTGCCAACTCACGGGTTGAAGGTGCTCATTTTTTAATTCCTGCGTGAAGCGTGAAATTGTGCCACGTGGCAAGTGGGCCTGGAAAAAAATTAAATGCATTGGTAAAGTTTTAAAAGAGGCCCATTTAATTTTAAATGGTAGGAGCACATAGTATAAAGTGAAATTTTTTAAAATATGCCCGGTAATATTTCGATAAAAGTATGGAGATGTGGCCAAATCCCGGCCACACCCCGCTAGCTCGCAGGATTTTGGTGATGTCACAACAAAGGGTAGCACGCTAACGAGGAGGAGCAAGTTGGATGGGCCCAAGTTTCTTCATTTTAAAATGCAATTGGAATGTGGTGAGTAAAATGAGGCCTGATTTAATTTTATCTTAAATGGTAAAAGGGGGATGGTTGTGATAAATATTTTCCCAATAGTGCAATATGGGGGTTTTTATTTTAAATGAAAGGGAATTACGGGCTTCTATAAAATGTGAAACCACAATCTGTTGCTGGGAATAAATTTTTAAAATGACAAGCAAAATATGAGAAGAGGGGCATAGGGAAAACCTTTGTTTTCCTTTTAAGTCTTTTAAATGTTTTCACTTTTGTAAAGTGAAATAAAATAAGATGGATCACATATTTAAATGGCACGTGAAGTAAAGTGCACGAGAATTATTTGGGAAATATTTTCTTTGCTGGGGAATAAAATGTAAAAGGTGAAATGTGTTATTGCCAAGCAATAAAATACAAAGTGGAATAAAATATAATGTGCAGCTCCAACATTGTAAAAGAGCAAAAATGAGCTTTCACGGGCAAGCAGATATTTTCACTGCAGAATGGATGGAGATTCTCCACACGGGAAAATTTCATGTTCAAGAACAAAGAAAAAATTGGAGGAAAAAATTGTTGCAAGGAAGAGAGATGAGAGAAGCTTTGCATTTTTTCAATCAATGGGAATGAGGCTTCCAGATGGCATTTACAGATCATTCTTCTGGAGCTTTCCTTTCTTCTTTATATTCTCATTCTTCTCTCATTGTAAAAGGGTTATGAATTGTTGTATGGGGCTGGGTAGATAGAAAATGTTGACTTCCGAGTCATATATTGAGTCTGTAAAGCTTTCATTGCTGATTTCATGAGTAAATATCAGCCAGTTTATGTAAATAAATCATGAAAGTCATGAATGTCATAAAATTGTCTCCAAACTTGTACAGTTTAAGTCATATGAATTCAATAATACAGAGTATTTTTGGATTTGTCATCTCAATTTTCTGAGATTGTTTTATCTGTTTATGGTTTTGTTTCAATGAAATGGTTAAAATACTTTGAATAGATAATTATGATTTCAAGTGTGCAGGTTGGATCTGATAAGAAAAATTTGATTGATAATAGGAGAGGATTTGTTGATGCAAGAAATTAACAGTTGTGAATCCACTGGTTGAAGTTCATTTGTTGATGAAGTTTTCTTTATGAATTTAAATCCATGGCCTAGAATTTTGCACTATTCTATTGTTCAGCTTGATACATCTCAGAAACAAGCTTAAATTCAAAATATTTTTAAATCACTGTTGTTCTGTTGAAGTTTAGTCTTTTTCTTCCCAACTGTTGAGTGAGTGTTGAAATACCAAGAATGCAGCCAAATTTAAAGTTTTCAATACTTTCCTTAGTTATTTTATTTGGGAGTTATCTGCTATAAAAATTAATATTAGTGTGTAAGTGAATTAAGTTTTTCGGCATTGTATAGGTTGACCCACCTTGGTCTTGCAGAGCCAGAAGTGCAGAAGATCTCAGTCTTTGATTGAATCTTGTTAGTTGGTCCAATCCCTCTTTGATTCTGAGTATAACAAAGTGGTTATTTCTTTAGGATTCATTGAACTAGTTGATTTGGAGCACCAATAGTCTATATGCCTGCAATTGTGAAAAAAAGTCAAAATTATCGAAGGAATTATGTTTAAAAGGGTTTGTAGGGTTTTTAGGGTTATTTTACTTTTTTTTTTATAAGAAAAGATAAAACCCTAGGATTTTTAGAGATTAAAACACAAACCCTAGTTAAATTTAAGCCTTAGAAAAATGATGAATCAAGTGTTAAGACTAAGAGTATGAAGAGGTTCGTGGAGGATGACCTCATGAAACAACTTCCTAGTTCTCAAAAGAGAGGTAAATATGCTCAAGGCATGGGGTTGGTAATAGAAATACTACAAGATTTGGCTAGGAAAATTGGGGATGCTATCATCCCAAAGCATGGGTGGACACAATTTGCTTGTACACCTATAGAATGTGTTAAATGCCTAGAATTGTGTGAAACTTGTGGACTTAACAGATGGGAAATTTGGTTATCCTCAATGTGTTTGTGAATTTTGATATATTTAAGGCCTTGGCACAATGTTATGATGAAAAGGATAGAATGATCAAGAGTATGAAAGAAGCTCCTCTGTTAGAGATTTGAAGGGAGAAAGTCATTGATACATTTGGCTTGAATCCATCCACCAATGTCACAATTGATTTTGGCTCTATGTGTTGAGAATATGAGAAGGACAAGCATAGCTACAAGGTTTTATGGCTTCCAAAACATAGAAGAGGGGATACTGAGAGGATATATGTTGGATTTTCTTCCAATGAAATTGAGCCCTTCAGTTATGATGTTTTTTAAAATTGTCTTTTCAATACATACTTTTCCTTGTGCCAAGTCCTTAGAGAGGACCATAGGATAAAAATTCCTATATAAATGATGATGTTGGTAGCAAATATAAAGCATAGGGATGTCAACAAATTTTTTGACTATGTTGCATTTATTACTAAAGGAATCCATAAATAATTGAAAAACTTGAAGGACCCCAAGGTTGGATTTCACTTCAAATGGTATTCCTTGCTAATGCATACGATTGTG
The DNA here is from genome assembly GCA_007258455.2 of Sequoia sempervirens. NCBI lineage: Eukaryota > Viridiplantae > Streptophyta > Pinopsida > Cupressales > Cupressaceae > Sequoia > Sequoia sempervirens. The sequence goes on along the minus strand of VDFB02271358.1, from coordinate 584,833,155 downwards.
TATAGTTGGGAGAAGGAATGGAAACAACCATTATATTTGAAAATGGAAGAAATTTCCAATTCAATTATGGACACACTTGTGGGATCAACATTGCAATAATTCCAACATTTTGATCTTTAAAAATGTGTTTCATCAAGTGTATTAAACAATCTCGACTGTAGGCCAAAAAGAATAATTTCCATGAATATTATAAAGCTATTAAGGCCACAATAGTATGATCTTCCTTTGAATATTGACCATAACTAGGGAGATTGGTATTTACATACCAATTGCATAATATTCAGAGTATATGGGACCCCAATGCAACCCCATTGCCTTTTAATTTTTGTATTAGACAAATTAACATCTATGGAAATAATGTGGTAGATGGATGAATCAGATAAGGTGGATTTTAGATTGATTAAGAAGGGATCATTTATCCCTGGTTCTATGAGATTCTCACACTTTTTTATTTCTATTAAGTATGGTTTGGAAAATTTTAGTACATATTTAAATAATCTTGGGATGAGGGTGTACCCTACTAGGAATTGTGACCTTTAGGTGTTTATCAGTCAAGTTGGGGTTGAAAGGGCTAGATCAAAATATTATCACCATTTTCATGTGTTAGATGATGTCATAATAAATTTGAAAGATGATGAAGATGTGAAACAAAGGAAAAAGGATTGGAGATATATTATGCAGATTGAAGGATAAAGTTAATCCTGATTATGTTTTCCCATTTTCCAAATACACCAATCTATTGGAAAAAGAAGAGAATATGTTTGCAACTATAGCTGATTGTACTTTCACTAATTTTATGAAGTTAGTAGAGGAAGTGGCCAAGAAAATGGAGGTTGAATAACCTATTCAACAACAAGCTATACTTGCAAAGTCATCAAACCATGTAGCCTCCATATAGCTAATGTAAGCTCCTGATCAACCTTTGGTTAATTATTTAGAGCTAGAGGAAAAGGAGAAAAATGTAGGAAGAGTCTATTGAGAATATTCCTAGAGATGAAGAGGTTAATCAATGCTTCCCACCCCCAAAAATCAATCAAGGTGAGGAGTATGTGCCCAAAAACATGCAAATTACTAAATTTTATGATGAATAGTCTATTCCTGATGATGTAATGTATAAAGCTTGCATTGAGTTCATGGATGACAATACTTTTTTTGAAAAAAATGAGCTTAGGGAATTAATCATCAAGTTTAAGAAAAATGAATTAAGAGATAATATTGAAATGGTTAAAGAATGGGTTGATCCATCAAGGCATGAGGAGATTACCCATCAAGTTATTCAAGAGATTAACCATTTTGGTAATGGCCCCACAAAAAATAATCCAAAAGTGGTCAAGATAGTAGGGAATATTGTTGGAAATGTAATTATCAAAAGGACATCTAACACCACATCAAAACAAGAAGCCAAGTTGGTGGCATGCACAATGTAATGTTTAGTTTTGATAATACAAAAAGGGTAGAGGAATCTTATAATTAATTGCATGCCAAGAATGTAAAGCTACAGGATGAATACAATTTTTGCAAGACTACCACCACCACAAGTTGGCATTCCTCAAGTTAAAGCTCCTCCATCTACATCAGAAGAATTCTTAGCTCAGGATATAGAGACTTTGTCTCTAAGAATTAAAAAATTAAAAGAGTTGAAGCACAATAGAGAGAATAAGAAGAAATCATAGGAGGAATCTAAAAAAGTGGTTACATATATGATTGATGACCTTTTAAGTCATAGGATTTCTTATGTTTTGCATAAAATTGAAGGAGCCTAGATTGTTTTTTATGGGTAAATAAAGCTTATTCTAAGCATCAAGAAATTTAGAAAATCTTCCAGGGGGCTTTAAGCAAGTGGAGTCTCAGAGCCAACACAATAAAGGAATTAATGAAGTTAAACGAATCTGATGGAAGTGCCCCAAAGAACTTGGCCCGAGTTTTGGAAAGAATTAAATTATTATCTAGTTTAAGGAAAGTTTAAAAATGTTTTAAGGAATGAAAAAAGTAATAATGCCTAGAATCATGGATGAATTAGGATTAATTGAGCCTTTATATATGTGGAAGGCTGAATTTATAGGAATTATTCCTTCATTATCATCATTTATTTACAAGGATGGAAAACTTGTTAAGTTATCTATCCTCAATAATCAATAGATGATCTACTCAAACTGGAAACTAACTTAGACTATTTTGCAAAAGAGGCAAGAGCTATAACTGATGCAAGATATCATGCACACAATGACAAGGTGCAAAGGCTCTTAGCATTCAATTGGCCATTATAATATGAATATATCTCATGGATTTAGAAATATATTGAATAGAATATTCTCTTATGCTTCTCTTCATCCTTATTTAGTTATGGGGCCTGTTTTTGTCTCTTCAAATCTTTTGGAAAGGTTCAACAAGGTACATGCACTTCCACCTTCCTCTTTTATCATCTTGGAATCAAAAATTATCTTCTCCAACAAACACATGAAATTGTTTTTGTCTCTTAGAAATTTTTTTGCTTCCCTCAATGAAGTAGTTGTAACATGTGTTTTTACTTATTCTTTTTCAATGAAAATATGGTTTGATGAAAATATGAATTTTTCCTATGGATTAAAGCTTGTTCGCTCCCTTTTTGTTATAAAAGGGAATTCAAGGGAATTTTCAAAGGAACTTGAAATTTTTTTAAGCAAAGAAAATTTTGTAAATCAATCTATATATGTATGAATTAGGCCTTGATAAGAAAGGATGCCAATATGATTAGTAATTTTGTATGATAGTACTAGCATTTAAAATCCAACACATGAATTTTTTTGCAATCGTCTACTACATGTATTTATCTTCAACATTTATGAATAAAATTGATTAAGGATCTATTTTTGTTCATCTTTGGAGTCTTTCTTGTGTATGAATGTTTCTTCTATGGATTTTACTCAAGTAGTAAATTAAATATGATTTATGAGAAATTTTGGATGTTTTAGGTACATAGAGGGGTTCATAAATAGAACTAATTGCAAAAAATGAAGGATGGTAGTATAATGAATTATCATTAAGCTATAATGCTAGAATCTATGTTATTATAAGAATTGTTTTTTTTTTTTTCCTTAACTCTGTGACCTTGGTCTAAGGCACTAGTTTGAAGTAGAAGTTTTGATTATAATCTTCATGATCAAAAATCTTAATGAACAAATTTTCCTTCAACCAATATTTATTTTATAATATTATTTGCATGTTCTTAGATCTAAAATGAATAAGATCCAAGAATTTAGCTCATTCAATGTGTTTATATGTAATTCTTGATCTATAAGAGAGAACATATTTTTTAAGGAAATATCTACGGTCAACTGCATAAAATCTTATGTGATATTATATAGGACCAGCCTCCTAGGTTCTATATATCCTAAAGTGTAAAGGAGAAAAATAAAAAATCATTCTCTTGTTTGTTGGCCAACCCCTTAAGATAATTAATTAATATGAGAAATAGCTATCCTTTAGATTTTTTTGAGAACCAACAAGGACTTTAAAAAAAACCAACAAATTTGAGACTCTATTGGGGATAAAATGAATTGATAAGTTTGAGAATCTATGAGATCTTTGGTTATATTTGGCATATTTGTGTGAAGTTCCTTTTTATGTTTGAAAATTGGTTTGTTGCATTAGTTCCTAAAAATTTCTTGGAAAAGGTCTATGACTTTTTAATTTTCTTAATTTGGTGGCAAATTTGAAAGTTTCCTTGTTGGTGCAAGTTAAAATAAAGAAAGAATATCAAAGAAATCATGGATGGTAGAATATCTTTGTACAAAGATCATCCTCAAAAGCATCTAGAAATAGAATTGTCTCCAAAAAGATAGTCGTGGAAGAAGAAAGATGAAATTAAGTTTTCTCCTCCTCTATACATATGAAAATAGTGATGATAATCTTGAAAATGTGGTCATTAGACCCAAAGTAAGAAATGAACATGTAAAATATGATATGATGGCCAAAAAATTGAGAAAAAGAGAAAATTTCCTACAAAGAGAGTTTGATGCTAAGCATGCTTCTTGTAATTTCAATCCTAAGAAACCTAATCCGAATACTTAGGAACATGACTTATTTGATATCCCCCTTCTCCAAGAACTCACTCATTTCTCTTATACATATCTCGCTTTATCTTAAGTTGCCACAAGTACTACCCAAACTATTCTTGAAACTTCAAAATTTGAAGATACACTTCAATATGAATGAATTATTGTAGGAAGTACTTGAACTTTAGGAAGAAATGAATTGACCAAAATAAATAAAAATTAGAAATTCCATCAATGCTAGAGATGAGATGAAAAATAAGGTTGAGTTAATGAAGATTTATTGTCAACTATATGTTTCTTCCATATCTACACCATAAAAAACCACAACAAAGAGTAATACCTTGAATGTCCCTTTAGGAAAATTCCATGCAAATACATGGATTAGTTATGTTGTAGCTATCACAATACCCATTAATTCTCATTCAAATATTGCATCTCATGGCCTTGACAAAGGAAATATTCCTTAAAATACAAATGCTACAAAGAACACAAGTTTTGATGTAGGTGAAACATCAAAAGGGACCTCTACCTTAGGAATATCTAATCAAAAAAACTTGCAATTAAATAAAGAAGTTGAGTACCTAAGGGTAGAGCTAGGAAGAATGGAAAATATCAGGGCTAAGGAAGATATGAAAAGAAGGATTGATTTATTTAAAGCATCCTATGGGTTTGGAAGTTCTATAAATTTCAAACTTAATTCTCAAAACCCACATACAACTTTTGTTCAAAATAGTCCAATAATTGGCCTTGCAACTTTAGCTCAAATAGGTCAAGGTATGCTTTAGTCTAACCCACAATCACAACCATAAAATTTGGGTGCTTATGGATAGTATGGACATTACCAACAATATAACCACAATCTAAACACTCATTCAAGTGGTAAAAATTAAAACCTATAAGGAGGGAAAAAAATTTTTTGGTCAACAACCTAATGCTCAGGGAAATCCTCAAGTAAATTTTATTGCAAGGAATTTTCTTTCATGAAGGAATTTACATTTAGAAAGTTATATAAAATTGGATTTCAATGGTATCCTTGGATACCCTAACCCTATCCCCAATGAAATAAGTAATGCCTTAGTCAGGTTCTCATGAAATAGTATAATTTCATGTGAAGATCATCTGAAATCTTTTTTAATCCAATTGGTGATTTCAAGATAGAATATGAAGATGTTGTCATGAAACTTTTTATGTAGTCTCTAACAAATGATGTTAGGGGTTGGTGTATAAGTCTCTCACAATATAGTATTGGATCTTGGGAGGAATTCAAAAAGGTGTTTAGAGAGCAGTATGGTGAGAAAACTAATCCAGGATTCATCATCACTGTATTCACCAGCATAACAAAATAGAAATGAATTGGTTTCTAACTTTAATACTAGGTTCATCAAGGTAATCAATAAAATCACACAATATATGAGACTTAGTGAACCTATGTGTCTAGTCTTGTACTACAATACTTATGACCCTAATATGGGATTCCAGTTGAGGGATAAAGATCCTTAGAATTTAAGATATGCTTTCAAAAGTGTATTTCACATTAAGAGCAATAGAAAATCATATAGAAAGGTCAGGAAGAGAGATGAGGTCAAAATTCTTCAAAATCCTAAAGGACGCTCATCTAAGGCACCACCTTCTAAGGATAATTTGGTTAAGGTTATGAATGCATTAAAGGATTTGATCTACAAGGTATCCAAAAATGAGAAAGGTTTTCTTGAGGATAAGCCTAATAATCAAAGGAAAGAAAGAATTCCAAAACCGTTTGATCAACCATACAACACAAACTGGTACAATGGTAGGCCAATGCAAAATAACCAAAGGACTATACCTAATAAAAAACTCCTGATCCTTTAAAGAGGAATAATATAAACTTTGGTAATGATATTCCTTGGTGTTTGGTTTGTCAATTACCTCATTCCTCTAAACAATGTACGATAAAAAAAATCTATGGAAGAACAACAAGAACCATGTGATGATTGTGATCTTCCCCACAATGAAGATCAAGATATAAACATAATGTCTCCCAAATGTTTTTTAAATTCTAATCAAGGATACACAAAAAATGATATTGAAGATAGAATATGAAATTCAAATACATACCATCAACAAGTTTTTCTAAAGATGAAGAAAATGAAGGTATCTAAATTCACAACGCTGAAACATAATCCTCATATCAGATTGAGAAGACCTTCACAAGAAGAGATCAGATCTCTAACAATTGCTACAATTTCTCAAGTCAAGAGAAATGATAACTTGAGAAATAGAATGGTAAATAATGACCAGGGTAAAGCTAATAAAATCTTTATTAAGGAACAAATAATGATGTAATGTTGAAAAAAAAATTCGGTGACATTTTCATGCTTGATTGGGCCCTCCTTGTAAAATTGAGCTTAATGATTCCTTGACTTAGTGTTGTAATGTGTTTAACACACTCACATTAGGTCTTGGGACATGGTGAATTAAATAAAACTAATCATGTCTTATTTAGAGTGTTGTAAAGTGTTGTAACAAACTTTCATAGTTTCCTAGGGTTTTATTAAATAATTGGGTTCCTTAATGCTTTAATTGGCCTTATTTTGCATCAAAAAGCCTCATTTAATGCATCTTTTTTTGGATAATACCAAAAAAATCAACATCCAATCATAATTCAGGTTTTTTTAGGTTGTGTGGCCTAGATTTAGTGATCTACAACTCATACGCCACCTTGGGAATATGAGTCCCACCTGGGGTTTTGGGTCTCAATCCTAGTCTCACACCTTTCTAAGCATTTTTGAAAATAGTCCCATAAATTATGCCTAATGGGACTCATATGCCACCTTTTGCGTATGGGTCCCATGTGGCCCAAAGTCAAAATTAATTCAAATTCTTGGCATGATTTTATCCTCCTAGATCTGATGTCGGCTCAAGTAGTGTTGTAATTTTGGGAATTCTTGCATAATTAAGTATAAATACAAGGCTCTTTCACCCATTTTCACTTAAGTCTTTTGTGAGAGCATTCATAATAGAAATTTTGAGTTCACAAGAGAATTCAAGTGTTTACAAGAGCATTCAAGAGTATTTAAGAGAATATTATCAAGCATTCTAGAGCATTATTCAAGCATCAAGCATCATTTCAAAGTCTTCATGCATCATATTTGTTTTTGAGCTAACAATTGTGATGTAGGGTTTCCCTTCAATGAGATAATTGGAAAGTGGATTTTTCTCTATGTTTTAAACCATACGATATCATATACCCCATTTCCCATTGTTTCATTTTGGTGAACCTAGATTCAGAACATCATAATTCTGATTTGGAGTTCATCAACATCATATATCTTTCTTGTATTAACATTGCATTAGGGTTTGCATTAGTTAATTGGAATTCTAGGGTTTCTAGTTTTGCATTAGTGAAAGTGCTTATAGCTTGCATTTTTGCATCTCAAATCATTGAAATTCATATAAATTTTGCATTTTCACTTAGGTTATAGATCATACAACATAAAAATCATAAAGATCAATTGAATTTTTTTGAAATTTTTGAAAAAAATCCTCACTAGGACTCATAAGCCCCTCTGGGCGAATCAATCCCAGTGTAGATTATGCACTACATTTTTTAGAATTAAAAACCCTATTTCTATGCTCTTGTTTGTTGTTGATAACTTTCTATTCTATTTTACATACTTTTTGTTTCATTCAATTCATTGCATCTAGTTTAAATTAGTTCATCTTGTGCATTGCTTAAATTCAAAATTGCATCTACAACATTCCATTTCACATTGTTGCATAGTTTAGAATTTGAAATTTGCATCATGGATATGTGCTTTGGTAAGCTTTGGATGTATTTGAAGTCCTTAGTCGATGTGTCAAGTTGCACATTTGGAAATGACCCTAATGAAATTGAACTCACTCATTCTCACTCAACTCCTAATGCATGTCATCCTCATGATGTTGACATCATTGGAGAAGATGATGAAAACATGAATAGGTTCCTAAATGATTGCCTTAATAACATTGAAGATAATGCATCCTTTTATCCATCCATGGAACAAACAACACCCCCTACAATACCACCACTTGAGATTTTTGGTTACTTACATCCTAAAGTTGAGACAAAAGTTGAACCTAAGCTCCCTACAATAGGTGAATCTAGTTCCTATAAGCAAGAAAATATTCAACCATTCTATGTTAACAAAGTGACAAAAACTCCCATCAACCTACAAGAGACATATGGAAATGGATTTACAATCTTGAGTAAACAAGGATGCGATATAATAAGTGAACATGAAATTCATGAACTCTTAAGAAAATACCAATTGAAAATATGAAAGGGCTAGGATATCAAGATCCTCCTCCTAATATGAGTATCCTACTTCCTAAAGAACAACTGGTACTTCTCAAGGAAGAAGAGATCATATTTGGTCCTCCTCCTCAGCCTTCAACTTGAGAAATTGGTGAATCTAGCAAGTGCAAGAGACCTTATAAACTAAAGAAACTTCATCTCCCTTATCCACCAACTAACATTGAAAGAAATTTGCAGATAATTTTACATAGATGATTGATTACATTACCTCCCATAAGAGAAGACCGCAAACCAAATCCTAAGAGCACCAACACATCACATTGTTGATACCATGGAGTTATTGGAAATATTACCAATGAGTTTCATGCTTTACAAAAAATACTCAAAAATCTTGATATTATAGAAATAGTCCCTTAAAGCAGGACCCTTTAACCCCTTGTCATGCAATGGTTGTATAATTATCAATTCTCACCATTACATGATCTTTCCCATCATCTACCTTGACTCATTATTGTCCTACACTAGGTGGGGGTAAGAATTAGATAGCCTTGTCCTAGTAGTGCATGTGTTGTTGACCCTTTAGCTAGGTTGACTTGGATGCACCTTACTAGTCTTTTGCATTATTCCTTTTTTAGTTTATTTTGTGTAATTGCATGTGCATGATGTAATCCCCCATGACATTTTACTTTATTTTCTCTCTTTTTGTGCCATTCCTCTATTTGTACCTTCATTCTTCTTTATGTCGTACATCTCTTTGCTTTCCCTTTACTTTTCTTTTTCTGGTGTTTTCCTTTGCTTTTCTTTATTTCTTTTCTTTGTCTTGTGTTTTCCTTTTGGGGATGACACAAGGCATCAAGACATTCATGTCTCTTCCATGTGGACCCTAAAGCTTTTCCTTTACTTTTCTTTCCTTTTATCTTTTTCATTTGTCTTTTTTTTTCCTTTTGGGGATGACATAAGCGTGGAGACATTCATGTCTCTTCCATGTTGACTCGAAATCCTTTTTCTTTTTCTGTGTCATTCTTCTAGTTCTATGTGTATTTAGAGAATTATGATAGTTCCGAGCTCTATAATGACATTGCAGCAAGAACATACTGACCCCAAATCCATAGATCCCTTATTGGTCTGGATTTTCATTTAGGGGGCAAGCCCTCTCTTTTCTTTGCATGCCATAGCTTTACCTAGAAACATATGACTTGGCATAGGGCTTCCAAGTTAGCTCTCATGTCTTCTTTATTGTTTGCATTTATCATTTTCTACTTTAAATTAATTTCTCATAGCATGGTGTTTAGAAATTTCTTTAAAGTGGGCACATACATTGACATTATTCTTTTGCATGTTTCATGGTGTAGTCCTCTTGCTTCATGCAATGCAATTTTTACTTTCTGGTGACATCGGGTGTGATGTCCCTCAAGAGTGTGATCTATCTTAGCATATTATATTCCTCTTAGTGGCTCGATGTGACACACTACATCCCCTAAGTTGTGAATCTTATACTATTTGATTGTTCCTCTCTTGGAGACATTAGGCACAATGTTCCCTAAGTTAAAGACCTTGTATGAAGTAAGCAAGACTCCCTTGAATGTTCCTTATTGTTGCATTTGCATTTTCAATTATATGGCCACCTTTCATAATACATCTTGAATGCCTGTAGAGCCATCTTGTTTGTTCATGAGTTCCAAGAATACCAAGTTTTTCTTGCCTCATGAAGCTCGAAGTTTATTGTTCATGAGCTCCAAGCATACAAATTTTTTCTTGCCTCATGAAGCTCGAAAAACATTTTGTTTGGCACCTTATTAAATTTATCAAGAGGTATAACTTTGTTATGGTTTTTGATGAGAAGCCTGATTGAGGCATGACTTTCCCATAACCACTCGCATGTGAGTGTGAGCACATACTAGCTGTGTGTGTATGCATCTCATCTCTTTCAGATCCTTACCTAGTGGATAGCCTAAATTTCCTTGCCTCAAAGTGAGCTTGCATTTTTTGGACAAACAACCTAGACCTAATCCACATCATGATGGACAAATCATCAAAGCTTGATCCACCCCTTTTATTTTATTTTTATTTTTTTCTTTGGTAGTGTATGCTTGTGCCTTTATGATGCTCCTTATCATTTTTATGTGTGTTCTTTTGTGTTTAAGTCAGTGGCTTGGGATTTTGAAACCATTCAATACAAGTCTAGTTGAGTCTTTTAAGAGCATTCAAATGGTTTGGAACCATAAAGGAATCTTTTAAGTCACAAGTGAACCTTTGAGCCTTGCCTCCATTAGGGTGCTTGGGAGATAGCTTGAGATTGCAACCTTGTAAACCTTGAAATCATTGTGTGTTTCCAAAAGTCCCATAGCCTTTGCATCAGTACACTTGGACCCCTCTTAAAGCGAGTTTGTCTACTTTAGTGTGAGTTTGAAGCAAGTTCATCCTCTCACTAAAGTGGGGGTTAAATGTAATGTTGAAAAATGTCATCATTGAAATTTTCACACTTGTTTGGGCCCTCATAAAATTGAGCTTAATGATGCCTTGACTTAGTGTTGTAATGTGTTTAACACACTCGCATTAGGTCTTGGGCCCTAGTGAATTAAATAAACTTAATCATGCCTTATTTTTAGTATTGTAAACTGTTGTAACACACTTTCACACTTTCCTAGGGTTTTATTAAATAATTTGGCTCCTTTATGCTTTAATTGGCCTTATTTTGCATCCAAAAGCCTCATTTAATGCATCTTTTCAAGGATAATCCTGACACAAATCAACATCCAATCATAATTCAGGTGTTTTTAGGTTGTGTGGCCTAGATTTGGTGATCTAGGACTCATATGCCACCTTGGGCATATGAGTCCCACCTAGGGTTTTGGGTCTCGATCCTAATTTCACACCTTTCTAAGCATTTTTTAAAATGGTCCCATAAATTATGCCTAATGGGACTCATACACCACCTTGGGCATATGAGTCCTGTGTGACCCAAAATCAAAATTAATTCAAATTCTTGGTAGGATTTTTGTTAATTACATCGCATATTTTTTATTAATGAAAACTTTGTGTAGACATCTAAATTTGGACACTTAATTTATCCAAATTCATCCCCTTTCATCTTATTTTCGTTAATTAAGTAATACTGCTATTATTTAATTAATATCCCTAATTCTGCCAAATCCCTAAGGTATTTAATTAATAATCAAATACCTTACCCTCCTTAATCCTCTTTTCATCAAATAAATTAAATAAATATTACATTTATTTAATTCCTCACATGTCATTTTCATCTAATACTAATCCATCTCCTAATTTCTTCATTAGGGATGTGCACATGCCTAATCCTTGATTAGGATGTGTCACATCCTCCAACTTTTGCAAGTTGGCTTCTAATCCTCATTTATCTTCTAATTACTGATTAATTAATCTTAATCAGTACCTTGGTCAACTCTCCCCATCCCCCAAGGAATTTTTAATTCCTTTTATTCCTCCAAGAATCCCCTTTTCCCATGCATCTTCTAGAATCTTTGACTTGTCACATCAAGTCACATGTGACAAACTCCCACCTTTTGGGAACATTGTCTTATCCACCCGATTCTTCCAATCATTGTGAATTTAAAATTCAGTTTTATTCACCCAAGATTCTTCCCATCTCCCAATGTACTTGCAAGGTACTTGTACTTCCTCCACATCATGTACCTTTTGGCCACCTCACTTACACCTCATCTTCTCTTAGCCACTTCACCATCCACATGTCAAGATGTGAGGGCTTGTGAGTTCTCAACTCACCATAGCCCTTCATCTTGACCTTGTTGGATGAATCTCAATCGTTGAATTCTCTAGAGAATTCAAATTCTCCTATAAATACCCCCTCCTCAAGGGCATTTTCAACACTTAGCCATTTGATAACTACATGCTGCCAATTTGCATTCTCACTCATTCACTATCATCTAGCCATCCTTTTGATCATTTTGCATATTCAATCTTGCATTTAGCCACTCAAGAAGCCATCTAAGGAGTACACAAAATCATCCCAAGCAAGGGCCAACCAAGGAGTCATCAACAACAAGGAAGGTGAAATCATTTGCATCTTGTTTTACCTACTTTCCTTCTTGTTTTATCACTCTATAGGAAAATCTTGAAGTGTCCTTAGTCTTTTATCATTCGCATTTTTAGTTATTTTGCACATTAGAGTAGGGTAAAACATTAAGGTACACACTTTTTATTAAGTTTTTATTGAAGGAAAAAAAGCCGACCATATTTGCTTATTTAGCAGGTTACTTTTTTTTATTAAATATTTGTTTTATGAAAAATTCCTAAAGGATTTATTATACTTTTATTACATCGCATACTTTTTATTAATGAAAATTTTGTTTAATTTTTTTATTAAAGGAAAAAATCCAACCATATTTGCTTATTTGGCGGGTTACTTTTATGTATTTAAAGTTTGAATTAAAAGTTTGTTTTATGAAAAAGTCGTAAAGGATTTATTATAATTATATAAAACTTTGTATTAGCCTTTTTAAAATGTCTGCCACTTTTTTGCTCCAAATTAGCCTTTAGGAGCTGATTTTTTTTGCCCCTCATTAGCCTTAAGGTGTTGTGATTTGCCCCCATGTGCCCTTAAATAGCTATTTTTTTCAAATTATCCTAACTTTCACCCATGGAGGAATCTTTTTGAAATGAAATATCACCAGAAAGTTGAGAAGCTCAATTTTCAAGTGGTAAATTTATTTTTCAGAAATTTTGTAGTTTCGTGCCTTTTTTGCTGATTGAAGTCAGATCTTCAATTTTGGCTTCTGTGTTTGTAACTTCTTGCCATGATCTTCGTTTTTCACAATTCTTGTGGCATTAGAAAGGTATTGAGGAGCTCTATCCATCCATCCATGCACATTTTCCATCTTATGCCCTAGGTATTTTGTGATTTCAAATTTTTCCTAGTGGGCCTACTAAAGGGTACTTGGATGTTTTAGCAGTTGGGAAATTGTTGTTTTGATCATTGTACTTCATTTCAAATGTATTGTATATGTTGATATCATATTATATCATTTGAGAAGTGTATTATAATTTTAATCATGGGTTATGCAACTCATCCTTCTATAATAGTTTTGACTATGGATAATTATGAGTCATGGAAAAAAGGCATCATAACACATTGTAAGTGGCTAAAAATTTTGCCACATCTTTATGGACTCATTCCTGAACCAGAAACAACATATAGGAAATCAGTTTGGGGTAATAAGAATGATCATATCATAGGATTGATTGGTTCTAGTTTCAGTGAAAGAATCTTCAGTGAGACCTATCATAAGTTATTCTTAGACATTTCATGCCCTCGCACAATTTGGACCAAAGTTTGGGAGATTTTTGGAGATCCACACAAGCCTCCACTCCCAGATGATCCTACTTTAGATTTCCTCATTCTACTTGATGATGTTGATAATGTACCCTATGATGATGACACCTTAGAGGATTTTGAATATAATGTAGAACTTGAGCATCTTGATGATCTAGAGACTACTCATGCAACTCCTAATTCTCTAGTTGAGATCACACACTCATCTTTTGCTGATGATTCATTGAGTACTTCTAGTGATTCATTTCCATAGGTATTTGATAGTCTTCCTAATTGGGATTCCTATTTGAAAGACATTGCTTCTTTATTTGTGGAGTCTCAAACTTCAGATTTGGAGGACCAATTTGAGGATCCATCTCTCTTATTTGATGATAGTTATGGATAAAATATTGTCAGTTCATGTTTGTCTTCAGAGTTTGTTCAAGATCAATTTTCTCTTTTTCTTGGTTTGTCACAATTTGTTGTGATTGGGAATGTACCTAATTGGATTGTGGCATCATCTTCATCATCCAAGAACTTGACAACACATGAGTAGATTTTAGAGACACAATCTTCATTCATATGGATTCCTACCACTTCCTATCTAGAATGGGAAGCATTCCTACATTTTTACTTGGTATATCTTCTTCCCAAGGGGAGAAACATTATTTGTAGGCATTTATTTATTTTTGTCTTCAGACATTAACCATACTTGTAGGTGATCATTCATTATCAGGGGGATATCTCATCTCTCTTTTTCCCTCTTATGGGGGGGTCATTGATTGTATATACATTATGGATGTAGTCTTTGGGGGTTATCATTGAGTCCTCCATACATCATGTTTTTTTTTTCTTTGTTTCTCTTTTGGAGAGGAGTTTTGTCCCACTGGGTTTTCTCCTTTTCTCTAGTTGTGAGAGATTTCTTTGTCATTGCATTTGTATTTTTAAATGGGTACCTAACAAGGCCTAGTATCTGAGACCCATCTTCATCTTCATCTTTGTATAGTTTGCATAGTAATCTTCTCCCTAAGTTGCACTTAAGGGGGGGTGTTCATGTGAATAAATGTCTTGTACCTAGCTAATTCACTCACTAGGTAATTAGGGGACATATTCACATGTTAAGTTTACTTAGGATATAAGATTCTTTCTAGAAGTCTTAGTTGGATTTTCTAGAACTTATCTTATCTAGCTAGTATTGCTCAATTCCTAGGTAGTTAGTTTGTTATTTGTATCATGTTATAGGATTAAGACACTTGTCATGATCTTTTCTAATCCTACATCTCAACCTTGCCTTTATAAGCAAGGAATCTCATGTACATTTGCATTCAAGTGCATTGAATCATATTCAACCATTATTCAATCTTGCATTATTGAAGCAAGATTTATTGCCATTGTCTCTCTTGTGGAAGTGGTTTTGGTCTAGAAACTGTTCTTGGGGGTGTTGGGGAGTCACCATTTACTCCCACAATTTTATCCTCCCAGATCTAATGTCAGCTTGTAGTGTTTTAATTTCAGGAATTCTTCAATAATTAAGTATAAATACAAGGTTCTTTCACTCATTTTCACCTAAGTCTTTTGTGAGAGAATTCGTAATATCAAGTTTGAGTTCACAAGAGAATTCAAGTGTTTACAAGAGAATTCAAGAGTCTTCAAGAGAATATTATCAAGCATTCTAGAGAATTATTCAAGCATCAAGCATCATGTCAAAGTTTGCATGCATCATGTTTGTTTTTGAGCTAACAATTGTAATGTAGCGTTTCCCTTCAATGAGATAATTGAAAAGTGGGTTTTTCTCTATTCTCTAAACCATATGAAAGCATATACCCTATTTTTCATTTTTTCAAATGATAAAGGAGATAATCACTATTCTTATAAGAAAAAAAAACTTAAGGTTAAAGATGTATGTTAGGTAAATGGTAGAATTTTGATAAACCTGCGAATTAGATTATTTCTCCTATTAACCAAGGAAAATGTCAAAGGGTAAAGAATGGACAACACAAGAAATATATTGATTCTACTCAAGTGGATAATCCAAGTGAAAAACAAGAAAAGGAACCAATGAATAAAGTTTAATAACTTGTGATATTCCAAAGTACAATTCAATTGACATGATTCAAATATTGTCACAAGTTAAAGTGCTTGTCCCTTCATTAAAAATGATAAGGATTCAAGAACATAAAGAGAAGGTAGTTTCCATTATTAATGGTACAACTACAACCTTTTATGAGAAGAAGGTGATTACCCTATCTGAAAAGGGTGGAGTAAAATCAAAATAAGTTTAACTTGAGGGAGAAAACAATGAAATACCTCAAGTTTTTTTTGGTGCTACTCTAACTACTTGCCCTAATCAGTTGGACTTATTTTAATTAACTCTTCAAATGAATGGAAAATTAGTGAGGATATATATGATTGATTTTGGAGCATCCACTAATTTCATGCTCCTAGTTATTATGAAATAATTAAGGTTACAAGTGCACAAAGCATTTGACAAATTATTTGCAATGGACTCAAGAGAAGTCCATGTTATTGGCATAATAAAAGATGCACATTTTAAAATTGCTGCATTTCTTGAAAAATAATACTCAATGAATATAATTGTGGTAGACATCCCAGATTAGTATGGAATGCTCCTTTTGAGAAAATGATCAACACTAATTGGAGGGAGTATGCATTTGGACTTCTTGTATGTTGTGATTCTTATAAATTGTACAAATGTGAAATTGGAAAGAGAAAATAGATCATCTTTCCTTATTGAAAATTTGCACCCAACAGATCAAGTACACTTTATTGATGTGGACATGGATAAATTCGGACTTGTGGAGCCTTAAAAAGCATAGGATAATACTACACCTACAACTAAGGAGATAGAAATACAAGCTCAAGAAGATTAAATTTGGACCACGTTATTTGATGGTTCATGTTCAAAGTAAGGATCAAGTGTAGCGGTGCTCCTTATATCACCAAATGGTAATTCCTACAAGTATTCATTTTCTCTAAAATTTCAATGCACTAACAATAAAGCAAAATATGAAGCTTTGTTGTTAGGAATGAATATGGAAATCAAACATAACATTAAGAAACTTAGAGACTTTGGAGACTATGAAATAGTAGTGTTCCATATTAGAGCTGATTATGTGTCTAAACATAAAAGACTAAAGCAATATAAGGTTGCAGTCTGGGATACCATAGAGATGTTTGATGCTTTTCCTATTGACTGGGTTGAGAGGGATAAAAATGAAATGGTAGACTTTCTTGCCGCTATTTCTCTAAGGAAAGATGATATTACTTTTTCTAGCACATACAAAGTAAAGGTTCAAGAAAGATCCCTAGTCCAAGAAAACATTCAAAATTGGAAAGTATTCAATGATGATACAAACTTGTTGAAATTATTTCATTGTGTGGATGAATACCATAGTCAATAAATCAACTTTTAAAGTTCTATTGAATTCGTAGATGGAAAATAGACTATTTTTGGGAATGAAATTATTTAGTTAAAAACCAATAAAATTCCCAAAGGTTTAATATCGCTAAAAAGAGATTTTGACAACTCTAATAAAATCAATTTTAAACCAACTATTCCACATGAGAAAAACTTGGAAGAGATCAATTTGGGAACAAAAAACACACGTAAGAAGGTGTATATTGGAAAAAATTAAACCCTAAGATCAAAATGATGTTTGTTTCCTTGCTTAGGAAAAACAAGCATGTCTTTACATGGTCTTATGATGAACTAAAGGCCTATAAAGAAGACTTGTTTTATCATGAAACTCCTCTTAGATCAGATGCCAAACCTTTTAAGTAGAAGCAAAGACCAATCAATGTAACATTGTCACCCAAGATGCAACAAGAATTAATAAAACTCAAGGATGGAGGAATTATCAATCCAATTAGGCATTCCACATGGGTTTAAGATCTAGTACTAGTGAGGAAGAAGAATGGGGATATAAGGTTATGTTTTTATTTCATGAATTTGAATATATCCTCATTAAAGGATAACTACCCATTGCCAAACATGTAGACAATGCTACACAAATTGACTTGTAAATTGTTGTCAATGATGGACAAATTCATAGATACAACCAAGTCAAGGTTAAGAAGTTTGAGCAGTATAAGACTTCCTTTACTACAACATGGGAAAATTATGTTTATGTCAAGATGATATTTGGCTTAAAAAATGTAGGAGAAATGTTTTAGAGAGTAATAGATGTTTCATTTTCAAATTTCATAGACATCTTCATGGTTTTTTATTGAGATGTTCTAACTACTTACTCAAAGAAAGAATAAGATGATTGAATGCACCTATAAAAAAATTGCCAGGGCTTTGGAGTATAGTAGTTCTCTAAGCCCTAAAAAATGTGTGTTTGAGGTGATAGAAGGAAATTTTTTAGGTCACATTTTTTTGGATAAGGGATCAAAATTGATCCAAAGAGAGTTGCAACAATAGATAAAATTCCTTTGCCAAAAAATATTAAAGGCATTTGATATTTTTTTTCACAAGGTCCATCTCAAAGATGTTGAAGAAAGGGGAATCTGTTTCTTCGAGTGAAGATCCAAAAAAATCATTTCAAACCATAAAGGAATAAATAAAGAAAGCTCATGTGTTAAAGTTTCCTGACTTTGGAAATCCTTTTCAATCATTCCCATTTTCATCATTCCATATTATTGTTGTAGTCCTACTACATAAAAATAATGAAAGGTTTGAACATCCCATTTCATTTTTTAGCAAGTACTTACAAGAAGTTGAACTTAAATATAACATGGTAGAAAAACAAGCATATGAACTAGTCAAGACGATTAAGAATTTCAAATCCTATCTAGTAGGAACAACCATTATTGCATATGTTCCAAATGCTACAATTAAGGAGATATTTAGACAACAAGAAGTGACTAGGAGAAGATGTAGGTGGATCAAAGAGATCCACGAGTTTAATATTGAAATCTAGATCACAATGCTAGTTAGAGGATAGGGGTTGGATAAATTAATGGTTGATTAAAATTTAGAAGCTAACCAAATAAATAATGTTGAAATAGATAGCGCATCCTCAAAATGTAACATGAAGTCTTCTATATGGTATAAAGACGTAATGTTTTATTTGCAAAACATGTCATGTCCTAAAAATGTGACTGAAAATCAGAAAAGAACATTAAAATTAAATACTATCAAGCATGTCACTATTGGAAATAAGATTTGGTGGACAAGCAAAGAGGGGATCCTACTAAAATGTGTGAATGAAGACCAAATATCTAAAATTTTAAATGAGATGTACACTGGTGTGTGTGGAGGCCATTACATGGTCAAGACTACAACTCAAAAATGTTACAACGCAATGATCCACTGAGGGAGGGGGGGGGTGAATTAGTAGATATTAAAACTTTTAGACTTGAAAACCTATTTGCAGCTTCAAACTTACAACCCAAATGTGCGGATTAAAATATAAACCAATATAACAACCACATGCATGTCAAACCACAACTCATAACACCATATATACATGGAAAATCCAAGATGGGAAAAACCATGGTGAAAAAAGCTACTTGAGGCTACTGCTCAAATCCAATGTCACAAATGAAATTTCTATTACAATGTTTAGGGCTACAACCCAAGGAAGATTCAACTCCCTAATTTAGAAGCTACAACTTCAAGGATGCTACAACACCCTGTTTTAGGAGCTAGAACTCCAAGGAGACTACAATCACCTAGTCTGAGCTACAACTCAGTTCAATGGGGCTACAACTTCAATAGAATTACAAGTTCATATATGCATATGATTAGGTTCTACTCAACCTGAAAATGCACCATTACATTCGATAAATTGTTGCAGACCCTACAACTTACACTACTGCTACTAAAGATGCACTTCTCAACAACACTCCCCTGAATGAAAAACCTAGATGATAATATTTGTTGTGTCTAGGTTACATACATATGCTCATTCACTATCTACACTCATAGCTCTCTCTCTCTCCTCTTTTTCTTCTTGTAGATACTACACTTAAACAATTTTGTGATTGTCTTCTTTTTCTTCTCTCAAATGATCTGCAATCTCTGCCTCGAGATTCATACACTCATTCAAATCATCTCTAGCTTACTGTTAGGGTTTTCTTCACATACTAACTTCACTAGAAAGCTTACTTTTCCTCGAGCCACACACACCACTATCCAACTCATAATTAAGATATCTAATAGAGTTTACTAGATATTTCCATATGTTACATCGAGCCACCCAACATTTAATTCTCTTACAAAGAATTTTCCCAAATTAGCTCTCTATCAAACCCAAGAATTTGATATGCATTAAATGCATTCTCCTATCCATTCGATCTGATTCAATCTTGATCACCTCCAAAATCTATTCTTCCACCTTGAAGATCAAATCTTTCTTTACATTGGCCGCTTAGTGCAATTGGACCAACTAATTTCTTCCTCTATGTCAGTTTTGTAGTCCAAATCCTCGTTCACACTATCATAGCCATTGTAAATCTTTATCTTTAAATATGGGTCATTGATCTTCTCTTCATGCCATGATCCAACGTTCCTCATTCATCATCATATCTTTAAAACCTTGTCATCAAATGAACCTCCTTTTATCCTACATCGTTTATCTTCACCGAATGACGATCACTATTGGATCAATCACCAAACAATTTTCACCATAGACCTCCTCCATACATTTCATGCCATACATAGGGTCCACCAAGACACACATCCAAATACCGCTATCCCATGAGATCTGACAATGGCCCCACACAAAATTTGCACACCTTGCAGGTTGTTTCCATTTGTCATCCACATCATTTCCACAAAACTCACAACAATTATGTGAGTTTGTCTATTAAATCAAATAATCCTTTACCACTTGTTTTCAGATGTCACCAAACTCCATCATCAGCCTATCAAGTCCCACCTTAAGCTTCATCCTATGTCATCATGTGCTACCTTCGTAGGTCCCACCTTCTTCACCAATGGTCATCATCCATCCATTGTGGATTAATCTCCACTGCTCCCCACTAACCCTGTGGAAGTTAGCCAAGACCCATAAAAAACTCAGCGAATTGGCGAGCACCGTTAGATCTTTCCACCTTAACCATCAACATCAATCTTGCTGAAGGGAAATATTTGCATGATACATAGGAAATATTAAACACACCAAATATTTTATCAGTTGGTAAATGCAAGGTGAAGGGGTCAATTCCACAATACATCATTCCAATGTGGAGTCCATACACTATCATCACATGTCCACGTCATTATGGTTGGGTCCCATTTGGAGTGCTTCCTTCCTCCTTATTGCTCCATCATTAAGTCACTAAAACCCCAAACCTCAGAACCTCTTGTCTGAGGTTATGAAGTTCTAAAAACCCATGAATTGTTGACAACAAGGAGATCACTAAGTTGCTAAAAACCTGAACCTCAAAACCTCAAAGCCGATAAGTCGGGAGGTTATGAAACTCTAGAACCCTGTGACTTAAGTAACAAACCATTTTACGCCAAATGCTAGTCACTAAAAAAATAGAAACCTATCTAATCATTGTGATTGCAACAACCATAGGGTTTAACTGATAAACACTAAAACACCTAAAGGAGAATATAATTCATTTATGGTTGTATCCTTCACTTTCTGGACCTACAGAGCACATCAATGGAATGCTCTCGAAAAACCCATATCGAATCTGTAGCATAATTTTCTATCAGATCCACTACTCTCACATTCATCCTTTGTCATCATGCTAAAAATATCCTTTGCATGATTTTCTCTTTTGACATCAATGACAACTATATGCTAACAATCTCCCCCTTTGGCATTGATGGAAAAACATGAAATGCTCATACAAGATATAACATTGAAGCTTTGTACCAACCTGACTATTCTCGCATCAACATAAAAACTCCCCCTATGACATATATCTATTCTCTTCTCAACATGCTTCACATTTCTCCACATTTATATTTTTCTACCCCTTTGACATCAATGACAAAGGGTACACTCCTCCTGAGGAAATGCTAAATTTTGACAATTCCTGCAACCATCAAGTCATTAGAAATTTCTAAAACAATAATTTATTTGACTTGATCACATTATGCTTAACTAGGGTCAAATAAATGATCAATGAAGCACCCACTAGATATATTCCTCATCAGTAATGTTTAGTGATATGAGGTGGGAGAAACTACTCCCAGCTTCTGCCTCAAGTATTCAAATTTCTCTGTAGGAAGAGGCTTTATAAATATGTTAGCGACTTGTTCCTTTGTTGGAACATACTCCATGTTGACTTCCTTATGTGCAACCTTCTCTCTGATGAAGTGATACTTGATTGATATATGCTTAGTTTTGGAGTGCATCACTGCATTCTTTGATATGTTAATGACATTGGAATTATCATACATAATAGAGATAGGCTCTTTGCATTCCACTTTGATGTCTTTTAATGTCTAATTCATTCACAAGACCCATGTACAACATGCAACTGCTGCAACATATTCTGCTTCTATAGTAGAAAGAGTGATGGACTCTTGTTTTTTTCTCATCCAAGAAACTAATTTTTTCCCCAAGAAGAATGCTCCACCACTAGTACTCTTCATGTCATCTACACTTCCTACCCAATCTAAATCTATATATGTTAATGAGAAATCCTTACACTTGGGATACCACAACCCATAGTAAACAATGCTTTTGATGTATTTAAGAATTCTTTTCACTGCATTGACATGAGATTCCTTTGGGGCAGCCCAAAACCTTGCTACCATACAAACTGCTTGCATTATATCTATCCTAGATACAGTTAAACATATAAAACTTCCAATCATTATCTATACAAAGTTTGATTTGCATTAGGTGACTCATCTAATTTACTTAACTTTCATCTAGTAATCATGGGAGTACTGACTAGTCTACAATACAGTTAAATATATAAAACTTCCAATCATTATCTATACAAAGTTTGATTTGCATCAGGTGACTCATCTAATTTACTTAACTTTCATCTAGTAATCATGGGAGTACTGACTAGTCTACAATCCTCCATGCCAAAAAATTTAAGCATTTCTTTTGCATACTTGGTTTGTGATATAAATATATCTTTATTAGTTTGTGTAATTTGCAAACCAAGAAAAATATGAGTTCTCATAGAATGGACATTTCAAACTCATCTTGCATGTTTTTGGTAAATATTTTGCACATTTTATCACTACTACCACCAAATATAAGATCATCTACATATACTACAACAATGATCATATACTTACCTTCATATTTGAGATATAGATTCCTATCAACATAGCCTTTCTTGATTCCTTATTGTTGTAGATACTGATCCAACCTTGAATACCATGCTCTTGGGGCTTGCTTTAAAACATGCAGTGATTTTCTCAATCTGCAAACATGATCATCATTCTTTGATAGGTGAAAACCTTTTGGTTTTTCAATAGATACTTCCTCTTCTAGGTTTCCATTCAAGAATGTAGATTTGACATCCATTTGATATACCTTAAATCCTTTGTAGACTGAGAATGCAAGAAACATTCTTATTGCTTCTAACCTAGCAACAAGGGAAAATGTTTCTTCAAAATCAATCCCTTCTACTTTTGCATATCCTTTGCACACTAACCTTGCTTTGTTTCTGACCACAAATCCATCTTCATTCAACTTATTTCTGAATACCCATTTAGTGCCAATTACATTCTTGCTTGATGGTCTAGGAACCAATTCCAATGTTTTGTTCTTTTCAATCTGATTGAGTTCCTCTTCCATTGATTTCATCCAACTCTCATCTTTATTGGATTCATCAAATTTTTTTGGTTCAATCTGAGATAAGAGGGAAAAGTTCACTTGTTCCTTGTTCTTTACAAGTCTTCTTCTAGTCTACACACCTTCATTCTTATCACCAATTATTTGATCTACAGGATAATCTTTTTGCACATATTTTGTAGATGCTCATTCAACCACTTCTTCAATTATTGCACATGTGTCATCTTCTTCTAACTCAATTTTAGGGTTATTTCTTCTATATTTACGTTGATTTTCATTTTCATCAACCTTGACATGTACACTTTGTACAATTTTATACAATCTCTTGTTGTAATTGTTGAGATTATGGATTGCACAGCCCCTGAAGCTCTAGAATCTTCAATAAAGGACTTTATCCATGAAAGATAATCAACCAAAAAGAGAAGTGTTGCAACTATGGAATGTTGAATAAAGACTCTATATTGATATGATGAAAATGATATGTTACAAATGAACAAAATTCTTGAATATAAATCCAAAAGAGAAAACCTAAGATGCATGAGATGTTGCCAAGCATTATAATCTAACAACATGTGACAACATGTGAACCCTATCTAGATGATTATTAAATGTTGAGATAAGTTCTAGAAGGAATATTATCCCACAAAATAGGAAGGGAATATTATCCCCTTTATTAAAGGATTTATTAAAAATTCAACCTAGAACTAAATGAAATATGACCTAAGTTAACTTATGCTAGTGTAATAATTAATTAATTAATTACACTAACACCCCCCCATAAGTTCAACTTAGGGAGGAAAATGCAATGATTATGAAAGATGAGATGGGTCCTGGCTATGAGGTCATGTTAGGTACCCATGTACATGAAGATGCAAAAAATATCCCACAACCAAAGAGAAGGGGAAAACCTAGTGGGAAGAAAACCCCTCTCCAAAAAGGAGATGAAAATGAAAAAATATGTGAGATAGGATGGGAAGGATGGAGGACTCCCAAATACCCGCCAAGTACACCATCCATCACATGGATACATTAGAGAGAATATATATATCCCCCCCAGAAGATGTGATCACCTACAAAAATGGTAAGTGTTTAAAGACAAAACAAGATCCAATGGTGACTAACAACTTGTATCCCTTTTAGAAGAAATAGATACAAGTGCAAGTGTAGTGATGCTTCCCATTCTAGATAGGAATTGAAGGAAGGAAGGATGAAGATGGATGATGATGTCTCTGGATTCTTCTCAAAGGTCTTCTTGCCTGATGATGCCACAATCAATGAAGAGGGTGACAAACCAGAAAGATGCAGAAACTGATGTTGAACAATATCTAAAGACAACGATGTGAATGTGATGGATATGATGGAGACTTCATAGCCCCCCTGAATGAAGTGTCCTCAAAACCACTGAAAGAATTCTGAAGTAGATCCAATGGTAGATGCTGAAGAAACCTCAAGTCCTGAATGGAATGATAGGGAAGAAGTCTCATATATGAAATTTCTGAAGAGAAACCAAGTGCCTCCAAGATAGTCTATGGATCCCCAATCAAGGTTAAGAAAAAATGATGAGGAGACTCAAGAAAACTCTCCAAATTGGAATCTGAATAGAGGAGTGATATCCCCTCAAGAATTTCCTCCAAACCTTTCAAGGTAGCCAAGTTAGTGATACCTGAAATGAAGCCATCCTGTGATGCCAAGTCTAGAAAATTGAAGGTGTCTTGATGAATGATGATAGTGGAAGCCTAAAGCAATGAATTTGGACTAGGAATAATTGAATGTGAAGCAATAACAATAATATCTAATGGAGAAGAAGTACCTGAAGCCACCTTGTCAACCTCTTCGGCAAGATCAAGGCAATCAACCTCATGTACAACAATATCATCATGGGGAACCTGATTTGAAGAATGATATTCTAAATCATGACCATCAGGGAATGGTGGAGTGTCTGAATCTCCATATAGCTCCCAAAGCTTAACCCAAAGAATGTGAAGACAATCACAATGATCAATAGCATTCAAAACATTAGAATCAAATTGCATAGAAATATCTTCAAGACTATGTATCTTCAAAAACTCCAAGAAAGTTCACGAATACCTTCACTTAGATGCAGAACTATACCATACAGATGAGGCAATAGATCAAGTGATTGGAGATGGTGGTTGATCCCATCCCGCCATTGTTTATAGTTTCCCTTGTGCAACATAACCAACGAAGGAGTATATGCAAGCCCCATAATGAATTTTCTCCAAAAAAACAAGACAAATGACCTTCAATAGCAAATAAAGACTTCCAAGTAGATATGCAACTAAAAATATGCCTCCGAGATCAATAAATTCTTCTTCAAGATTTAGGATGTCTCAGGAATCAAGAAAATGCACCAAATTGCAAAAAACCAATAGAAGATACTTGGAGTTGAAACCAAAGAAAGTGAGTGGACTGATGAAAAAAGCACTGAAATATCTCTTGAATTCTGCTAGAATCACCGAAATCTGATAATTTGATGAGAAGATATGCACTTCTAAGTCTAGAATGAAGGGTTGACTTTAGTTGACTTTAGAATTTTATAGAAAAAAATCTTGCAAAATGGATGGTACCACTGGATAGTGCTCTAAATTATCTTTTTGTCAGTATCTTGTTTGTGAATTTTTGATACCGTAGTGTGAAGATATGGCCCTCAGAAGAAAAACTACTATCTGAATTGAATAGGCTAACTAGGTGCAAAATTATGGCACCCAGGGGCTAAAAAAAATCAGCGAACAGTAACATTTATAAGCTTTGCTTTGATTGGAATACCCAAAAATATCCCTTCATCACATCTTGACTCAAAACTTCCTAAATCTTCATTTTCTCTTTTAATACAACATTTACTACCAAATACTTTGAAATTCTTGACTGATGCAAACCTACCAAACCACAATTCATATGGCATTCTACCACTGTAAATCTAATAAGATCTTTGTTTTGAATGTATACAACCATTTTTACTGCTTATTTCCAAAATGTATATGTCAAGTTTTCCTCGTTCAACATGGCTCTAGCCTTCTCCTTCACAATCCCGTTTATTCTCTCTACCACACCATTTTGTTGTGGTTTTTTTGGAGTTGAATATTGGCATTTTATTCCATGATCTTCACAGTACTCTTTGAATTCACTTGATGTAAACTCTCCACCTCTGTCTGATCTAAGACATTTGATTCTTCTCCTAGTCTCATTTTCTACTATCTTCTTATAGAGTTTAAACTTTTCAAACACTTCAACCTTCTCCTTCAAAAATGTGAACCGTGCCATTCTGGCATAATCATCAATCAACAACATGAAATATCTTTCTCCTTGAAATTCCCTTGTCCTCATTGGACCACATAGATCAGTATGAATTATCTCCAAGGGTTTTGTAGTTGAATAATCCTTTGTAGGAAACTTTTTTTTTTTTCTTTCCTTGCTAGCATCCTTGGAAAATGTTATTTTCAGGCTTTACAACCTTAGGCATATTTTTGACTAATCCTTTTGATCTTATCTTCAACAGATTGTCAAAATTTACATGTCCTAGTATTTTATGCCACAACCAAATCTCATATGCTTGGTTGATTAGACATGTGTGGCCTTGTACATCATTGAGATTGTATAGATTACTGTTAGTCCTCACACCTTGAGCAATTGTTTTACCATTCTTTCTTATCTTGTAGTCCTTAGATTTAAATATAACTTTGTATCCATTATCACACATTTGGTTGACACTAAGAGGATTATGTTTCATACCTTCAACATAGAGCACATCTTCTTTTTTTTTCTTCCCATTTATGCTCAAAATTCCTTCACCACGAATCTTGACAACATTATTATCACCTAAGCTCACTGATCCTCCTTTTCTCATTTTAAATTCAATAAATTTTCTTTTATCTCTAGTCATATGCTTGGAACAACCACTATCAATTACAAATCTTGTTCCTTCACATGTAATGTTGTTTGGGAAGTCATAGACTGAGTAGAATTCTGCTTTTTCTCCTTCCATACATTCTTAGGTTTATTTTCAAAATTTTCTTCCTTTTTCTCAAAGACCTCAATTTTCTTTTTAGCTTTGGGAAGTCTGTTTTTCTTCTTCTCAGAATGAGCATTTGGTCTGACAAATTTTTCTCTACAGTTTCTAGCTACATGACCAAAGTTATTGCAATTATAACAAAATATATTTATCTCAACCTTGGGAGAAAATGGATTCCTACTCACAAAATTTGTATTCTTCCTTGGAATGACTCTACATTCTCTAGCCCTATGACCAAAATTGTTACAAGTATAGCAATACCCATTGAAGTATGATGAGTAACTAGTCATGGAGTTACCTTTTGCTAGATGAGGAGATCTTTTTCTAAGTCTCCCTGGATAGTGTACTCTTGTGAAACCATCATTGTCTATTCTCTTAGTATTCTTCTCCTTCTGTTGTTGATCAGGAGTCGACTTGTTAACTTTCTTGTCTTCAATTGGTTCCTTCTCTTTAACATATTTCACAACTGTAGTTGACTTCTTTTCATCTTTAGAGGCTTCTCCTTTACCAACTTTTTTTCCACTAAGGATTGATTTTTCTTTTTCTCTAAATCTTTCATAGATATTTGCAGAGGCATCAACAAAAGTATTCTTTCCTTTCTCAAGTCCTAAACTTGATTTCTCCTTGTTAGATGGCTTTTGTGTACTCAACAATTCATCAAGAATATTTAGTTGATAGGCTATTCTACGTGGGGGAACCTCACCAACATTTCTAGCAGTCTGACACCAGTAGGAACCCCACAAATGCCTGCAGAATAAAAATTGGTGGCCTTAATTAACTTGCATGTTCAATTTATTCAATGGATAATCTTGCTTGGTGAAGATAACAATCTTTGGATATGAAACACGTACGGGTTAAATGCAAACTACTCCTACTCGACAGCCTCGCCACAAGAGAGGAATGGAATATTTATTGTTTTTAACTTCCATTATAATAAATTGTGTTTTATGAATTTTAAAAATATATTTCCTTCATTGATGAGGGAGACAACCTGGTCAACCTTAAATATTTTTTTAAAGTGAGTTAAGTATTTATGCATTAAATATGTTTTTAAAGTGATGCATGCTACATATATTTGTTATAAAAGTATATGCATTTAGATTTTTTTTCAAAATTTTAACTTATAAATTTAGCAATTTGTTTTTAACTCTCAATAAAAATAAAATTTATATAATAAATAAATAAACTATTTAACTACAAAATAACTTATATATACTATAGAAATAAATAAATAAAATAATATAACAAATTTTTAATAAAAATACAATTTGTTCTCTATTATAAAATCCAAACAAAATAAAATAACTATTTAACTACAAAATAACTTATATATACTATAAAAATAAATAAATTAAAACAAATAAAAATAAATTAAATAATTTATATAATAAAATAAAATAAAATAATTTATATAATAAATAAAATAATATAATAAATTTTTAATAAAAATTAAATTTGTTTTGTGTTATAAAATCTGGACAATAGATAAATAGAAAAATGAAAAACTAAAGTTGTATAGGAAGTGTTGTTTTTGGAATGAATTGGAGAGGAGGGTACAGAAGTAGAGAGGGAAGGATAGAGAAAGAGATTGAGAGGAGGGAAAAGAAGTAGAGAGAGAAGGATAGAGAAAGAGGGAGAGGAGGGAAAAGAAGTAGAGAGGGAAGGATAGAGAGAGAGAGAGAGAGGAAGGTAAAGGGATGGAATGAGGTAGAGAGGGATAAGTGAGATAGAGATAGGGAGGGAGAGAGAGGTGGGATAGAAGGAAGTAGAGAAGGAAAGAGAGAGCCAGAGAGAGTGAGAGAGAGAGAGGGAGGGAGGGAGAGGTAGAGAGGGATAGGGAAGATATAGAGAATTAGAGGGGGAAGGGGAGAGAGGTAGAGAGGAATAAGTGAGAGAGGAAGAGAAGTGGAGAGGGAAGGAGAGAGTGAGAGAGAAATAGTTGGGATGGAGGGAGGGAAAGGTAGAGAGGGATATGTGATATAGAGAGAAATAGAGAGGGAAGGAGAGAGCAAGAGGGAGAGAGAAGCGGGGAGGGAGGGAAGGAGAGGTAGAGAGGGATAAATGAGATAGAGAAAGAGAGATGAGTGTAAAGAGGTAGAGAGGGAAGGATAGAGAAAGAGAGAGAGAGAGGAGGGAAAATAATTAGAGAGGGAAGGATAGATAAAGAGAGAGAGGAGGGAAAAAAAGTAGAGGGAAGGATAGAGGAAGAGAGAGAGAGGAGGGTAAAGGGACAGAGGGAGGTAGAGAGGGATAAGTGAGATAGAGATAGGGAGGGAGAGAGGTGGGATAGAAAGAAGTAGAGAAGGAAAGAGAGAGCCAAAGAGAGTGAGAGAGAGAGGGAGGGAGGGAGAGGTAGAAAGGGATATGGGAGATATAGAGAATTAGAGGGCGAAGGAGAGAGGTAGTGAGGAATAAGTGAGAGAGGGAGAGAAGTAGAGAGGGAAGGAGAGAGTGAGAGAGAAATAGGTGGGATGGAGGGAGGGATAGGTAGAGAGGTATATGTGATATAGAGAGAAATAGAGAGGGAAGTAGAGAGCAAGAGGGAGAGAGAAGGGGGGAGGGAGAGAGGGAGGGAGAGGTAGAGAGGGATAGGTGAGATAGATCACTGCTTTCTTCATGCCATCCACTACTTTTCACAACCGTAAATAATGTGGGCTCAACCTATCAGCGTAAGTATTGCACCTTATTGGGGTGCAAGTGCTAGTAGTACCACCTTTTAATTTCAAGCCCTCATTGACCTGCTCCTTAGCTTTCTCCAATTCTTTTCTTAAGGTGACTATTTCACCTTCTAGCTTTGAGCATCTCTCCATTTCGGATTCTAGCTTGGACTTCAATACTTCTTCACCTCTTTTAGCTTCTTCAACCTAAAGTTTCAAATTAACTACCAATAGATTGGATTCCTCAAGTTCTTGTGTTAATTTTTTAGTGTTCTTTTGAGCATTCTTTTTCAATTTCTTACTGAGCATTCTTTTTCAATTTCTTATTTTCTTTCTTAAGATCATCATATTTGTCTCTTAGTTCATCAAGATCTTCAAGAGTACTGATTAATTCTCCTTCAAGATCAACAATTGCATCCTCTTCTCCTTCATGTGAGTCCTTAATTTGTGCATCTTTCTAATCCTTATTTTCTTTAACCATAAACAAAAATTCTCTTCCATCTTCTTTCATTACAAGGGCATGGTATTTATCCTCTTCTAAACTATAACTAGCATCAAATGCTTCGCTTTCTTCATTGATGTGCAAAATCATTTTCTTCTTTCCAAAATTCTTCATTTTTGGATAAACCATTTTCTTCTTTTTGCTATCTTCTTCTTTCTTGGAGGTGTCCTTTTTACCATATGGACATTTTGAAGCAAAATGACCTATTCTTCCAGAGTTAAAACTCTTGAAAGGAAGCTTACCTTTATACTTACTAGATCCTCTCCTTAGTCTTCTTATGAAGTTTACTTCTTCCTCATTGGTTTCTCCATGATCAGATGCAATGACAACAACTTTTTCTTTCATATAAGATTCATATTTTTCTTTCTTGACAACCTTAAATGCAACTTCTCTCCTAGATGACTTAGCATCTGGCATTCTCATCTCATATGCAATAATTATGCCATGCACCTCATCAAGAGTAATTTTATCAATTTATCTTCAGGTTTGATAAAATAAATCTTGGAATCATATTTATTTTTCATAGACCTGAGAAATTTCAACACAACATCTTCTTCTTTTAGTTCTACACCATATCTTTTATTGGAATTTACCACATCATCAACTCTCTAAAGATAGTCTGCAATCTTCTCTTCTTCGGTCATCTTCAAGTCTTCAAATTTTTCTCTCATCACTTGTAACTTTGCCAACTTCACTTTGATGTCACCTTCATAGATCCTTTTCAAATTTTCCCAAACATCATAAGAAAATTTAAAATGCATAACTTTTCCATGTACATAATCATACAAATTGTTCATAATGATAAACCAACCTTTCTTATTGCTCTCATAATCCTTCTTTCTTGCAGGATCAATAGGAATAGTAGCAGGAATAGTATATTTGGTGTCGATAGACATCCAAACTTAAATTCCAAGAGAAACTAAGTATCCTTCCATTAATTAGCTCTACTTAGCATAATTTGTTCCATAAAATCTAGGTGGCTTGTTTGAACCTTCCTGACATGCCATTGTGTTCACCTATCTAAGATATACATGAGTTGATTAAGCTTCTCCTAGGGAACCTAGGGATCTGATAGCAATTGTTAGAACACAATGATCTACTAAGAGGGGGATGAATCAATAGATATTAAAACTTTTAGACTTGAAAACCTATTTGCAGTGTCAACCTTACAACCCAAATGTGCAGATTAAAATATAAACCAATATAAAAATCACATGCATGTCAAACCACAAATCACAACACTAGATATACGTGGAAAACCCAAGATGAGAAAAACCATGGTGACAAAAGCTGCTTGAGGCTATTGATCAAATCTAGTGTCACAAATGAAATCTTTATTACAATGTTTAGGGATACAACCCAAGGAAGCTTCAACTCCCTAATTTAGAAGCTACAACTTCAAGGATGCTACAACACCCTATTTTAGGAGCTAGAACTCCAAGGAGACTACAATCACCTAGTATAAGCTACAACTTAGTTCAATGAGGCTACAACCTTAACAAAATTACAAGTTCATATATGCATATGATTAGGTTCTACTCAACCCGAAAATGCACCATTACATTTGATAAATTGTTACACACCCTACAGCTTACACTAATGGTGTTGAAGTTGCACTTCTCAACAACACTCCCCTGAATGCAAAACCTAGATGATAATCTATGTTGTGTCTAGGTTACACACATATGTGCATTCACTATCTGCACTCATAGATATCTCTCTCTCCTCTTTTGCTTCTTGCAGATACCACACTTAGAAAATTATGTGATTGTCTTCTTTTTCTTCTCTCAAGTGATTTGCAATCTCTACCTCAAGATTTAGACACTCATTTAGATCATCTTTAGCTTATTGTTACAGTTTTCTTCACATACTAACTTCACCAACAAGCATCCTTTACCTCGAGCCACACACACCACTATCTATCTCATAATTAAGATATTTGATAGAGTTTACTATATGTTTCCATATCTTCCATTGAGCTTCCCAACATTTAATTATGGTACAGATAATTTTCCCAAATTAGCTCTTTGTCATACCCAAGAATTTGATATGCACTAAATGCATTTTTCTATTCATTCGCTATGATTCAATCTCAATCACCTCTGCAATCTATTCTGACATGTTGAAGATCAAATCTTCATTTACATTGGTCACTTGGTGCATTTGGACAAATTGATTTCTTCCTCTATGTCAATTTTGCAATCCAAACCCTCGTTCACACTATTGTGGCCATTGCAAATCTTTATCTTTGAATCTAGGTTGTCGATCTTCTCTTCATTTCATGATCCAACATTCCTTGTTCATCATCATATCTTTAAAGCCTTTCCATCAAATGAATCACCTTTGATCCTACGTTGTTTATCTTCACTAACTAACGATCACCATTGGATCAATCTCCAAAACAATTTCACTATAGATCTCCTCCATACACTACTTGCCATACACAGGGTCCACCAGGACACGCTTCCAAAGCCTACTATCCTATGAGATCTAACAATGAGCCCACACAAACTTTTAAAGGCTTGCAGGATGTTGCCATTTGTCATCCACATCATTGCCATGCAACTTACAACAACAATGAAAGTTTTTCTACCAATCAAATCATCCTTTTCCACTTGTCACATGTCACCAAACTCCATCGCCAACCTATTAGGTCCCACCTTAAGCTTCATCTAGTGTCATCTTGTGTTTCCTTCGTAGGTCCCACCTTCTTCATCAATGGCCATCATCCATCCACTATGGATTAATCTCCACCGCTCCCCGCTAACCTCGCAAAACTTAGCCAGGACCCACCAAAAACTCAATTTATTGGTAGGCATCATTAGATCTTGTCACCTTAACCATCATCGACAATCTGGCTAAAGGGAAATATTCACGTGATACATAGGAAATATTAAATGCACCAAATATTTGCTTTCCTAGTAAATGCAAGGTGAACGGGCTGGTTCCCCAATACATCATTCCAATGTGGTGTCCACATGCTATTGTCACATTTTCATGTCATTATGGTTGGGTCCCACTCAGAGTGCTTCCTTCCTCCTTATCGATCCATCATCAAGTTGCTAAAAACCCGTACCTCAAAACCTCTTGTCAGAGGTTACGAAGTTATAAAAGCCCACGACTCACTGACAACAAAGAGATCACTAAGTCACTAATAACCTGAACCTCAGAACCTCAAAGCGACTAAGTCGGGAGGTTATGAAACTATAGAAATCTACAACTTAAGAAACAAACCATTTTCCTCTAAATGCTAGCCACCAAAAAAATAGAAACCTATATGATCACCGTGACTCCAAAAAACATAGGGTTTAACTAATAAACCCTAAAACACCTGAAGGTGAATATAATTCATTTCTAGGCATATCCTTCACTTTCAAGACCTAAAGAGCACATCAGTGGAATGCTCTCAAAAAACCCATATCGAATATGTAGTGTAATTTTCCATTAGATCCACTACTCTCACATTCATCCTTTGTCATCATATCGACAATCTCCTTTGCATGATTTTCTCTTTTGAAATAAATGACAACTATATGCTAACAATAAATTCTTAAGGTTGGGTTATTGGTGGCTTATAGTTCTCACAGATGCACAAAAATTGGTTAGAAATTATGATGCTTTTTAGTTGAAAAATGGATGCTTTATGGTTTAGAACATATAACATCACTTTTCTCCAACTAACATTCAAGAATTCCCTAGAGATATCAACCCAATGAAGAATGAAGGAAGAGATCTAACAATAGGGTATCCTAGGAGATGTTTTTGAATTACAAGAGGGGTTCATCACCAAGGTAAGGCTTGGAAAAGAAAATGACATGCAAGATGAAATGCAAAACCTAGTTTGATGCAAAATTGAACTAAATGACTTGAAACATGCAAGAAGAATAAAACATAAAGCTATAGAGAAAAATGTGTGCACCTGGAAACTTGCTAGAGATGCAATGGAGCTCCAAAATCCTAAAAAACCTGATTTTCTAGCCTAGCGGGACTCATTCACCATTCTGGGCGAATTAGTCCTAGATCTGGGTCTCTACACAAGATCAAGTTTTAGCCAAATGGGTATCCAAATCTGTAAAGATCTCTGAAAAACTCATATAGTGCGACTCATTCACCACAACTAGGGGATTAGTCTCATTTTGTCACGAAGACTCCCAAGAATAGAATCTTGAAATGAAACTTTTTAAGCCTCTGTTGATGTATAAAATAAGAAATTTTCCATTGATTTCATGCAAATTGGATGGAAATTTTTCCTTAGATTTGAGTTTTTGTGAGTCTTGACAACTTTGACAACATTTGTAACTTTTTCATTTTGGTGCTTTTGAAGGCTTCAAATCCACATTTCTTCAATCTAAAAACTTGAAATAACACATTATAGAGGGGAAAACTTGTTGCTTGTTAGGGACTAGGGGTTTTCCTTGGTCAAACCCCTTGTAGGTAATTAAACCAAATGATGAGACCATAAAATGAAGGCATAAAACATGAAATAAAGAACATGAATCATGGACAATAATACCTTGGATGGTGTCTTGTAAATCTGCAACTCAACATGAAATGACCATGAAGGATGTAGATATTGATCTTTAACAATAGGTGTAGAACAATGCTTGATCTTTGATCTTCAATGCTACATCACAACACTAGCTCACTAGCATGCTTGATTCTTGATATGCTTGACATAATGATGGATATTGAATTGCTGCAACAATTGATGAAGATTTTTTCCCTTGAATGCACTTGTAATCTCAAACTTTCTATAAGGATGAATACTTGAATGCTTGGGGATAAAATGAGAGAAAGAACCTTGTATTTATACTCAATTATGCAAGAATTCCCAAAATTACAACACTAAAACCTGATATCAGATCTAGGAGAAAAAAATACCACTAAAAATTTGAATTAATTTTGAGTTTGGGCCACATGGGACTCATTGTCCCAAGATGGTGAATAAGTCCCATCTCGCATAATGTATGGGACCAAAAATCAAAAGTTCTTAGAAAGGTGTAAAAATAGGTTTGGAACCCAAAAATATAGGTGGGACTCATTCGTCCAAGGTGGTGAATGAGTCTTAGGTCACTAAATTTGGGCTACACAACTAGAAACACCTGAATTATGATTGGTTATTGATTGGTGTCAGGATTATTCTTGGAAAGATGCAATGAATAAGGCTTGTGGATACAAAATAAAGCCAATTAAAGCATAAAGAGGTCCAATTATTAATGAAAAGACTAGAGAAGTGTGAAAGTGTGTTATAACACTTTACAACACTCCAATTAAGGTAGGATTAAGGTTGATTATGATTAAAATTATGCTTATTATGCTTAGTTAATTTATAAAACCCTAGAAAAGTGTGAAAGCATGTTACAACACTTCACAACACTTTAACAAGACATCATTAAATTCCATTAGTTCACAAGGGCCCAAGACCTAATGTGAATGTGTTATCCACATTACAACACTAAATCAAGGAAACATTAAGCTAAAATCCCCAAGGAGGACCCAAATGAGTGTAAAAATGTCAAAGGACCCATTTTTTTGACACTACATTTAGCCCCCACTTTAGTGAGAGGATGAACTTGCTTCAAACTCACACTAAAGTAGACATTCAAGAGGGTTCCAAGTGTACTGATGTGGATGAAAAAGGATGAAAAAGATAAAAGGAGGTGTCAAAGCCCATAGAATCCAAGATCCTTCATCAAACCCACATGAGCACAAAAGGATATGCACAAGGTGTATGATATGTAGCAGAACAAGATACACGATCATGCAATGCCAATAACTAGAAGAATAAAAAATAAATAGGTGTATCAAGCTTCAACCATTTTTCCAACACGATGTGGATCAAATCTAGGTTGTTTGTCCAAAAATGTACACTCACTCTAAGGAAATGAAACTCTTGGTTGTCCGTTGGGTGAGAAGTCTTAGAAAGGTGATACACATACACTCATGGTTGGTATGCACTTATGCACATGCAAGTGGTTATGGGGAAATTCATACCTCAGATTGGGCTTCCCACTCAAACCATACCAAAGTTATACCTCCTAATAACTTTGATAAGGCTTCACGCAATAATGACCTTCTAGCTCCATGAGGCAAGTAAAACTTTGTATGCTTGAAACTCATAGACATTGTAAATGCAAAATAGTACAAGGAATGTTCAAAGGGATTTTTCATAGTTCATGCAAGGTATCTTCTTAGGGAATACCATTCCTAATGTTTCCAAGAGAGGAAAATTCAAAGAAATATCACGCGCCTCAAGGAAATCAGACCCAATAACACCACCAAGAAAATAACACATCACAAAAAAAAAAGGAAAATCACAAATGAAACATGAGCGTCAATGTGTGCCCCCACTTTAAAGCCATTGCTAAAACCATTATTGTGAGAAATTGCTTTAAAGTAGAAGAAGACATGAGAGCTTATTCGAAAATCGCTATGCCAAGTCATATGTTTTTGAATCAAATTGCATGATGAATAAGTATGTCACATGTGAGCCAACCTAAGGCATGTCATCCACATCCCAAGCTTGCTCTTATATGCTGATGAAAGGTGGTCAACTATCTGAAAGAGGCAATGGAAAGTGACATATGAGGAAAAAGCTAACTAACCCCTTGCCCCCACTTAGTGCAAGATAAGGATGAGTTGAATAGGATGAAAGTAAGTATCAGTTAGAGGAATTAGGTGCCTCAAAAAAAGGAAGAGCACCACATTCCTTGAGATGTTGAATTTTTTTGTTTAAAGCCTTGCATTCATTAGTAGAATGAGAATGAACACTATGATATGTATACAATGAATTCTTGTAGTAAAATTTATTTTACATTCTTGAAGGGAGAGATATTAGATGATCCTGGAGGAGTCTCTATAAGATTCTCTCTTGATCAATAGTAGAAGGTATTCCTTTAGTTGTGAAAGATTCCATACACACATTAAATGATAAGGGTTTAGATGAGAAGAGAGATAAAGGTGGTAAACCTAAATCTTTCTTGAAAGAGTATGGTATGTCGGTTTGCTTCATGTGTTCATTGTATTCATGTGAAAGAGGTAGATTGTATCCAATACCATAACAATATTCCAAGTCAGGTGAAGGGGGTTTATGCTTCTAAGAAGGATCAACTTCTTCATGAGAATAGAAATACTTTTTAAAGTTATGTGTGGCCCTTTCATGAGGGATAGGAGTTATATAGCCCCCATCATCACCATGGGGTAATGTTGTTGATGTAGAACCAAGTTAAGCATATGCAACACAAGGTTGTTTTGGTTTAAGTTGTGAGGTTTTGCACTCTCTTATAAAGGAAGGTGTAAAAACCCAATCATCACTAGAACTGGTATCTGAAAATGAATCATTTGAGGTTTTGCACTCTCTTATAAAGGAAGATGTAAAACCCCAATCATCACTAGAACTGGTATCTGAAAATGAATCATTTGTATATGACTCTTTGGACCATGAGGGTGATATTTTGGATTCCTTATTGAAATGAGGTATAAAATCTAATGACCCCCAACTATCACTAAAATTTTTTTTTGTAGGTGAAGGATTAGCATCAACTTGTATAGGTTTAATTTTTGATTTTGGAATGAAAGTATTAGAGGAATTGAAAGTGTTGTGATCATATGATGCATACATTAATTCATCTACGTCAACCATGTATATCTTGTTGTTGTATTCAAATTTCATTATAGGGTGGAGAGTAGAGGGGACTCCTTTCATAACATGAATCCATGGTCTCCCTAGGAGAAGATTCTATGAAAGGGGTCCTGGCATGATATGGATAGGGGTAGGAAACACTAAAAGTCCGACCTCAATAGGTAATGTGATCATCCCTAGTGGTTGCCTATTAGCATTTTCAAAGCCACAAATATGAACATCATTAAGTTGAATGAGCCTTTTTTCCATACCAATTTTTTCTAGGTGGTCAATGCTACAAACATTAATTTCAGCTTCGTTGTCTGTCAAAGTATGCCTAACTAAAATTTCATTAACGATCACCTTTATCATCAAGGATTCATTCTTGTTTTTAGTTTCAAGTGAGGGAAATTCATGTTTAGGGAATGAAATTTTTGACTGTGTGACTTGCATGGAACTAAAGAAGGATGTGGCATTGTTTGATTTCATATAAGATTGCATTTCCTCCTCCTTTATTTGCAATATTTCTTGAAATAGGCACTTGTATGTAGGTGATAGTTGAATGAGTTGCCACACAGATATATTAGCAGGAGTCTTCTTAAGATCTTCAACACTAGGCACAATATATTGAGGCAATGGTGATGTTTCGGGAGTGATTTGTTTTTTTCTACATGTTTGAGCAACTAAGTTATAACTCAGTTGTTGCAAAACATTATGACTATTAGTTTGCATCAAATATTTCAAGAAATATCTTAATTTTTCATGTGATTCACTAATGGGAGGTGACTTAGGAAGCTCACTAATTAAAGGATATCTAATTTTTGTTATCATAACCTCAAGAATATTGTCTTTATTTGCATGATCTCTTAATGAAGAGGATTCTAATTTCACTTCACCTAAGGAAGCCTCATTATATGTGTCAATGTTCAGATTTTCTTGCACCATGATGTCCTCCCTAGGAGGAGAGTTTTTAGGAGAACTAAAAACCAAATTTTCTTGACATTCAAAGGTTCTTTATTCTAAAATGAATTCATTGCAAGTAGGGGAATGATCAATGGTTGAATTTTCTTGTTCATCAATGATGTTATTGTCTTGTTCCATAGGATTCTCATGACTTTCATTGGTTGTGTTCTCTAATATCAAAGTATCTTCATCACCACTAGGGGAGATACTAAGAGGAGAACAAGTGTTCTTGTCAAGATTGTCCAAATTTTCACTCCTTTGTCCCATCATGTCTTCCAAAATAGGATAGGTGGGGGAAGAAACATAAAGAGGGTTGTCATAGATCTTAAAGGTTTGCTTATCTAACACCAACATATCCTCATAATTATCCCAAGAGAAGAAGATGTTCGGAGATGAATGTGGGTAGGTTCAATGGTCTCTTTTTGTCTTATGTTATCATCATGTCCTCTTGTTTAGTAATGTCTTTCCTAATAGGAGAGGTAAGATGAGAGAAACAACTCGAGTTCTCAAAACTCTCATCAATTAGTTCTTCTAATGCTACAATATCTTCTTCACAAGTAGGAGAGGTATTATGAGAAGAACAAATGTGATTGTTATGATTACCCAAGGTTTCTTTCACTAGACTAACCTCACTCTTAGAAGGGATACTAGGAGAGGGATAAATGACAAACAAAAAGAGAGGGGAAAGGACCTCATATTCATATGCATTTAACAAAGCTTTCTTACAATATTCAACAAGATCGGAAAATAGAACTTGAAGTATGGTAACTATAGCCTTTTGCAATGAAAACATGATGTGATTATTGTTCTACAAGCTTGAAATGCAACAACAATAGAGAAAACATGCAAAAGATTAATGCAATTTTTTATATTTTAGAGATGAAAATTGATTGATTATGCTATGTAACAATGTGAAAATGCAAATTTGAAATTAAGAAATGCATGAAATGGACCAAATTAAGCTAGATTTAATGAAATGAATATAACAAAAATTCAACCAACTAAAACAAATAGTTAATGGCAGCAAAAAGAAGTGTAAAAACAAGGTTTTAAGTGCTGTAAAAGGTTGTTTCAGATCTGTTCTAGGACTAATTCACCCAAGGTGGCAAATGAGTCCCAATAGAGATTTTTAAAAAAAAATTCAAGAATTTTCAATGGATTTTTATGATTTTTATGTTGTATGATGTGTACACTAAGTGAAAATGTAGTTTTCAAGTGTTTTTAAATGATGTGAAATGAAAAAATGCAACCTATATGCACTTTCACTAATGCAAAAATTTGGAAATCCTAGATGTCAATTAACTAATGCAAACGCTAATGCAAAGTTAATGCAAGCTAGATCTAGGATGATGATAGACTCCAAATCAGAAAAGAAGGTATTCTAAATGTAGGTTCACCAAAATGTTTAGTTGAAAAATGGATGTTTTATGGTTTAGAACATAGAACATCACTTTTCTCCAACGAACATTCAAGAATGTCCTAGAGATCTCAACCCAATGAAGAATGAAGAGATCTGACAATAGGGTATCCTAGGAGATGTTTTGAGATTACAAGAGGGGTTCACCACCAAGAAAGGGCTTGGAAAAGACAATGACATGCAAGATGAAATACAAAACCTAGTTAGATGCAAAATTGAACTAAATGACTTGAAAAATGAAAGAAGAATAAAACAAAAAGCTACAAAATAGAATGTGTGCACCTGTAAACTTGTTAGAGATGGAATGAAGCTTTGAAATCCTAAAAAACCTAATTTTATGGCCTAGCAAGATTCATTCACCATTCTAGGTGAATTAGTCCCAGATTTGAGTCTCTACATAGGATCAAGTTTCAGACAAATGGGTATCCAAATCTTTAAAGATCTCTAAAAAACTCATACAATAAGACTCATTCTCCAAAACTTGGGGATGAATCCCATTTTGTCGTGAAGTGTCCTAGGAACAAAATCTTGAACTAGAACTTTGCAAGCCTCTGATGATGGATAAAATAAGCACTTTCCCCCTGATTTCATGCAAATTGGATGGACATTTTTCCTTAGATCTGAGTTTCTCTGAGTCTTGACAAATTTTCATGAAAAATTTGACAACATTTACAACTTTGTCATTTTGGTGCTTTTGAAGGCTTTAAATCCCCTTTTCTTCAATCTACAAACTTGTAATCACACATTAAAGAGGGGAAACTTGTTGATTGTTGGGGAATAGAGGTTTTCCTTGGTCAAACACCTTGTAAGTAATTAAACCAAATGATGATACAGTAAAATGAAGGCATAAAACATGAAACAAAGAACATGAATCATGGACAATAATACCTTGGATGATGTCTTGTAAATATGCAAAAAAACATGAAATGGCTATGAAGGATGTAGATCTTGAACTTTGACAATAGGTGTAGAACAATGCTTGATCTTGGATCTCCAATGTACATCACAACACTAGCTCACTAACATGCTTGATGCTTGACATGATGATGGATCTTGAATTTCTTCAACAATTGTTGAAATTTTTTTCCCTCGAATTCTCTTGAAGACACTTGAATGCACTTGTAAACTCAAACTTGCTATAAGAATGAATAATTGAATGCTTGGGGCTAAAATGAGAGAAATAACCTTTTATTTATATTGAATTATGCAAAAATTTCTAAAATTACAACACTACAAGCTGACATCATATCTAGGAGAATAAAATCCTGCCAAAAATTTGAATTGATTTTTATTTTGGGCCACACGAGACTCATTTTCCCAAGATGGCGAATGAGTCCCGTTTGGAAGAATTTAAGGGAATAAAAATCAAAAGTGCTTATAAAGGTGTAAAAGTAGGTTTGGAACCTAAAAAACTAGGTGGGACTCATTCACCCAAGGTGGCGAATGAGTCCCAAATCACTAAATCTGGGACACACAAGCCATAAACACCTGAGTTATAATCAGTTAATGATTGGTGTTGAGATTATCTTGGAAAGATGCAATAAATGAGGCTTGTGGATGCAAAATAAGGCCAATTAAAGCATAAAGAAGCCCAATTATTAATGAAATTCCTAGAGAAGTGTGAAAGTGTGTTACAACACTTTACAACACTCCAAATAACGTAGGATTAAGGTTGATTGTGATTAAAATTATGTTT
Organism: Sequoia sempervirens; assembly: GCA_007258455.2. Taxonomy (NCBI): domain Eukaryota; kingdom Viridiplantae; phylum Streptophyta; class Pinopsida; order Cupressales; family Cupressaceae; genus Sequoia; species Sequoia sempervirens. The sequence continues at coordinate 584,790,908 of VDFB02271358.1, read as the reverse complement.
ATTATGCTTATTTAATTGATAAAACCCTAGAAAAGTGTGAAAGTGTGTTACAACACTTCACAACACTTTAACAAGGCACCATTAAATTACATTAGTTCACAAGGGTCCAAGACCTAATGTGAATGTGTTATCCACATTACAACACTAAATCAAGGAAACACTAAGCCAGAATTCCTAAGGAGGACCCAAACGAGTATGAAAATGTCAAAAGACCCATTTTTTGACACTACATATGCATTTCAAAAGTTTTAAGGAAGGTTGAAGTTTTATGGAAACTTGCCTTTGAAACAATTTTTTGTAGAAGCTCTATTCCAACAATGGGGTATTGAATATATAGGTAATTTGTTTGAAAATTCAAGTAGTGGAGATTATTTGATCCTTGTAGCCACTGAATACTTTACAAAATGAATAGAGGCTATCCCCACAAGAAAAGGTGTGTTAGAATTTTTTATGAACAACATTTTAACTAGATTTGAAATACCAATCAAGATTGTTTCTGATAATGCAATGTGCTTCAGGTTTGATGAGTTTACAAATTTTGGCAACCAATATGGGATAAACCTATCATATGAATCCCCATATCACCCATAGTGAAATGATCAAGAAAAAATCAAGAAATAAAATATTGATGAATATTATCAAAAGGATGATAAAGAAGAGCAAAACAGCTTGGGATTCAAAGCTTAGGTTAGCCTTGTGGGCTGACAGAGTGATGGTGAAAAAGGAAACAATTCAATCTCCTTATGAATTGGTCTATGGCTTGGAAGCATTAATTCCTATAAAAAATTTGTTATAGGTATGAAATTTCATCCAAGAACATGATGAAGATATATTAGATGCAAAGGTAAATAGAATTAACTCAATTAGTTGGATGAGATAATAAGAATGTCACAACAAAAGAAAATCAAGTTGCAATAATAGGTCAAGCACTTTTTTGATAAGACAACTACTTCAATAAATCTTCAAGTAAATGATATGGTGCTCATGTGGAATGCAAGGGCTCAAGGCAAAGGAAAACATGGGAAATTTGATTCCCTATGGCTCATACCATATCTAATTAGCAACACCCATGGTGAGGAGTCTTACTATCTATAAAACCTCATTTGTGAATTTTTTGAAAAGCCAGTGCATGGAAAATTCTTAAAACCATATTTCCATTGATATATTTTCCTTCCATGCATAATGTGTTATATGTGTATTTTGTATAGTCTCTTTTGTTTGGTATTTATTTTTATTGTCTACTCTTCTTTGGTTTTCTATTTTTCATCCTTGGTCTGCTTTCTTAGAGATTTAAGTTTCTTACTTTACTCTTACATAGTAAGTGTCCCCAACTCAAGCCATTGATATCACTTTTTGAAAAAAAAATTGGCCTCTAGTTTTGCCCATTTTATGATCTTATAAAATATTTTGTTTCCATGATAAGGTTTTTTAATGCAGTTTATGGTTTTTAATACAAAAAACCTCCTAAAAACCTTTCTCTGAAAATTCCCTTCCACTTTTTTTTTTAAACTCACATTAACCTCTCACTCTGGTTTTCAACCATTTAAGTAGTTCAACTTATGGTTCTTAATCCCATTTATAGACTAGCCCCTCACACTCAATTCCTTAGTTGATCTGTTACTTACTAATTTTCTACCCAAAATTTCCTAAAAATCTGAAGTCTCAAAGTTTTGAAATCTTCACCACAAAGCACTCCCTCTTTGGAGCACATTTGAATTCTTGTAGCACATATGGTAATTGTGCAAGGCTTGCTACATCACAACAAGGACAAGTTTCACAAAGTAGTTAGATCGCATACCTTTAATATATCACAGTTTTATGTTCTTGGAACAAAGGAAAAATGTACTGAGAAGAAGCCATTAGCAGTTTGATACTTGGTAGTGTTTCATTTCATTGCTTCACTTCTTCAAATCACATTCTTGAGAATTGAGCACACAAAGAGAATGTGATGGTGAAACAAACATATAAAATAGGGACAAGTGTCACATCTTGGTTGTATCATGCAGTTCCTTCAAAGTGCACTTTCATGTTCTCAGTGCATAAGGAAAATGCACTAAAGTTATACATTGTAATATGAGGACACATGTTCGCACTCTATTGTAGTGTTCAAAATTTGCAATGTATTCTCTTCTAGGTAGTGTAGATGTGAAAATCGATGGAGAGATCACTATGATTTGGCGACTCTGCTGGGGAGACTTTTGATAAAGATTGTTCTCTAGAGTGCCTTGTCTAAGATCACTATGATTTGTAGTGATGTTTAACCATAGAGTTAGTCTATTTGAAGTTCCTATTAACCATTGCTCAAATCTATTCTAGATTTCCTGCCACTTTTGTGTTTAAAATTCATTGCTCAAAGTTCAACCCAAATTGTTTCATATTCATTAAAGCTTGTCCGAGTCTATAAGGATCTTGCAAAATTCTGCATAAATTGTAACACAATTGCTCCAAAATTGTCCCAATCAATTTGGGTGGAAACTCTAAAATCTCTACACTAGTTTGTGCCAATATTTGAAGATATCAAAGAAGTAAAGAGGAAGAATAGAAGAAACTTGAAAAGGTTGACAAAAGAAAAGAAGATTCAAGCACAAATGCAAGGAACCCATGGCCAGATGAAGAAACATCTAGAGAAAAGATTGGAAGGATAAATTCCCAAGAAAACTCATGGAAAATGGGTGAAAGCAAAGGATATAGGAACAAGTAAGTAGATACTCCTCATCTAACTCCTGAACGTGAAATTCATTTTAGTTCTAGTTCTGAACATGAAGGAAATTTTTTAGACTTGAGTGATAATAATTCTCTTGAAAGAGGGGAAGTTATAATGAAAACTGTTGTGAGTGAGCAACGCTCAAATCAAGCCTTGTTGGAAAAACAAAGAAGAGAGAGGGAAAGGATCCAACAAGATAATATAGATGCTAGTCATGCTATACCTATAGGGAATTTGTCCTCAGCTTCTAACACAAATACCCCTCTTCCTCATGACTTATTGATTGGTTTTGATGAGTATGCCCATGAAAATTACTATGAAAATACTCCTGGCCATATTGAAATTGTAGTGACATCTAATGTTGATAACACATTACTAGAAGAGGATGAAGTATTTAATGATGTTCAGGAACTTAGAAGAAGAGCATTGAGATTAGATGAAAATAGGAGAAAAAGAGATGAAGAGAAAGAAAAAAGATAAGGGAAGCCATGGTTGAGAGATACGTACTACAAAGAAAATTTGAGCAAATGGAGGAATTAGAATGCTTATCAACTCAATCTACCCAAACAACTCGTACTACAGTTATAGAGATTGTAACAAGAGATCCTATAGTTGCCTCAACTAATAATGCTTATGTAAGTTCATGGATTGATCCTATCCCTAGTAATACTAAGGAAGTTTCCCAGACTATGGATAAAGGAAATAATCTTGTAGGGGGTCTAAAGATAAATGAGGGAGGTTCCTCTAAGGATACAACATAGAGTGATTCTATTTCACTGGCAGATAGGTTGATAAAAGAAAATGAGAAATTGCAAAGAAAAGTGAACGAGATGGAATTGTTGGCTATGAACATAGAAATGAAGAAGAAACTAGGTTTCCTAGAATCTACCATAAAGACCTTTGCTCCTGAAGGCCAAATCCTCCAAATTCGCACATCATCTTCAAATCCTCATTTTAATGTTAAATCTCCATCCAATACAAAGAATACCACTTCATCTTCACAACCTAAAAAAATAGGGTTAGGACAACCCAACAATATGGTCAAGATGATTCCCAACCAAGAGGGGTTGACACTGGAAGGCCTCAAAATAACTATGATAGGAGAAGGAATCATGACAATCAAGATGAACAAGAGGGACGCTTTAGAAGAATAAAATTGCATACTAACAAATATAGGAAATTATGCTTTGATACAATCCCAAGGTACCCAAATCCTATTCCTAACAATGCAAGGAAACAACTACATATGTTCACTGGCAATAATGCATTCAATGTTGAAGATCATTTGAAAGCTTTTCAAAGTTTTGTTGAGGACTTTGAACTTTGGGATGATGATGTTGCAATGAAGTAATTTATGCAATCATTAACTGAAGATGCTAGAGATTGGTACAAAAGATTTCCTAATGCAAGAATTGATTCAAAAGATGCTTTCTATAGAATTTTTAGAGAGCAATATGGAGACCAGACTAATCCAAGGTTTAGGCTAAATTATTTTAACAATATCAAAAAGGGACATAATGAAATGGTGATTGGATTTAATGTAAGGTTCCAGAAGGCTAGGAATAGAGTCCCTACTTAATTAAGGCCTAATGAGAATGCATGCCTAGTGGTATATTGTAATGTATATGATTCAAATATGTGTTACTTACTTAGAGACAAAAATCCATAAAATATGAGGGAAGCTTATAAGATGGAAGTTTACATAGAGAACAATAGGAGAGCATCGGGCAAGGTAAGGAAAAGAGATGAACCTAAACCTTTGAAGAATCCCAGAGCTCAAAATGAGAAAGCTAGTAATGCTGCAAATCCTAATGAGAAATTGGATTACGTTATTAGTTTGTTGTAAAAGGTGGAAAAAAATGAGAAGCCTCAATTACAAAGAAATGAAATGCCTCCTAGATTGCAAGATTACCCCTACCACACTAATTGGAACAATGAAAATCCAGTTCACAACAACTAGAGAAATGTTCAAGCACAAGGTACACCTAACCCATTACATAAGCATTCTAAAATTTTTGCTAAATATTTTCCATCATGTATGGTATGTCAACAACCTCATTCATCACATCAATGTGTTGTTACAAGATTTGTTCAAGAGTCACAAGATGATCAAGGAGATTATGATCCCCCTCATGAGCAAGATGAAATAGTAAATGTGCTCATGACTCCATCATATTTTGCTTGAAATGATTATTCTTCTTTTGATGAACCTTGTAGAGGTGATGTTGATGTGCAAAGGGAAGAAATAAGTGTACACCATCAATAGGTATTCTTAGATGAAGAGAGAGACAATGATTGCAATGTTTATAATCTTGAATCATATGACATTTATCTGAGGATACCATCAAATGAAGAAATTAAAAATATGATAGTTGCATTGGCTAATTGAGAACTAAGTAGGTATCATACAAGAAATAGAGTTGTAAATGGTGATCAGGGTAAGCCTAGCAATATTTTCATTAAACAAAAGAAGGTAGATGACAAAGGGACCAACACAAAAACCAAAAAAGATGAGACAAAACCCAAAGAAGGTAAAGGAGCTAGAATTTGGGCTAAAAAGGGTGATAAAGCCAAGATAGATGGTGAGGTTATTTCCCTAGTTGTAAAGGCCAAAGAGCAGATGCCTAATACTGAAAAGGGTGAAGAAAAAGATGATAAAGTCATAAAAAAGGATGTAGTACTTCTTGAATTACTAAATAATACTCCTGTGGACATGTTTCAAGTCTTGTCTCAAGTCAAGGTTACATTCCCATTTTTGGAAATGATGAGGATTGATGAACATAAAATCAAGGTAGTTTCCCTCATTAATGGTGTAGTTATAGCCTCTAATGACAAGGTGGTGATTGATCCACCCAAAGTGAGAAAAAATCAAGAAAAGAGTGATAAAGGGGAAGGAGTAATTAATGAAAAAAATGAAATATACTTGGGAACTACCATCACTACATGCCCAAGTCATGTTAATCTATTTTCATTAGTTTGATTATTGATGGTGTTGGTGTTCCAAATCAATAGATCCCCTAAATCCTAGAAGTAATTCACACTACATGTTCAAACCTAGTGTAGGATTTGGCCAGCTAACAGGAAATGAGATTGGTGCACATTTCCCCTACACTTCAAGATCTGCAGGACCTAGGGGGTGACCCTTTTAGCAATACCAAAATATTTAGACACACATTCAACAAGGAATTGTTTAACAGATGATGCTCTCACAAGAGTATGCTAAGAAACATAAAATTTCACTCAACATTGGCTTAGACATTGGGTGAATTTCACTAACTAGCATGGAGAACATGGAAAATACAAATAACTCATAAAATAAAATTGAAATGGTTTTTGATTTAATAATTTGGGACCAAACTAAAAACAGAAGGTGCATAAAGATTGACTAATTCCAAGAAGAGGGTTACAGAGTCCTATAACCAACACTTCATCCTATAGTGTTAGACATGTTTTCAATATCTTTGAAAATGTTATCACATTATGATAACAAGACCACTAAAGCTTTATTAGATAACCATTCTTACAAATCCATCTAGAAACACAACACTCCTGTTACATTTTTTAAAGTAATTACACCATCCCTTGAACAATAGGCAATAAGAAATGCAGTTGAAACTCATTAAATAAATTACATTATTCATTGAACAAAAGGAAATAACACATGTAACTCAAATGCAACAATTGTGCATGAAAAAACCTAGATAATCCTTGATTATTGAATTCAAAAGAGTATTACATTTCAGCCATGGAGATAGTCACAAAATAAAATATAAACATGAAGCTCAATTCAAAACACAATAACACTTTAGATTAGTAACTAATAGTCATACTTCACCCTAGCTTTACAATTTACCCAGAGCTTATGCCTTCCTTGCAGAACTTTTCAGAAAATGGAACCCCCACAAATGAGAAAGCAAAAAGAATAAAAATAAGGAGAAGCAACCCTCAAAATAAATCTATAGAAGACACTTGGCAATATTATTCTCTATTGATCAACAACTAGAAATAATCTGGAATCTTCTTATTTTCCTCCTTATTCTATCCCCAACTGCAATAAAACCAACTTACCACTATATTTTTCCCTGCAGTTAAAAGATATCTCCTCCCATGAAAATATTTCACTCAGCTCCATTGTAGAAATATTTTACCTTGGTCCCCTTTGCTGTACATTTCGTATTTTCATCTTTAGCAAATAAAATATTCTTTTGTTTGTGAAAACTCTTTACCTTGTTTTTACTCGCAACCAAAGAAAACATTTTCTATGCTCTCAATACCTAAAATATTTCCCCCTTTAACATTTCACTTCATTTAAAATTCTTTCCCTTTAATCATTAAAGGCATTCAATATTTACTTCAGGTAAAAAATTTATCCGTTCTAAAATATGTGCCTTTTAAAAAAAATTATTGGGCAATTTCAATTCACTTCATTTCCCCTCCTTTTTATTTCACTACATGCTTAATATTTATCATTGGGATTTTAGAAATATACCCGTGCATTCATTTTTCATGGTTCCACCAAACTCTTGTTCATTCCAACCTATTGCTCATCGCTTGATGGAGTGAAAGAATGGGAAACAAACTAGCGATGGGTGAGGCCATCATGCCATTACTGGTACAATGAGGAAATGGATTTGCGAACCCGCGATGGGAAATGGCAGAAGAAAAATTCCCTAGTTCCTCTTCCTTGACTCAATGTTCTACAACTCTTCCATGGTGGCTCATTCTCATAAACATTGTGTTGTTTGCGTGCCAATAGAGAATTTCCTCCACAATTTTGATACACTTCCACTTTAAGCACTAGCTGCTCCTGCACTAGATTTTAACTCATAAAGCATTTAAACAATGATGTTTCCTAATATAGCATCTTATAAAAGGCATTTGATGCATTTTTCTTTGCCTTATATTGCATCCCCTACTGATGGAGACAAATATGAGCATAAGCCATGGCCTCTTAGACTAATCCTTGTGCCAACAATTTATAATGAAGTTCTCAGTATGTTTTCATATTCTACAAATCCCTCAAGCCCCCTTAGATGTGATGAGGCATTCCATCTCGCTGTGGGATCCAATCTTGGTTTCTACACCGACATTACACAATGGAATTCAAGCTCTCAGAAGAGTCTTGAAAAATAATGACTGGTTTATATTTGTTGCACCAACAGTCTTCAAGGTTAGCCTTCAAGCCTTTCACAATGCATTGATTCATTCCTTGTGTCCCTCCTCCACTTTGAAGAGCTCGAGCCCTTTTAGCCTTTGATGGCACCCCAATTTGTAGAAGACATTGCTTGATTTTGGTGTCATCATTCAAAGAAATTCACAACCTTCAATGAAATGTTGATCCATTATTGAACCCTTCTCTTATGGCACCACTCAACCTTTGAGATCGATGAAATTGCCACAATAGGGGCATGATATTTCCTCAAACAATCTTGGTCATCTTCACTGTAGGCATAAGTTGTCCTTATGAAAATTAAACATGTGATAGATTCGCCCATACATTCTAGGTATTGAAGAATACATTTCCTCAGGAAACATCTTCATATGCTATGTAGAAATGTTTTGAAGTATTAAAAAGACTCCTTTCTGTCAAGCACGATGGCACCCCACCCTCTGCAATTTTTAGATTGACCATGTAGCTATGACCAATAGCCTCGCTATACAAAACTCTCAATAATTTTTATCCACCTTGAGTCATGTCCTTATCCAAACAATACTTAGTTTGATCTTATTCGAGCCTCTTCCTAGCTAAACAATGTAGTCATGCACTCACATAGTCAGGAAACTTGAAAAAATTAGCCTATATAAAATTTTCTCCTTCAGTATCCTATAGCTTGTTCTATTTGATTACTTATGACTTAGACCAAAGGAAATAATATCCACTACCTTTTGGGTGATCTTTTATTTCATGTACACCACCATACTACTAATCATGCTACATTCACTCATACTCACATCCATCTACCTTTGGAAGCCTTGGAATAGTTGAAAGACCCTTCAAAACATAGGTATAGAAATGTGGTTCAACTATACCATTCTTGTGTATATTATTTCTTTTGTCCTCATAATCAGATTCATGCATGGAAATAGGCATTTCTAATTCACAAATGCTTCTCATCCATATAATTTTTTTCTTATGATGGCTCCGTAGGCTTAGGTTTGATTTCCTCTCAACGCTTCCATGTCTTGCAATCACAAAATCAATGACTTGAATCAACATATTTTTGGTTTGAAATTTGGCATTGCACTTTATGAAATAGTCCTCAAGTCTTCCCTAGATGCATTGCCCTCAACTGACCCCTATTACCATTCACTTTGGCACTCTTTATCAAAATGTAAATAAAAAATTTACACTATTTATTAAATCATCACTCCATGGGAAAACAACACTAGATTGGACCTAGATGTCAAAATTATCCCACCATTTACAAGTCCATTGATAAGGACAATTTAGACTAGAGCATTCCATCAAACCACTTTACAACAGTCGACATAGGTTCACATAAAACTATTTTATTGATTTTATGCCTCCCATGTGTTTCCACATTTTCTATACATGTCACATTTTATTGAGATACTTTGTCAAGAAATTTAAGCACCTTCAGGCATTTTGAACAGTGAGCCAAATAGGTCAATTGGCCTTTGGAATCACCTTGGGGAACTAGTCAAATGACCTCCTAGAGCTATGAAAATGCACAGGCATGTAGAAATTTGACCCAAGAATGGAGTGCAAAAAATTGCTCAAAAAAATAGGCCACGAGGTGAAAGTTATTCAATTACAAAGTTGCATCAGTCATAATTCGCATCAGTCATAATTTTCTGCAATTGTATCTATTCAAGACTAATTAAAACTCACCTAGTCACCTTGAAAAAATATCAAATCAACTCCTAGCAAGATGCCATTAGAAACATTAGATCATTTAGGTACACTGAGCATGTGTACAAGAGGGCTTTCACAATCATCAATCTTATCGAGATATTAGGGGTCAAAGTTGACCACCTTAAAAAGTTATGGAAATGCAGATGTAAAATCAACACAAATTGCATTTGCTTTTGATCTCGAAAAAAAAGAAAATCAGATCATGAAGCTCTAAAATATTACAGGGGAGCATATGAATGTAGGGAGAATGGAGATCAATAGTCCTTTCACCATGAGAATCATTCGGTTGTGAAATACAAGCTTGAATGGGATGCCACTTCGCAGAACAGAGTTTGCAAACAACAAAAAAGTGCCAAAACCCTTCAGCTTCACTTTTCAAAACACTGTCAAAACTCATCATGGGAAGCTGAAAAATTACATCCACGTTCACATATGTCACATGAGTATGTCCACAAAGTTGTTTTTCATGTAAATAAACTGGCTCTGAATTATGACCCTCCAAAGTAGGTCACTTGGGAAATTCAAATTTGCAAAATTTGAGAATGCCACTAGTGGCTCCAACTGGGAATGTATGTCCCTTGCAGGTATAGAAAGATATCAGATCTATGGGGAGTAGACCAAATATTGAGTCCATTGGGTGCTCCAAAATTTCTCCTTTATTTAACCTCTTTTTCAACTTCACTTGGTGACCCCAGGCCACCAAATGAAAAAGGGTATGCCAATTCTTACCTCTATCAAGCACCAATCTATTATTACATCTTATCTCCCTCAACTCATGCTTGCCTCTATCACACCACAAAAACATGAGTGTTTACACCTCTACAAACACAAGTATCATGATTCCTTTGTATAAGTGAAAATTTGCTCCTTGTTCAACTTTGTTATCATATGGAAACCAAATCATATAGATCGTATCACTTCCACTCTCTTCATTTTCTAATTTTGTATCAAGTGACAAGTTATGAGGATAATGATCAAGACCACATGAAAAAATGGTCTCATCACATTTACTAACCCCCTCATAATGATCATGCTCAGAGGAGATATCATGGTTTAAAAACAATATGCAATCCTTTTGTGTGTTGAGCAAAGATTGCTCATACATTTGTAACTCCTTAAACTGAGTTGCATCGCAAGTCATTTTTTCATCATCCAAACACCACAACCCAAACACATTGTCATGTGTTTCAAGATTTTGAAAATCAGATTTATCAACATCCAAAGTATTTTCATCTTCATTCAAGTAATGGAATTCAACAAAAATATCAGTCTCCAATGCATAAGCAATTTTTTCTATGCCAAGTTCACACATGGTGTCAAATTCATTCTTCAAACCACTATGCAAGTCCATATGGAATGTCTCAAACAAAGATTTAAATAATTCAAAATTTAACCCTAAGCCAAAATTTTCATGTTGATTTTTCATAAAAAGTTTAGTATCTAAATCATCTTGAATACTATCACTTTCAAGATTAACAGGGTCAACAAAAAGACTTTCATGTGCACTATCAGTTGATAGGCATATTGACATATGTGTCAAATACTGACTGTTATCTGAAAAAAATTCATTAGAAATAGAGCTAGCACCTTCATCCTCTTTCAAATTAATACACTCCTCATTCAAAACAAGCATGTCCATTTGCATATTGTGAAGATGAGAAAGATCATCAAAGGACTCATATTCAATTTCATATCAATTAACATCACACCCACTGCCATTTGCATCATATGGCTACTCTACACATTGATCAAAAAGTTTTTGCAATTTCAACACAATTTGAAAGTCGATCAAATTGTTTCACATTATCAATGGGTAATAATGTTGATCATATATCCATGTGTTTGTCATAATGCATAACTTGATCATTCAAAAATGAACTCCTTCCTTCATCAATGTGCACTTCATCATCATTTATCTTCAATGTCTAGATCACTGATTTTTTATGAGATGTCAGCAACAATTGCATTATTTTCACTAATTAGAACATGACATGGAATGGAATCTTGCATCTCTTGTACATCTTCATCACCCAAGATACTGCAAGAAGAACTTTCATGCATATCTATTTTGTCATCATACCATGTATCCTCATCTTCATCACTATTGTATGGATCTGGACATGTGCTGATTGTGAAGTGATTACAATCAATATCCTCATTCATACAACACATATCTTCATTTTTCGATACTCTTTTCATTCTTGTGTATCATGTTCTAATTTTTTGCAATAGGATAGTTGCTATCTTCATTTCTGAGACATCAGATGTTGTGCATAAGTGCACTAGGCTCCTTCAATAATCTTTATCCAATTAGGCACCTAGTCAAGACTACAAGGCTTCAACTCTTTCAGCAAGGCACTCAACCCAAAATCATAGATTTCACAAAATAGATCAATACACATTGAGTCCTTAGGTCTGAAATTTATGTTGACTTTCAACAAGGCATCCAAAAACCTTGAAAACAAATCATGTGATGATTATCCTTTGAGTCTTTTCATTTTATACAATCCTTGAATGAAAGACATTCGATCAAAATTGCTCAAATTTTGATGACATTTAACATGGAGCTCACCATGATTTGTATGTTGTGATGATGGAGAGATTGGAACAGCAGCAACATTACCATTTTGACAAGCATTTCTATTATCTGATCCATGAGTTCCATTTACATGAGGTGTTTTAGGATGACTGACATTCACAACCCCATGTCCTTTCATCATTGAATATCTTAGATTGTTCTCAATATCTATAGCAATCTCATATGCTTGGTGCAGGGTTGTGGCCTCCTTGTCTCCTAACAGGTAACTCATCTTTTTATCAAATGCACCTAAGTACATGACCAAAAATTCAACATCATTTGGTCATATGCTTGTAGTTATCTCTCTTATTATCTTTGAAAATCTAAGATTAAAAGAGGGAACTAACTCATCTTGTCCTTTCTTCATGTTCATGAACTTTTTTCTTATTAAGACTGGATCAATCCTTTCACCAAACTGCTCCATGAACACTACTTTAAATCCATCCTAGGAATATATAGAGGATGATGGTAAATAAGAGAACCATTCTCTTGCATCACCTCTTAAGGAATGAACAAATAACCTCATGATCACATCCTCGTGATCTACCTCATAGTCATCCATCACATTATTGAATTCTTGCAGATGTTTATTTGCTGATTCAGACTTATCACCAATGGATTTTGGTAATTTATCTCTAACTTTAGCTGGAATGGAATTTGGAAAACCACTAATGCCACTGAAATTGATGGATTTTTACCTTTTGGTGCTGAAATTTCTTTGACAATCTGGCTAGGACTGAACACAAATTGTGGTTGCTCTAGGAACCATACAATGATGCATATATTGATGCATTTTGACATATCAATTTTAGCTATCAACTATATAGTTGATCATTCATTTCCCTATTTCTAGCTTTCATCACGGCCTTAGAATATCACAATGCATAATTCAAATGCATCTAAGCCTAAGATCTATTTAGTGGGAATATTTCAAGAACAACCATATATTCAACATAATACATAGGCTATAAATTATAATTCAAAAGTATGCAAACTCAATATTACTATCATTTTCCCTTTCTTAGTGCTATTTCACTCAATAGGAAACCAAATTTCTTTCAAGACTCAAAATATGGTTTTCACACACAAATTTCTTAAAAACCAAAAGTGAAGAGTACATGCAAATGTTGCAGGTGCTGCAAATTTTCTTCCTAATTGGAAATATTTTAGATCTAGACCTTTTCTTCACATCTTCAACAAGTTCTTTAGACAGAGTCACCACCTCTCTTCACAGAGGACTGAACTTCAAGTAGCATGAAGCCCTTTCATAGATAAATTACCTTCTAAATTCCTTTCACCAATAGAGCACCATAGATTATAAAACTTTTAGGTTCACTGCAACAATTTCTTTTCTCCGGGTTTGAATTCCTTCAATGCTTGAACCAAACTCACATTAGCAAATAATTTGACTCTCTGAATTATCAGTTTGCAATTGGAGATTCAGAATTCTCCCCAGTGGACTCACCAATTTAGTTGCTAGATCCAATAAATCCTAAAAGTAAGCCACAATTTATGTCCAAACCTAGTGTAGGATTTGGCCAACTAACATGAAATGAGATTGGAACACATTTCCCCTGCACTTCAAGCTCTGCAAGACCTAGGGGGGTGACCCTTTTGGAAATACCAAAAGATTCAAACACACATTCAACAAGGAATTTCTTAACAGATGATGCTCTCACAAGAGTATGCTAAGAAACATAAAATTTCACTCAACATTGACTAAGACATTGGGTGAATTTCACTAACCAGCATGGAGAACATGGAAAATACAAATAACTCATAAAAAATAATTGAAATGGTTTTTGATTTAATAATTTGGGACCAAACTGAAAAAATAATGTGCATAAAGATTGACTAGTTCCAAGAAGAGGGCTACAGAGTCATATAACCAACACTTCATCCTACAGTGTTAGACATGTTTGGAAGATCTTTGAAAATGTTATCACATTATGATAACAAGACCACTAAAGCTTTATCAGATAACCATTCTTACAAATCCATTTGGAAACACAACACTCATGTTATGTTTGTTAAAGTAATTACACCATCCCTTGAACAATAGGAAATGAAAAATGTAGCTGACACTCATTAAAGAAATTCCATTATTCACTGAACAAAAGGCAATAACAAATGTAACTCAAATGCAACAAATGTGCATGAAAAAACCCAAATAATCCTTGATTATTGAATTCAAAAGAGCGTTACATTTCATCCATGAAGATAGTCATAAAATAAAATATAAACATGAAGCTCAATTCAAAACACAATAACACTTCAGATTAGTGACTAACAGTCATACTTCACCCTAGCTTTACAATTTACCCAGAGCTTCTGCCTGCCTCGCAGAACTTTTCAGAAAATAGAACCCCCCACAAATGAGAAAGAAAAAAGAATAAAAAGGAGAAGCAGCCCTCAAAATAAATCTATAGAAGAAACTTGGCAATATTATTCTTTGTTGATCAGCAGCTAGAAATAATCTATAATATTTTAATTTCCCTCCTCATTATGTCCCTAATTGCAATAAAACCACCTTACCAATGTATTTGTCCCTATAGTTAAAAGATAGCTACTCTCGTGAAAATATTTCACTCAACTCCTTTGTAGAAACATTTTACCTCGGTCCCCTTTGCTACACATTTCATATTTTCATCTTCAGCAAAGAAAATATTCTTCTATTTGTGAAAGCTCTTTACCTTGTTTTTACCCACAACCAAAGAAAACATTTTTCGTGCCCTCAATACTCAAAATATTTTAATTAAAATATTTCCCCTTTAACATTGCAATTCATTTAAAATTATTTCCCTTTAATCATTAAAGGCATTCAAGATTTACTTCTAATAAAAAAACTACCCGTTCTAAAATATTTGCCTTTTTAAAAAAGTTATTAGGTAATTTAAATTCACTTCATTTACCCTCCTTTTTATTTCACTACATGCTTAATATCTATCATCAAGATTTTAAAACTATACCATGCATTCATTTTTCATGGGCCCACCAAACTCTTATTCATTCCAACCTATCGCTCATTGCTTGACGAAGTGAAAGAATGTGAAACAAACCAGCAATGGGTGACACCATCATGCCATCACTGGTGCAATGAGGAAATGGATTTGGAAACCCACAATTGGAAATTGTGGTAGAAAAATTCCCTAGTTCCTTTTCCTTCACTCAGCATTCTGCAACTCTTCCATGGTGGCTCATTCTTAGAAACATTGCTTGGTTTACGCGCCCTAGCATTACACAATGGAATTTGAACCGTCATAAGAGTCTTCAAAAATAATAACTAGTTTCTATTTGTTGCGCCAACAGTCTTCAAGGGTAGCCTTCAAGCCTTTCACAATGTGTTGATTCGTTCGTTGGGTACCTCCTCTACTTTGAAGAGCTCGAGCCCTTTGATCCTTTGATGGTGCCCCCATTTGTAGAAGACATTGCCTAATTTTGGTGTCATCATTCAAAGCAATTCAAAGACTTCAAGGAAATGTTGACCCTTTATTGAAACCTTCTCTTATGGTGCCACTCAACCTCAATGCAATTGCAGCAATAGGGGCATGATATTTCCTCAAACAATCTTGGTCATGTTCACTATAGGCATAAGCTATCATTATGAAAAGTAAACATGTGATAGATTCACCCACTCATTCCAGGTATCGAAGCATGGCATTTCCTTAGGAAAAATCTTCATATACTATGTAGAAATGTTTTGAAGTATTAAAATGACTCCTTGTTTTCAAGCATTATGGCACCCCATCCTCTACAATGTTTAGGTTGACCATGTAGCTATGACCAATATTCGTGCCATACAAAACACTCAATAAGTTTTATCCACCTTGAGTCACGTCCTTATCCAAACAATACTTAGTTTGATCTTATTTGAGCCTCTACCCTTGTTGCAAAATGTAGTCATGCACTCACATAATCAAGAAACTTGAAAAAATTAGTTTGTATAAAACTTGCTCCTTTAGTATTCCATAGCTTGTTCTATTTTAGTGCTTACGACTTAGACCAAAGGAAATAATATCCACTACCTTTTGGGTGATCTTGTATTTCAAGTACACCACCATACTACTAATCATGCTACATTCACTCATACTCACATCCATCTACCTTTGGAAGCCTTGGAATAGTTGAAAGAACCTTCAAAACATAGGTAGAGAAATGTGGGTCAAATATACCATTCATGTGTTTATTATGTCTTTTGTGCTCATAATCAGATTCATGCATGGAAACAGGCATTTCTGATTCAAAAATGCTTCCCATCCATATAAATTTTGTCTTATGATGGCTCCATAGGCTTAGGGTTGATTTCCTCTCAATTCTTCCATCTCTTGCAATCACAAAATCAATGACTTGACTCAACATATTTCTGGTTTGAAATTCGACATTGTACTTTATGAAACAGTCCTCAAGTCTTCCCTAGATGCATTGCCCTCAACTGATCCCTGTTACCATTCACTTTGGCACTCTTTATCAAAATGTAAATCAGAAACTTTACAATATTTATTAAATCATCACTCCATGGCAAAGCAACACCATATTGGACCCAAATGTCAAAACTATCCCACCATTTACAAGTCCATTGATAAGGACAATTTAGACTAGAGCATTCCATCAAACCATTTTACAATTGTCCACACAAGTCTACATAAAAATATTTTTCTACATTTATGCCTCCCATGTGTTTCCACATTTGTATACATGTCACATTTTATTGAGATACTTTGTCAAGTAATTTAAGCACCTTCAGGCATTTTGAATAGTGAGCCAAATAGGTCAAGTGGCCTTTGGAATTACCTTGGGGAACTAGTCAAACGACCTTCTGGAACTATGAAAATGCACAAGCACGTAGAAATTTGACCCAAGAATGCATTACAACAAACGAATCAGAAAAATGGGTCACGAGGTGAAATTTATTCAACTGCAAAGTTGCATCAGTCAAAATTTTCTGCAATTGTATCTGTTCAAGACCAATTAAAACTCACCCAATCACCTTCTTGAAAAAATATCAAATCAGCTCTTGGAAAGCTACCACTAGAAAAATTAGATCATTTATGTGCACTGATCATGTGTGGAAGAGGTATTTCATTCAATCATCAATCTTCTCGAGATATTAGTGGTCAAAGTTGACTACCTTGAAAGGTTCTAGAAATGAAGATGCAAAATCAACACAAATTACATTTTCTTTTGATCTCAAAAAAATAGCAAATCAGATCACGAAGCTCTAAAATATGATAGAGGAGCATATGAATATAGGAAGAATGGAGATCAATAGTACTTTCATCATGAAAATCATCCAATTGTGAAATACAAGCTCGAACGTGAGGGAACTTCGTAGAATAGAGTTTGTAAACAACATAAAAGTTCCAAAACCCTCTAGCTTCGCTTTTCAAAATGCTATCAAAACTCATCATGGGAAGCTAAAAAATGACATGCATGTTCACATGTGTCACATGAGTATGTCCACAAAGGGATTTTGGATGAAAATCAACTGGCTTTGAATTATGACCCTCCAAAGTAAGTCACTTGGGCAGATTTTTCAGGTGCACTTTTGAGGGTGCAGAGGCAAAATTTTCAATATGGGCACTTCAAATTTGCAAAATTTGAGAATGCCACTAGATGGGAAGTTTCTTAAGAATTGCAAGATTGATTTATGAGCATCTTATAATGTTATGCCAGTAGAAATCATGAAGGAAATGGGTTTGAATATTGATAGCATTTATGGAAAGTGTTATGCTATGGACTCGAGAGTACCTATCATAGGAGTGATTAATAGAGTCCCATACAAGCTTGTAGCATTCCCTGAGAATAAATTATACATAAGTGTCACAGTGGTGGATATCCCACCAAATTATGGGATGTTGTTGTCGAGATAGTGGAGTGCATCCATGGGTGGAAGCATACAATGTGATTTATTGTATGATACCTTTTCCATTGATGACAAAGATGCCAAAATTGTTAAAGAGTCAAGGAATCGCCATATGATTGATGAATCAGAGAAACTTGAGAGAATTCATTTTTTGGACATTGGTTTGGCTACTTTTAGAGTGGAAGAACTACAACATGAAGAAGAGGTTCAACTTGCACAAATTAATAGAGAAGTCAAAGATGTATGACAAGAGGATGCTCTCTGGACCATGTACTTTGATGGAGCTTGTTCCAAGGAGGGGTTAGGTGCAAGAGTTATCTTGATTTCCTCACAAGGTAAGACATTCAAATACTCTTTCTTGTTAAAATTCACCTGCACAAACAATGTGGTTGAATATCAAGCTTTGTTGCTTGGTTTAAAATTAGCCTCAAAGCATGGAATTAAGATGCTAAAAGTGTTAGGTGATTCTGAATTAGTGGTTTCCCAAGTTAGATACAAATTTGTTTCCAAAAATAAAAGGCTTAAGAAACATAGGAATGCAGTTTTGGATGCAATTGAAACTTTTGATGCTTTTAACATAGATTGGATGGAAAGGGGAATGAATTTTAGGGTGAATTTGTTAGCAAATATTACTGCTAGACTGGATGATGTCACTTTTGATGGTATTTCAAAAATAGAGGTGCAAACCCAGCCTACAGTTCCTAATAATATTTGCAATTGGAAAGTATTTGATGATGATAATGATATTTTGAAGTTCTTGCACTATATTGATCAGTATGAAATCCAAGAAATTGACTTCGGTTCATTGGTGGTGGAAGTTGATGGCAAAGAAACATTGTTTGGGAATGAAGTGATCCAATTGAAAGCCAACAAGATTCCCAAAGGTTTGGTTGTATTGGAGAGGATCTTTGATGGTCCTGATAAAACAAATGTTAACCAGACATCTTCCCACAAGGAATATTTGGAAGAGATTAACCTTGGAACTTAGAATTCTCCCAAGAATGTATATATAGGGAATAAAATGAAGCCTCATGTCAAAACCATGTTTATTGCTCTGTTAAGAAAGTATAGACATGTGTTTTCCTAGTCATATGATGACCTTAAGGCTTATAGGGAAGATATGTTTCAGCATGAGATACCCTTAAAACCAAATGAAAAACCTTTTAGGCAGAAGTAGAGGCCAATAAACCTAACATTGCAGTGAAAAATGCAAGAAGAACTCACAAAGTTAAGGGATCCTATAATTATCAAGTATATAAGGCATTCATCATGGGTTTCTAATCTAGTTCCAATTAGGAAAAAGAATGGTGACTTGAGACTCTATGTGGATTTCAGGAATTTAAATGTGTCATCCCTGAAAGACAATTACCCACTACCTAACATGGAATCTATGTTACAGAAGGCGACAAGGTGTGAATTGCTATCAATGATGGATGGGTTCTCAGGTTACAACCAGGTTATGGTAAAAGAGTTTGAACAATACAAGGCTACATTCACTACACCATGGGGAACTTATGTGTGCGTGAGAATTCCCTTTGGCCTAATCAATGTTGGTGCTACATTTCAGAGAGCCATAGATGTGGCCTTTGATGATTTCATTGAATTATTCCTAGCTATATACCAAGATGACTTGACTACACACAACAAGAAAGAAGAAGATCATTGTTCACATTTGGAGAAGATATTTGTTAGAGCTTTAGAATATGGGGTTTCTTTGAATCCTAATAAATGAATTTTTGGGGTTAATTAAGGTAATATTTTAGGGCACATTGTCGATAAAGATGGGGTTAGATTGATCTTGAACGTGTGGTAGCAACAGAAAAAATTCCATAGCCTAAAAATGAAAAGGAATTCAATCATTTTTTGGGAAAATTAATTTTGTGAGAAGATTTGTCACTAACTTTGCTGAAATTGTCAGACCCATCTCCAAAATGCTAAATAAAGGTGAAAGGATAGCATGGAAATAAGAGTCTTCTAAAGCTTTTCAAGCTATAAAAGATGCCATCAAGAAGGATCCTGTGCTCAAATCTCTAGATTACTCCAAACTATTTCAACACTTTACTTTTGCTTCATTTCATACTGTGGTAGGAGTACTACTAAAGAAGAACAATGAAGGCTTTGAGCAACCTATTGCTTTCTTTAGAAAATCTTTGCAGGCTACTAAACTTTAGTATGACATAATAGAAAAAAAATCCTATGCATTGGTTAAGGCTGTAAAAAATTTTAGAACTTCTCTGATGGGAGCAACTGTGGTGGCATATGTTCCAAGTGAAAAAATCAAAGATATTTTCACTCAACAAGAGACTACAGGCTAAATATGTAGATGGATCAATGAGATCCAGGAGTTTAATATTGATATCCAAATTAAAAAACTAGTAAGAGGTCAAGGTTTGGCCAAGTTGATGGTTGAGACCAACTTAGAAGAAAACCAGATAAATCAAGTTGAACACAAAAATGTTGCACCTATATGTGACATGTAGACTTGTGGGTGGTACAGAAGAATTGTGGAATACTTGTAGACTATACAATTCCCTGATGGCATGCCTAATAATGAGAGAAGAAATCTAAATTTGCAGGCTATCAAATACATCATCATTGATGGTGAACAATAGTGGAGAATCCTAGAGGGTGTGTTACTTAGATGTGTGGATGGAGATCAGGTAGAAGAAATTTTAAAGGAAATGCATAATGGGGCATGTGGAGGTCGCTACATGGTAAATACCACTACTTATAAGATACTAAGAGTAGTATTCTGGTGGCCAACTATGTTCAAGGATGATCATAGATTTGTTAAGAAATGTGATGCTTGCCAAAGATTCACTGGCAAGTTGAAGTTCACAGGTAATCTGCCTCTTAGAACAATTTCAGTTTAGGCTCCTTTTCAATAATGGGGCATTGATTTTATTGGTGAAATGTTTGAGAAGTTAAGTGGGGGAAACTTCTGGATCCTTTTTTCCACTGATTACTTTACAATGTGGGTAGAAGCAATTCCTACAAGGAAATCAACAAGTAAAGAAGAGATTTATTTTCTGATGAATAATATATTGATTAGATTTGGAGTCCTAGAAAGGATTATCTTTGACAATGCCATGTGTTTCATATTAGAGGAATTTACTGAATTTTACAATAAGCATGGTATATGTATCTCATATTCATCTCCCTATCATCCTTAGGGGAATCGAAAAGTAGAATCCAACAATAAGAGTTTGATGAAGATCATCAAACAAATGATTGAGAAGAATAAAAAGGATTGGGATTCAAAACTGTAACTAGCATTATGGGATGATAGGACTACCATCAAGAAGGTCATTGTGCAATCACCATTTAACCTTGTATATGGGATAGAAGCTAGGATTCCTCACAAATTGTAAAAATGGACAAGTTTGTGTAAGAATATGACACAGAAATTTGTGATGAGATGCAACATAGAATGGAAGAGTTAATTGAGCTTGATGAAACTAGAAGAGAAGCTCATAAAATAAATGAAAAGTTTTAGCTTCAAGTCAAGCATCTATATGATAAGAAGGCCATTGAAAGAAAATTTGAAGTTGGATGCATAGTTTTGATTTGGAATGCAACTTGATGGAAGACAAAGGAAAACATGGAAAATTTGATCCTTTGTGGCTTGTCCCATATTTGATTGCAGATACACATAGAGAGGACTCATACTTCTTGCAATCCTCGATAGGTGAACTTTTAGAGCTACCAGTACATGGATAGTTCTTGAATCCCTATTTCTCTTGAAATAAGTTATTATCCATGTACATTGTATAGTCCTATAATTAGTGTATATAGGTTTGGTCTGTTTGCTTTTGGTTGCATCTTCTTGCCCTTTCCTAGCAAGCTCCTAGATTTTTTGTCTCTCTATGTTGGTTTTGTTCATGATGATATTTAAATTCTTGTCATACCCACTAGGGGTATGCGTCCCCGAGCTAGAGCCATTGGTGGAGCCTTTAAACAAAATTTAAAAAAATTGTGTTGGCTCCTTACCTGGTTATGATCTATTTCCTTTTTCCTTAAGGTAGGGTTTAGTGTTTTGGTTCAAAATCCCTCATTTCAAATTTTGTAAGTTTTAAACCTTGGGAATTCTCTTTCTTCATTAACTCGTTACACCCAGTTACTAGTCGTCCGAGTTACAACTTGAGCCATCAAAATCATTGTTATTACTGGACTTTTCGTCTAGGTTCATTGGTCACCAATTATTATTCCATCACTTTAAAACTTCCTAGGTTAGGTAGAGCTATTTCATGCTAAAATACTTAAATCTTAAGTCTTTATTCCTGAGGGTCTTAGTCTCGTCAACCTAGTCAAGTCCCCTTCTTTAAAACTAACTTTATTGCATGTGAAAATTTCTAATGATCAGATTGAAGGATTCAATCCTAGCCACTCCCCTCCAACCCCACGGGATTAACATAATAGTTTCCAAAATGTAGTGGGGTTAGCAGGCCACTGAAACATGTTCCACTGCAAGTGTCGAGCTCAATCTCCACTATCATACCCAGTGCTTTGAGCTTTCAAATCAATAGATGAGATGCAATGTTGAGATCAAATCTCAATTGTTCCTCACTAACCCCATGGGATTAAAATAATGCTTTATAAAAAATAGCGGGGTCAACGGGCTTCTGTCACATGGATTTTCTCATCATTTGGAAATAAAGAAGGTGGAGCCTATAGAACTAATGAATTGGAAACCAACTAGCATATTTTCATTGGCTAATGAAATTTTGAATGATGGTGATGAAAATTCAAACTTGGTTGACTTCTAAGTCATCCAATGTTCCATCTCACCAAAAGATCGATGACTAATATTCAAAACTAAAGATATGGACATGATAGTTGTTTTGCTTCATGTGAGTGAGCATTAATGAAAAAAAAACATGCAAGGCTACCCAATCTTGACTTTAATGCACATAAAAGATTGGTTTTTCACATAATTGAAGATTTCAAAATAATTTGGAGCCTCTAGGAGATTAAGAAGAGCATTTTAGAGTTCAATGCAGCTAGAATTAGTGTTTCTTGTGAGTGGAAAAGTCGTAAGTTAATCAAACACCATTCTCCATGCTATGTTCAAATTAGCTTGGATTAGGGTAAATATTCACTTTTTTTTCCAGTTGAATTGGCCCACATGCTTTTGATTGCTTTATTATGGTTTGAATTTTCTTTGAAGAGTTGAAATTTTTTTGAACCCATTGAAATTACACCTTTGATCTGTTCCCTAGGTTTTGAATTGAAAATATAGGTTTTAAACCTCCCAGTATTGAAACCCTAGATTTGTTAGAACCTACCTTGTTTCTAATGGCACCCAAAGCACAAGTTTCCAGTTCTGAAACCACATCCAAACTTCTTTCCCAATACATTATTGACCAACTAAAACCCTCAACCAACAAAAAGGTTGATGGAAGAGTTCTATTCTATGGTCATAGAATTAAAGAAGGGCTAATGGAAAAGCAATTTTTTATCAAGGATGCCAAGTTTTCCTTTAGTGGATGGAAATTGTTTTAAAAATGGTTCAGAAACATAATTCTTGGGGTTCCTATTTGTAACCCTTGGAGGTTAGATATGGTAAAGTTGGTTGTGTTGAATGTATACATGGATGTAGACCTGTTGAAAGACACAAATGCAAGATATGGCCCTATTTCTAGAGTGGTTAGGGAATTTCATGGTGTCAAAATGCTCAAGATAACCAAAGAGGAGATTATAGAAATTTTCTAGTTGCATGAGTGGAATACGGACATGATCTTGATTAATCTTGGTACTTTCAGGAAAGAATATGAGAATACCAAGGTTTTGTTCATAACAAAAATGTTTCCCATACACATTACAAGTACTGGGGTTGGGAAGAATAGGAAGAATATAAGGATTGGTAAAGATGAATTGGAACCTTTCCCTATGAAGTAATTTTCAAATTACTTCAAGAAGACAATGTACTCCTTGCGCTAGATCATTAGTTTTGATCCACCAACCACTATGCCAAAGGAATATATGTATATGGCAACAAATTTGCAACACCTAGCTTAAAATTTAGTTTATGACTATGCCACATACTTGGCAGAGCACATTCACCAAGGTCTAGTTGCATTAAAGGCAGAAAATGATTGGGTCATATTCTAGCAGTATTTCCTCTTGATGCATATGTTTTTATACAAGGGAGAGAAGAATTTTGGTAAGGACATGACATTGAATAAGATCGAGGTTGATATTGAGCTACTTGTCCAATGTTGGACTCAAATTCTAGAAAAAGATGACTCAAAATTCAATTATGTGGTCTTCCACAATTTCTTTTCTTCAAAGTTGAGGAGGTTCCTAGTTCATGATCCACTAGGGATCCCCAAAGAGATTTATGATTTTTTGAGGCCTAGAGAAAAGAGGTCTAATATGAATTTGAGCCACAATTGGGGGGATATAATTGCATACCCTACCACAACCATCTTCAGAGTCTATGGAACTAATGTGAATCCACATACACTACATAGATATGTGCCATTAAGGATTGGATTCATTGAAATTATGAGGCTATTGGGAGGAGTGTAGATGGTACACTTGCTCTAGACATTGAGGAAGGGATCATTCTTCCCTGAGTGGAAAGTGTTTGCAAATTTAGTCATGGAAAAGGGATGATGGAAGGACTTGGCACAATTTCTTGCACCATACAACTTGAGAACTGTGTGCCAAAGGAATGATGAACCTAAGGGCTTTATTGCTGCCTTGAAGGAAAAGAATAGGAGTGGATCCTTTGTGTACAACTTCTATTATCCTGAGGATGTAATCAATAATGTTCTTGATTTTCAAGAACAAGAGGAGAGGAAGGAAAATTATCTTGAATTCAACAACATGGTGGAGAAAGTTAAAATATCTTATCCCAATTGTGATCATATGCCCATTATTAGGGGAGAATTGAATAGATTTATGTATGTTCTTGACAATTTTGATAATATAATGGGTGTTTTGAGGGAAGAATGTATAATACTAGAAAAGGGAAAAGAAATGGCAGTTGAGGAAGATCCCAAAGTAGTATTAGAGGAGAGACCATCCTACTAACCACAACCAAAACTTAGAATCTAATCCAGGAAGAAGGAAACAATAAATAAACAACAAACATTGCCAACCCCTACTACATTAGAGGGATCAAGGGAAACTTCTCTTGAGAGATCAGTTCCATCACCTCCAAGATAGGTTCCACCTATTATAATTGATGTGGATTCACCCCCAAGAGGTTCTTCTCCATTAGAGAAGCCAAAAATAAAGAAGAAAAAGACTCAGGTGAGAGGGGTAGTTGATTACCCCAAAACTGATGAAGATGGTATTTTGGTGACACCTAAAGAAATGCAACAAGGAATGCCTTCTCCCCCAAGGGAGGTTGCATCAAGCTCTAGAGAAAGCAACATTAGACTGGGGAAGGCTGATATAAGTGGTTTGAGTAATACAGATGACTTGAGGAAGGAATCTTGCAAGGCATTCATGGATGATAATTCATTTGTTGAGACAAGAGCATTCAAATATTTTGTGTGGAGAGAAAAGGATCTAGAATATGTAGAGAAAGTGGCAAAAGAGAGGATCCTAAATCCAAAACTTTCTAGGAGAATTATCCAAGCAAATGTAAGGGAGGCTATGAGGAATGAATTTCAAGGTATTACAACTGAAGAGGGCAGAGCACTTGTGCAAAAAAGTGGTGTGTTGTTGCTGCCTGAATGGGACATTGTTGATGTAGTTGTGTTGGATACCATAAGGAGGTTTGAAAGGCCTTTGTTTCAAAATGAGGAAGAAGTCAAATTGGTACTTCAAGGGTCAGTATTTAGTGAGGAATGGGATTCCTTGGTTGTTTGGTCATTGTCTTTGGGATCTAGGAAGCCAAGAGTTGTAGAACCAGTTGAATTTAGTGGGAAATTGATCATAATGAGAGTTTTTGATACTCTAGCACTAGAAGTATCTAATATGACAATAAATATTGCTAAATTCACTAAGGAAATAGTGGAGAGCCTCAATACCGATAGAGATATGTACAGAGGTAAATATAATGAGCTTGTTGATGAATACAATAAGATTCAGCAAAGGGTTGTTGAATTGGAAATAGAGTTGGCACTATGGAAGTAACAAGTGGAAACATTAAGGAATCAGGGCCCAGTTAGCTCAAGTCATGTTGCACCCACTTCTCCAATGGCACATCCTCAATCTCCTCCTCCACCGGAACAATACTTAGCAATAGTTCCATACAAATTGGGCCAAGAACCACTTATAGTTGAGGAGCCAAGCACATCAGGTGCAACTCCATCAAATGAGCACACCAAGGAGCAATTATTTCTGCAAATTGAAGTATATAAGATATTTTTTTCATAGGTTCAAGATACAATGTATGAAAACAATTCAAATATTGTTCATACTATTTTTAAGAATTTGAATAAGAAGATTCAAAATAAATTAAATAGTGTTCATTCCAATTATTCATTATTGTTGCAAGGAATAAATTTGTCTCAAATAGAAAAAGATTTAGCTACCCCAATCCTGGACAAATGGATTCCTAGGGTTGATAACTTGAAACTCATGGCAGTTGGGGCTGCACATTAGAAGCATAATTATCCAAAGGTTATCTCAAATTATAAATTCGTTGATGGAATTAAAGAGTAGAAGTTTCAAGGGTATGTTTCTCATGTGGAGGAGAATATAAAAGAGTTGAAGGAAAAATTTGATGAACCATATTTGGTGTTGTTACCTCACATATGATGAGGTAAAACATCTACAGACATGGAAGGATTAGGTAGATACAACTATTGTTCTCAATCATCTCTCATATGTGAGAATGTGGATATTGATATGTTGAAAAATAATCTTGAGAAATTTTCCTTCATCATTAGTTTCCTTGAAGATTTTGATAAAGAATCCAATTTAGTGATGGCAAAGTATACTCCCTACAGAAAGAAGATAGATGAAATTATTTGGTTTAATTGGCCTGCTGACAGAAAATATGAATTGTGGAAGAATATTTTTATTGATGAATTGGAGTTGTACACACATGAATGGAGAAAACATATGCATGGTCGAGTATAGTATAGGTTTGGCCTCAGAAGATGTAATATGTAAAAGATATGTTTCTCCCAATTTCAAATATAATAGGTTAAGCTGACTATTGATGACTTGGACTAAGTGGTGGATGCTTATATATATTTTGATCCACTGTTTCCCTCCATTCAAACACTTTTGGTCACTTTTATGAAAAGAATAAAGATATTGCAAATATTTGAAGATTACTCACTTCAACAAATTTCCTTTTGATGGCATGGGAGTCTCCACTGACTAAAAGGAAGATTTTGTCTAAAGGGAGAATATTCTCTCATTTTTTTGTAACCATTCCTTATGGAATTATTGATATAGTTTTTCAAATGAAAATGTGACATGTGTACATTTTGGCTTGAAGCTTTTTTTACTCCCTTACTCTTATAAAAGGGAATTCGGGGCCATTTGTGTGGTTCTCTTTTTGAATTATAGATCTAAATATGTAAATTGAGAACACAAAGAAAATATTTTTTTAGTCTATATCTTCTGGTTTTGAGTTGAGAAAGTAGATTCTATAAATTGTGTGGCTTCCAATAATTTCTAAATGAATAATGCAAATATTGAGTCTATTGTCTCCCCATCTGTAACATTCATATGAGTTATTAATGAGAATTCAATCAATGATCCTTTCATTAATGTTCATTTTTATTTTGTAGTGAAGTATGTTTTAATTCTGGCTCTAGTTTAATGAATCAGTTAAAATAACTTGATTAAAGCATACATTCATATAAGTGTTTAATGGATCTAATAAATATTTATAGAGTCTAAGTATCTGATATGTGAATTGTAATGCAATTTCACAAAGATTATGAATGTTCAGAATTAGATCGCCTCAAAGTTTAGTTTATTGTGTTCTAACTCCTTGCCTTGAGATAAGACACCAATCTAAAGGTGTTGAGTGCATTTCTTATAGTTCTAGTGCTTCAATTTGAGAACAAATTTTATAAACAAACTCTTAATCGATTTACCTTTGTTGAATTTAGTGTTGTATGGTATTCTTAGCTTTAGGTGTTTAATCCTTTTAAGGAATTGCTAGTTTCTTGAAGGATTTCATCTATTAAGCATTTAGATGAGAATACATCTATTTATTATGCAATGTGTGGTATAATTGTATAGCAAGGTTGTAAGATACACATTGTGGGATCACCCTATTAATTTTTGCAGAGCCCAAAGTGTAGGAGGGAAGCATTTTAGCTTCCTCTCGTTCATTGTCCAATCATCTCCTAAGTATTCAATAATTAAATTTGGAAAATTCATAGATTCTTGGTGAGATTTGCTTGTTCTTTAAAAATCACCAACACACCCTATTATAGTGTTTGAACTTTGTAATGCATTCTCTTCTAGGTAGTGTAGATGTGAAAAGCAATGGAGAGATGATGTCATGAATGGGAATTTGTCACCATTTTAGTGCATCACAATGTTTTAGTGTATCATATTTTATGTTCTTCGATGCAAAAATAAATGATTCTTGGGTAAATAAAGCAAAAAGTTAGGACGCATGTCATTCTCAGGCTTTAGAACACTGGTCACTCACATCACATTATCATAAAAGCTATTTCAAATGGAATGTGCAATATAATGGACGGATGTGGCAACCATTGATCTTGTTTTAAAACATCCAGATCAATAATCAAAATTCAAACAAGAGTGACTAGTCGTTGAATGATCTAGTTCATACATGTGAGTCATCATACTATAATTAAGGTACATATACTACTATTCTAAGCCTAATAAAACATTGAATTTTTTTATTTTGTATCAGATTTGTAATCATATTTGAGAAATTCAAAGAATGGAGCTCTCAAGAAACCAAACTCATGTGTTGAAGAACTAGGGTTTCATCCATTTCCCACATGATTTTTCTATCTACCTAAAATTGTGAAAATTTTGTTAAAATTATCAAAGGAATTATGTAGAAAAAGGTTTCCAAGATTGTTAGGGTTTTTTGTCTTAATTTTTTATAAGAAAAGATAAAACCCTATGGTTTTCAAAATTTAAAATACAAACCCTAGTTAAATTTAAGTCCTAGAAAAATAAATGAATCAAGTGTGAAGACTAAGCGTACAAAGAGGTTCATGGAGGATGATCTCATAAAACAACTCCCTAGTTCACAAAAGAGAGGTAAACATGCTCAAGGCATGGTGGTGGTAACATATAGACTACAAGATTTAGTTGGGAAGATTGGGGATGTTATCATTCTAATGCATGGATGAACACTATTTTAGTACACCTATAGATGTTGTCAAATTCCTAGACTAGTGTCAAAATTGTGGACTTCAAACCTAGGAAAATTGGTTTTCCCCAATGTGTTTGTGAATATTGATCTAGTTAAGGCCTTGCCACAATGTTATGATGACAAGGATAGAATGTTCAGGAGTATGAAAGGATCTTGTTTTTTAGAGATTTTGAGGGAGCAAGTCATTCAAATATTTGGCTTGAGTCCCTTCACTAATATCACAATTTATTTTTTCTCCTCACGTCGAGAATATGAGAAGTACAAGAATAGCTACGACATGTTATGTCTTCCAAAACACAAAAGAGGAGATACTGAAAAGAAATGTGTCATATTTTCTCCCAATGAAATTGAGCCCTTCAATTGTGATGTTTTTCAGAATTATTTTCTCAATACATATTTTTCCTTGTGCCAAGTCCTTGGAGAGGACTATAGGATAAAAATTACTAACTACATGATGATTTTGGAAACAAATATATATCATAGGGATGCCAATAGAAGTTTTAACTATGTTGCATTTATTGTCATATAAAGGAATCAACAAACAATTGACAAACTTGAAGGAACCCATTGTTGGATTACACTTCAGGTGATATTCCTTGTTAATGCATATGATCTTGTATAGTGGAGAGAAGAAATGGAAAAACCGTTAGATTTGAAAATTCATGATGAAAATGGAAGAAATTTGTTGATTCAATTATAGATACACTTGTGGAATCAACATTGCAATAATTCAAACCTTCTGATCTTTGAAAATTTTTTTGCATTAAGTTTCTTGGACAATATAAGCTATACGTCGGAGGAAATAATTTCCATGAATATTATGAATCTATTAAAGCTGCAACATTATGAACTTGCTTTAAACATTGACCATGACTAGGGCCATTGGTATTTACATACCAATTGCACAATATTCAAGGTATATGGGACCCCAATATAGCCTCATTGCCTTCTAATTTTTGTATCACATACATTAGAATTTATGGAAAGAATCTAGCAGATGGATGAGGGTATGCGTAGGATCATCATGGAAAAAATAGGCCCTTAAGTGGCGATAAAATTTTAAAAAATTAGAGTTAGGAAAATTAACATAAAAAAATGAATAAGTTATCTATATTATTTTTAAAATATGTAAGAATAGAATATGTAGCAAATTGAATGTAGTTTCTAAACTACTAGTTTTTTTTTAATCTATTTGGCAAAAATTTGAAATTTCAATGCAATAGCACTTAAATTTCAAGGAAAAAATAAGTAGGTGTATTTCTGACCACCCTAGCCACAGTAAAATGATAATATTATTTATAAGATTTTAGATATGAGTAGAGGAATCATGTCTCGATATGATGCATATTTTTTTGTAATGTTTTTCCAAGTAAATAATTAATTATGAATTTATTATTACAACTTTTTAAAAATATAAAAAACTTGTATGTCTGGTCAAAACTTCATGAAATTCATGTTTTTTTGTTTTAATCCTATAGTATGTGAAGCATAGAATGTGACACATGTTTTAGATTCAAAAAATGTGATACCGTTTGAAAGCTATAGATGTTTTTCAATCAGCCTATCAATCAAGACTTTAGTCGTAATTCAAATAAAAAATGAATAATAATAATTTATTAAATTCAAATTAAAGCATAATTTATATTGGTGGAAAGTTGAGAATATCCTTTAAAAACGCTTTATTTTTCATCAATTTTGGGTAAAAAAAAGTCACCAACCACATACCCTACACATACCCATCATATCACCACTTTTTAGCCCATCATGATTCTCCACATACTCATGAATTACATAAGGTGATTTCAGATTGATTACAAATGGATCATTTATCCCTAGTTGTATGATATTATCACACATTTTTATTTTTGCTATGGAGGGTTTGTAAAAGTTTGTTATAGATTTGAATAATCTTTGGACGAGGGTGCACCCTGCTAGGAATTGTGAACCTAAGGGGTTTCTTAGCTAAGCAAGGGTTGAAAGGGGTAGAACACCATATTATAACTATTTTCATGTGTCAGATGAAGTGATAATAAATTTGAAAGATGATAAAGAGGTGAAACAAAGGAAAAAGGATTCTATATATATTATGCAAATTGAAGAGAAAAGGATAAAAGTTAATCTTAATTATGTTAGTTCATTTGCCAAATACACCAATCTACTAGAAAAAGTAGAGAAGATTTTTGTAGCTCTGGTTGATGGTAATTTCATTAATTTGATGAAGTTAGCAGAGGAAGAGGCCAAGAAAATGGAGGTTGAACAACCTATTCATCAACAAGCCTTGTTTGTGTATAGGAGTGAATTTGCACCCCTCTTGCAAATTCTCCTTTTACACCCTCCACCTTAGAAAAATAAAATGTGACTAAGTAATTCCATATCCTCATTCCGTACTTCATCCACTTGGTGCTTGTTTTTAGTGTTGGTAGGGGAATTCTTGTCAGGGACGTGGGTGCAATGCACAGATGTTTACACAACTTGTTGTTGTCCTAAAAGGATTCCTGCCTTTGGAATCTACAGAGGTGTTACGTTCTCCATTGGGATGAAACGTAACACCCTTGCACCTTCCTCCTGACCTTTGAATGGCTCTTTCCCTCCTAATTTTCCTTCAAATGGATATCTTTCAATTCCATTCCATCTTCTACACACTCATTTGATCTTCTACACACTAATTCAATATTCTTCACACATTTTGAGATCTTCTTGGAAATTCTTTCACTCTAGATTCACATTTCACTCCATACTCCTGCTACTTGCTACACTATTGGCTTCACAACTCAAATAATCACAACATTCTTCACTTCTACCATGGAATTTATAGCTTGGTATCTTGTGAGACTACTTTCGGCATTGTTGCAGCCACATTGAATTTTCCATAGCTTTGGACTTACATTCCTCTCTCATTGGCCTTGAGTGCCTTTGGTTGAGGGTGATAATGCTTTCATATTACTAATTTATTTTTGGATTTGAGTAGCATATTATTTCTCATAGTGCTTGGTTTCATTTACATTCGAGCATTTTTTCCTTTATCATATTTCTACATATCTATCTATTTGGTTGTCCATGGAGCTAGAAACACAAAAGAGAGGGTTTGATTGTTGAAACCCCCTATATAGCCCCAACATTTTCCTCTCTTGTCTCTATGTAGGTACATGTTCATATGTATCTTTCTGGTGAACTGGACCCTTCGTGAGTTCATTTCCACCACCTTTGTTTTTGCCACTTCTATATCATCTTTCTGGTTATTTTTCTTGTTATGTTAGTTATCATTTTACTTAGCACTTCAAACCTCAACCGCTAAGTTGTTAGTGGGTTTTTGAAACTCTTCACTATCCCTATACACTTTCTATTTTTACAAATTCCAATGCATCCCTCATATGCTAGCGCACCATGCTATTGTCCTTGACCTACACTGATGTCCTCTGGTAGAGAGTTGTCTAATGTATAGTTTGGATTCCAAAAATCTGCTCGTTTAACCCCATCAAAACTCTTGGGTTAGTGGAGTGACAAATCACTAAGAGTGCTCTTCATTCTCTATCCTTGACATTCAACAATTCTCCTACTTGAGGTAGACTAGAGTAGCTTTCCACTCTCAACTCTCTGTGGCCTAGAGCCTTGGTGTGGTTGGTCCCCCTCTACATTTTTGTGAACCCAATGTGAACCATTTTGGTTCCATTTAGCAGTGTTGAAAGACCCTTTCCTTGTATCCTAGGATTGTTGTGGGTGTGAGTGTTGCGAGGTGCCTAACCTTGCAACCCAACCTATGACCCCTAGTAGCATAGATAGAAGGTTCCCTAAGCATTACGGATGAAACCTTGAGTGGGTCACCATATAACTATGAAACCCTTGGGGGCTCTTGTGAAAATTTTGTCTAGTGTACGTGGACATGGCCTCCTTTTTACATCTACCCATCCCATTTTTGCAACCTGTGAGTGGATCCCCTACCATAACTTTCACCTTGTAGGATTTATTGATGAATTAAAATAGAGAACCATCTCCCCTATACATCCCTACTCAACTGAATGGAAACATTATGACAAGAGTCCTACTTGACCTCACGATTCAAATGAATGTTATCATGGAAGAGACATTGTGGATAAATTCATTACATAGGGAGAAATATAAGAAAAAATAAAATTATACGTATGCACGATGGTCTCTCTCTTGCACCATATGGCTCTATAACTCTTTCTGTCCTAGTAGGACCTAGGACTGTGGATACAATTTTTGATCTTATCCTGAAATCCAACCTTCCTATCTTACCCATGGGACCTCGACCTAGTGCATATCATAAGGGGAAGGGTCCCTATGGGGCATCCTCTATGTCTCAACCTCCATGGCCTCCTACTGCTCCTACCTCTCAAGTAGTGAATGGAGAGAGGCCCACCGCTAAGGTGTTAGAGCTGGTACCCCCCGCTATTGATCCATCATCATCTCAATCTCTTCCTCCTATTCCCATATAGGAGTCCCTCCATCCACCAAAAATGGTTATGATGGATTCTTTGATGTTTGAACATAAGTCTTCCATCCCTTCTCATCCCCCACCCTCTAGCTCCCGAAGTCATCAAAATTTCCTTGCGCATGAGCACAAGCGTCAGAGGAAGGCTCTGACCATTGGGAAGGCCGCCCTGTAGAAGATGGAAGAGGAGTCAACAAATCCTACTTTAGCACCTTCTATTGTGTTTTCCTCTTTCATCCTCTCTACTTTACTTCCTTCAGCTTCAGTCTTGCTTATGGCCCCCACCATGAGTGCAAACGATCCTCACCCAAAGAAGGTGCAGGTGTTTACTAATCCTTCAGTTGAGTTGCCCCTTTTGATGTCCCTTCTGGACATCCCACCATTTTCAAAAATTATAGACATGGGTGGTGTATTTTGTGGTTTTCTCCTCTTCCTCCATGCCCTCTACTTCATCTGTGGGGATCTTGAATCCCCTAATGAAGTAGAAGATGGACAATGACCCTGCTAGCAATTGGGGTCAAAATAAGGGTTCACCTTCTTTGGAGGGTTGTTCTATGTTGGATTGTGTCATCCTAGTGAAAAAAGAGGCCCAAACATCCTTGAAGCCTAGCAGTGGACCTTAGGTGTTGCCTCCCTCGCCCGTTCAGTTAACACATGTCACTCTTGTGAAGTGCATTCTTAATTCTATGGATGAGGTCTCAACCCTATCAACGATCTTTGAAAAATCACTGATAATCACCCCATAGGAATTGAGTGGAGAAGACCTCAAGGGGAATTATTCCTTGGCTCCTATTGTGGGAGGGTCAGAGGGTTCCCCCTTGATATTTTTCCATTTTAGGCTCATTCGCCCTCCCCGTACAATGATCTAGATTTGGATAACAACAACCTCTTGGTTGATGAGGACTAGGGGGTGCATCTTCTTTATTTGTAGATTATATTTTGTGTGTGTGTGTGTATTTTTTTCTCTCGTGCTTACGTTATATGTTCCTAGATGACCCTTTTAACCCTCGTAGGTTCTTGGATATAGGAGTGTTTTTGTGTCATAAAAATTCCTCTATTTGTAACATCATTCTTCCTCTGTTGTGTATTTATTTTCATTAGTTGGGGATGATGCAAAGTGTTAGGGGAATTTAGGCCTCCCTTCCATGTTGACCCAATTTTTTAATTTTATTTTTTCTTCATGTTCCTTTCTTCATATGGTCTAATATAGTAGAGGGTTGATGATAGTTCATTTATATACTACTATATCTATTTATCTATATTTATGAGCAGCTCTAACCCCAAAATATTAGAACTCCCATGTCCCTTGTTCATGATGTTATTGTCTCTTCTTTCTTTGTGCTTATCTTTCATGCTTGATTTGTGATGTTGTGGTGCTTATGTGTTGTCCCTCTCATGTGCGACAACATTACCATGATTACATATCGTTATGTTCTGTGGGCCACAACATCACTTTTTCATATTTTCTTCTCTCCTTAGGATGTCACGTGCCTTTGTGTTCAACACACACCATCCTAAGGGAGGGCTATCATGTCACTTTTATTTTTAGAAAATGTATTATGTGGCCAACAAATCTTTTCTCAAAAATCTTTTCAATATTTTTCAAAAATCACATTCCTCAACAAGGACCCCTAGATGAATACTTTTCCTTCATCATGGGTTTACAAAGAAAGAAATTGAAAAACTCTCCTCCGAGGAGGGAGAACCTTATCTTGAGGGTGAATTTCTAAAATTACCCTTGTGAGGGGGCCTTCTTCCTTTTGAATTCCTTCATGAAGTGAAAATATTTCAAAAGGATTCCTTGATGTGGAATTGATTTACAAAAAATACACTTGCACTTTAAAACCGAGTGTCCCTCAAGTGGACCCTTTTTCTTTTAAAGGGTTCACAAGGAACCCCTTTGAAAGATTCTCCTCCAATTTTTTTTGACTCTCTGAATGACTATCTGCTTGCTTTCTTGTGTGGCTTTTTTCTTTCTAACATGTTTTGTTTGTGGATTAACATGTTGTTTTGCAAGTGCCCCTGTGAGGCTGCTTTCCAATCTGAATCTATGGAGTCCTCTCACATTGGGCTTCCTTTAGGAGAGAGTACCTAGGGGCACACTAGTAGAAAAACAATAATAAATGACAAAAAACTACTAAAAATTTGTCACGTGACCATTAACAGTTTATTGTCAATCATTTATAATGTGACCAAATTCATGACAACCATTTTTAGTCATTTATTGGTCGTTTTGATTGATCAATTTGGTAGTATATTTAGTCATTTATTTTTGTTAACTAGTCATTTATTTAGTCATGGTAATCATTTATTTAGTCATGATAGTCGTTTATTTATTCATGGTAATCATTTATTTAGTCATGGTAGTCATCTATTTAGTCATTGCAACCATTTATTTTAGTCATGATATTGATTTATTTTAGTCATGGTAGTAATTTATTTAGTCATGGTAGTAATTTATTTTAGTCATGGTAGTCATTTATTTAGTCATTGTAGTCATTTATTTAGTCATTGTAGTCATTTATTTAGTCATGGTGGTCATTTATTTTAGTCATGGTAGTCATTTATATAGTCATGGTTTAGTCATTTATTTGGGTGAATCACTGATTCAAGTTACAAATCAAATCTAACTTAATTAGTCCTCACAAATTTATGCATATAAACTTCAAGTATCATAGATATTCAAATGTTTTTTTGTATTGGATAAACATGAAAAAAAATATATACAATCAACAAACAACTATATAACCAAAGGAATTACAAATAATATATAGCTGCATAAATAAAGATCCAAGAAATTCGCTTATACTCTATTGTATAGAGCATAAAGAGCAAGACTAGAAAACAAGGCAACAATCGAAAACCATAAAATTCCCAAAATAGAACTCAACCTCCAAGCTATTTTAAAATCTATTGTAAAAACATCCTTCACTACACTCTTGGTTGCCATGGAAGACAAATCCAAGATACAATACAAATGCTAGAAACATTGAAGGGAGAAAAGACATGAAAATATATAGTAAATGTAGTTATATTATTTGTGGTGCATATATCACCCAATTAAGAGCAACCCTGCCCTCCCATTCTATCCGGACAACCCTTGAGAGAAGATTGGAAGGATTCAAATGAGAAGGATGGAAACTTCCTATCTAGAGATCTCACTGGTCATGGTCAAATGAAAGTAAAGAGGGAACACTCACCTCTCCAATTTGATGAGCTACAACCTGAAAATAAGATTTTGACAAGGGTTTTAGAGTACATATTTATTAAAATGAAAATATAGCCAGGATCTCAATTTTCATTGCCAATAATTTAGAAAAAAAAAAGAAATGACAAGATACAGTTCCAATGGTTCTATGAGATTTCCCATTACAAATTCTTAAATCGTTAATGATGTAAAAAAAGAATTGAATTTACTTATATGCCACTTCACATTACAAAAACTTCCTTCATAGAAACTTGAAACCCTTAGAAATCATAGAGTGCCCAAATTGATTGAATTAGGGCCTACATCAGATATTAACTAGGAAGATCAATCTGAGCATTCAAACAATGTATGTTCTATCAAATATAACAAAATAAAACCTATGAGCCAGAAAGAGCAGATCCATATGTTGTAGAAGTCATAGCTTTCTTTTAGAAACAGAGCAAAAAATCAAAGGCAACAAGAGTTCCACATCTTTGCAAGTAGATAAACAAAAGTATACAAACACAAATGAACAAATAAATTAGGCTCAACAATTATGCATATATGTTCAACTGGTAGTCAAAGCCTCCCTCCTACAAGAGGTGTCAAAAATGCATTTTTATCATCATCACCCATTCTCATGAAAAATCACAGTACTATTTCCAAAACCATGCGCTAAAAATGTTCCCTCCCCTAAATGAATCCAAATGATTTAGCGTATTACTCTGGCTTTATTTACATATCAATCCACTATTTTTTGTTGCTTTCCTCATTGCTATTGGTTTCAGCTCCTCCAAACTCTTCCTTTTTGGTATTCACCTTTCACCTCTCCAATTTGGTGAGTTGCAACCTAAAAATAAGGTTTCGATGAGGGTTTTATATTATGTTTATTAAAATAAAAATATGGCCAAGATACTTGTGTTTTCCATTATTTTTTGCTGCTTTCCCCACCACTATTGGTTTCAGATCCTCCAAACTCTTCCTTGTTGGTATTCAACTTTCACTTCTCCAATTCGGCAAGCTACAACCTGAAAATAAGGTTTTGATGAGGGTTTTAGAGTATGTTTATTAAAATGAAAATTTTCTTGCCCCAATTTTCCCACCCTAATTTTCCTGCTAAAAAAGATTTTAAAATGGAATTCAAAGTAATAAATTACAATACATATTATTAAATATATTATAATATTATATAATATTATAATATTATTATAATATTAATATATAATATAAATATTATATTATATTATATTATAATATTATAATATTAAGTATATTATAATGGTAAGAAAGGAACTTTAAATGTAGGAGCTGTTCTTATTTTACCCGAAGGTTTTGAATTAGCTCCTCCGGATCGTATTTATCCTGAGATTAAGGAAAAAATAGGTGATCTTTATTTTCAGAACTATCGTCCCAATCAAAAAAATATTATAATAATAGGTCCTGTTCCTGGTCAAAAATATAGTGAAATTGTCTTTCCCATCCTTTCACCAAATCTCGCTACTAATAAAGCAGCTCACTTCCTGAAATATCCCATATATGTGGGTGGTAATAGAGGAAGAGGACAAATTTATCCCGATGGATTTATAATATTATATAATATATATAATAATAATATTATATTATATAATATATATACTATATATATTATATTATATAATAAAATGTTATATTATAATCTAATATATTGTATTGTAATATAATATATTATTATTATATTATATTAATATAATACAACCCACTTCCTCAATTCAAATATATTTTTTAATTATCCACTTTAATATCATATTGAATATCATACTGTCTAATTTTTATTTGTGTGACTAATTATTTAGTCGTGTTTTTACCGAATGATCAAATTAGTCATTTATTTAGTCATTTATAGTTGTGTTACAAAAAATGAGCAGAATTTAGTCATCTTTAGTTGTTGTGACTAAAAATTTTAGTCACGTAGTCATTTATTTTCCAAATTCTACTAGTGGCACCTTCTTTGCAGGTGCGAGGACTTGTGAAGCGCTTACATCCTACAGGATTTTTTAATCATTGCTCTGCGGGTCTTTGATGCACTTTGTCAATCCTCCTCAGGAGAGAGTACTTGTAGATCCATTTTCCTGCCCTGCACTTTCAAGCTCTTCAGATTGTAGTTTGCTTCCTTGACGGTTTAGGTATACATTTCTAAACCCTTTTGATCTACTTTATCAAACACTCATTGGCATTCATGTTCACTAAAGTGAGGGAAAAATGTATAGAAGTGAATATGCACCCCTCTTGAAAATTCCCCTTTTACACCCTCCACCTTAGAAAATAAAATATGACTAAGTAATTCTACGTCCTCATTCCATACTCTATCCACTTGGTGGTTATTTTTAGTGTTGGTGGGTGAATTTATGTTGGGGACACACACCTAGCATGCAGACATCTACAAAGGATTTTGTTGTCCTGATAGGATTCTTTCCTCTGGATTCTGTAGAGGCCTTACATTCTCCATTAGCGATGAAATGTAACACCCCTGTGCCTTCTTGTTGACCTTTGAATGATTCTTTCCCTCCTAATTGGCCTTCAATTAGCTATCTTTCAATTCCATTCCATCTTCTACACACTAATTTGATCTTCTTCACACAT
Source organism: Sequoia sempervirens (assembly GCA_007258455.2). NCBI lineage: Eukaryota > Viridiplantae > Streptophyta > Pinopsida > Cupressales > Cupressaceae > Sequoia > Sequoia sempervirens. The sequence goes on along the minus strand of VDFB02271358.1, from coordinate 584,751,343 downwards.
TCTAAGATCTTCTTAGCAATTCTTTCACTCTAGCTTTACCTTTCACTCCATACTCTTGCTACTTGTTGTGCTATTGGCTTCATGAATCAAACAATCACAAAATTCTTCACATCTACCACAAAATTTGTAGCTTGACCTGTCTTGCGAGACTCCTTTCAACATTATTGCAGCCACGTCGACTATGTCATAGTTGTGGACTTGCATTCCTCTCTCATTGGCCTTGAGTGCATTTGGTTGAGGGTGGTAACACTTTCATATTACTAATTTTTTTTTGGATTTGAGTAGGATAGTGTCTCTTGTAGTTCTTGGTTTCATTTTCATTCTAGCATTATTTCCTTTATCATATTTCTACAATTCTATCTATCTGGTTGGCTGTGGAGGTGGAAACACCAAAGTGGGGGTTTGACTGTGGAAAACCCCTATATAGCCACAAAGTATTTCCTCTCCTAGTTGTGTGTAGGTACCCATTCATGTGGAGCTTGCTGGAAAAATAGACCCTTTGTGAGTTCACTTCCACCACATTTGTTTTTATTGAAAGGTGCAAGACAACTGACAGGGGGGGTGAATCAGTTGTCACTAGATTCACTCACAAATCTCAAACACTCATCAACTTCAAATCCACTTAACTTTGTTATTAAGTATGAACATGAAATGAAAATAATAGGAAGCAATATCAAAATAGAAAATTCCAAATTTACGTGGAAAACCCAATAAGGGAAAAACAACGGTGAGGATTAGATCACAATATCAAGTAATTCCAAAACTAATTACAAAGAGGCTCACTACCAGAGAGCTCATTTCCTAGAAAGGACTCACTGTCTGGATACAAGGCTCACTGCCTATAGATAGGACTCACTGTCGAGAAGGAGGCTCACTCCCAACAGAAACGAAAGATGATAGAAAAATCCACCACAATAGATTACACAAATCCACAACTTTGATCAAAAGAATTGCAGACACTATCAACTCACTATTTTCAAGAATCTAAGACATTAAAGTATTACCGCCTCAATTCACTTTTGCACACTTTGCTTCTTACACTTGTGGCATACTTGATCGATTGATACAAAAAAACTCAACTTATGATATATGTATACCATCTTCAACCTTAGAAACTTTCTCTAAGGTCGACTACACACTTCAATTTACAAATTTAAATTAGGTAGGCAACTCAACATTCTCATGGTGGAAGAGAATGAGAGTGGACCAAACCAACACTTAACCAAGACCTAAAAAAATATCTCAAATCAATCATAGGCTTCCTTAATTAACACTTATCCTTCGCATGACATGTAAACATGAGGTTTCCCAAACATAATGAAAACACAAATGAACTTTGAGGTACACGCTTCCACAACAAGAGGATAACATTTGGACCACATAACATGCTTCACCATACATTGGAACACATCTCAGATGCCTTTAGATACATCCATAGTAAATGCAATAACCTTCATACACAAAACGCTTCTCACCAATCCACTCAAACTACACAGACACACACAAGAACTCTGAAACTCAACTTTTGAAGCACTAGACCATGAACACCTTTATAAAAAAAAAGATAACACCTTAACAAGCCTTCTACTAGATCTACAAGACATAGAACCAACCAGCATAGGACTATGGAGTAGAAATATTTCTCCCAGTTCATAGGCAAACAACTATTCCAAACCAGTTCACACACCGGTGAACACAACTTTCACTCTCCATCAAAGTAGAAACCATAATCTAGGATATACCACCAAAAGATGCCCATAAACAACATTGTAGATCTGCACAAGCATAGGATCCACATAGAAGAAATGTGGAGAACCAACCAAAGAACATTCTAAACACACACAACTTTGTCTTCACAATTTTCTCAAAAGTAATTGGCAACTCATCATATTAGCACACCTACAATTCCATAAAGATAGCTCCATGTACTCAGAAGATCTCATCAACATCTCAACTATACATGAACAACCTACAACAACCTATACTATGTTGACATCAATAAAAACACAACCAAACTTACTCATACTTGCAACAATCTCCCCCTTTGTCATTGATGGCAACACATGATGTGGAAAACCATCAAAGACAACACTCTCCTTTATTTTCCAAAATAGACAACCTACACAACATTTCTGCACTCTCAATACTCTCTCCCTTTTAGCTTCTTCTTTTTCTCTCCCCCTTTTACTATTTTTCACATGAATCTCTTTCCGCCTTTGACATCAATGGAAAGGAAAAAAAATTATAATCACTCCCCCTTAGGATTGCACCCACACAACTCATACTGTAACAATGAAACTTTCTACTCCCCCTTAGGAGTGCACCCACACAACTCATACTGCAACAATGAAACTTTCTACTCCCCCTGCGAAGTAGATCCATTAATCAGTCTAGACAAATGAAGAATTTGTAGATCCACTAGAATGATTCACCTTTATGTGTATCTAGTTCAAAGGAGGGCCAATGACCCCCAACTTCTCCCTGAGATACTCAAAATTATCCTTCGAAAGAGCCTTAGTAAATATATCTACAATCTAATCCTTTGTAGTCACATACTCGAGTCTGTCTTCATTATTCAACACCTTCTCTCTCAAGAAATGATATATGATAGATATATGCTTTGTTCTTGAATGCATTACCAAATTCTTACAAATATTTATAGCACTTTTATTATCATATAAGATAGGTATAGGCTCATCACATATCACTCATATGTCCTTCAATGTTTGCTTCATCCAAAAAACATATGTGCAACAATATACTCTACTTCTATAGTGGATAAATAAACTGAATCATGTTTCTTGCTTAACCATGAAACCAATCTTCCACCAAGAAAGAATGCACCACCACTTGTACTCTTCTGGTCATCCACACAACTAGCCCAATCTGCATCAGTGTAAGCACTCAAGGTAAAATCAATATCCTTGGGATACCATAGGGCATAATCTGGAGTGCCCTTAAGATATCTGAATATCCTCTTCATAGTTGTAACATGTGCTTCTTTTGGTTCTACTTTAAATTTGGAAACCAAACATATTGCATGCATGATATTTGGTCTTGTAGCAGTAAGATACAATAGTCCACCAATCAAAGATCTATACATGCTCTGATCAACTTTGGCAGATTCACCATTTTTACTCAGCTTGCATCTAGTCACCATAGGGGTACTAACCGGTTTGGAGTCATCCATTCCAAACTTCTTCAACATCTGTTTAACATATTTAGATTATGAAATGAATATCCCATTATCAGTTTGATTCACTTGAAGTCCAAGGAATAAATTCAACTCACCAATCATGGAAATTTCAAACTCTTTTTCATTTCCTATGCAAATCTCTTGCACATACCTTCATTTCCTCCAAAAATGATATCATCAACATACACACCCACTATGAAAATTATGTACACAGTATTAGGCTTTGTGATTTTAGGAAAATCTTAGGAAACCTCTCTTGAACTGATCCTAATCATATTTTCAAACTTTACATGTCCCATCCTCCAGTGCCATAACACACTTTCACTAACTTGAGATAGAAGGCACTGACCATCAACACCCTTAAGTTGATAAATGTTTCCATATGTTCTTCTTCATGCAACAACCACAGTTCTAGACCCTTTTTTGATTTCACAGGTATTATCCTAAAACAAAAGCTTGAATCCTTTGCTACACATTTTTCCAACACTAAAAATATTATTCCTTAAGCCCTTAACATAATATGCATCATCAGTTTTGTATTTTCCATCAAAACTAATAGTTCCTTTTCCAATAATCTTTGCTCCAGAATCATCTCCAAATATGAATAATCCACCATCACACTTTTCAAGTTTAGTGAACTTACTTTTATCTCTAGTCATGTGATTAGAGCAGCCATTGTTAATTACACAATAGTCTTCATCTTGTCTAGCATGAAAGGTAGTAATCGAAGTACTTTCCATCTCTTCCTTCTTGTTCTTCAGACCAGTTTCCCTTGCACATCTTCTAGAGTTAGCAGATAAAGATTTATTCTCTAAGGCTAAAAACAAGCATTCATCATTATCACCCTCAAAATTAGACTCATCATCAAAAATTCCAGCATCTTCTCTAACATAATACAACTTTTTGAACTTCTTATCCTTCTTTTCTTTGTCATCTCTATTCTTCTTATGCACAACTCTATTTGGACATCTCGAAGCATAGGGAACAATATTTCCACAACTGAAATATTTAAAAGGAAACATACCTTTGCACTTACCGATACATTTCTTCAACTTGTAAAATTTTCTTCCAACTCATCTAAATCATCACTATCTAGACCATCTTCTATCTTAGTAGCTTTAAAGGTTGATTTTGTCTTCTCCTCTTTCTTTCAAAACTTCCTCATCTCAAATGCAGTCAAGGTGCCAAATAGTTATTCTTTAGTGAACTTCTTAGGATCATACACTTCTTTAATGGATGAAACCTTATCACTATAACTCTCTGGTAGAGTCATCAAAATCTTCTCCATTACATCTTCATTAGTCATAGTACCACCTTGAATTTTCACTTCATCCATTGCAATATCAACCCTCTGAAAATAGCTTGCAATATCTTCACCTTCTTCCATCTTCAAGTTCTCATATATGTGCTTAGAGTCATCAAAATCTTCTCCATTGCATCTTCATTAGTCATAGTACCACCTTGAATTTTCACTTCATTCATTGCAATATCAACCCTCTAAAAATAGCTTGCAATATCTTCACCTTCTTCCATCTTCAAGTTCTCATATCTGTGCTTAGTTGTTAGCTTCTTTGACAATTTCACTCTATCATTTCCTTCATAGATATCTTCCAACTTTTTTCATACTTCATAAGCAATGCCAAAAAAAATAAAAATTGTTCTCTCAGTCTTACATAAGGAACTATAGATTGCATACCTCACTTTTTCATTTTTCTCATAGGCAAAAATCTCATCTGTAGAAGTAGGACCACTTGTCGGTGCAACATGCTTTGTCTCAATAGCCTTCTAGGTCTTACAACCAAGAGATATTATGTAACCTCTCATCTGCAATTTCCAATCATTGTAGTCAGATCCATTAAACATAGGGATCACCAATTTGGCACTATTGGATTGACCTCAAGTAGTTAAGCTCTTCACCAAGGAACCAATGCTCTAATACTAATTGTTGAAAGGCACAAGACAACTGAGAGGGGGAGGAAAATCAGTTGTCACCAGATTTAATAACAAATCTCAAACACTCATCAATTTCAAATCCACTTAATTTTGTTATTAAGTATGAACATGAGATGCAAATTACAGAAAGCAATATCAACATAGAAAAAACTAGATTTATGTGGAAAACCCAATAAGGTAAAAACCATGGTGAGGATTATCTCAAAATATAAAGTAATTCCAAAACCGATTACAAAGAGGCTCACTACCAAAGGGCTCACTACCCATAAAGGACTCACTGTCTGGATATAAGGCTCACTACCTACAAATAGGACTCAATGTTCAAAAGGAGAGTCACTACCTATAGAAACAAAAGATGCCAAAAAAATCCACCACAACAAATTACACACATTTGCAACTTTCATTAAAAGAATTGCAGAAACCATCATCTCACTGCTTTCAAGAATCTAACACATTAAAGTATTGTTGCCTCAATTCACATTCACACACTTTGCTTCTTACACTTATGACATACTTGAACAATTAATAGAAAACAACTTAAATTTTCATATATTTAAACTATCTTCAACCTTAGAAACTTTCTCCAAGGTCGGATACACATGCTTCAATTTACAAATTCAAATTAGATCGACAACTCAACATTCCTGCAGTGTAAGAGAATGAGAGTAGACCAAACCAACACTTAACCAAGACCCAAAAAAATGTCTTAGATCAATCACACACTTCCTTAATTAACACTTATCCTTCACATGATGTGTAAACACCAGGTTGGAAAAACCTAATGAAAACACAAATGAACTTTGAAGTACACGCTTCCACAATAAGAGGATAACATGTGAACCACATAACATGCTTCACCATACATTGGAACACATCTCAAATGCCTTTAGATACATCCAAAGTAAATGTAATAACCTTCATACACAGAACTCTTCTCACCAGTCCACCTAGACTGCACAGATACACACAAGAACTCTAAAACTCAACTTCCAGAGCACCAAACCACGAACACCTTTTCTCAAAACAAATATAACACCTTAACAAGCCTTCTACCAGATCTGCAGGACCTGGAACCAACTAGTGGAGGACTATGAATCAAAAAATATTTTTCCTAGTCCATAGGTAAACAACTCTTACAAACCAATTCACAAACTAGTGAACACAACTTTCACTCTCCATCAAACAAGAAACCACAATCCAATATATACCACAAAAATATTCCCGTAAACAACACTTCGGATCTGCACAAGCATAGGATCAACACAGAAGAAATGTGGAGCACAAACCAGGGTACATTCTGCGCACACACAACTTTGTCCTCACAATTTTCTCAAAAGTACTTGGCAACTCATCATATCAACACACCTGCAATACCATAAAGATAGCTCCATGTACTCACAACATCTCATCAACATCTCAACTATACATGCACAACCTGCAACAACCTGTAGCGTGTTGACATCAATGACAACATCAATGACAACACAACCAAACTTAGTCATACTTGCAACAATCTCCCCCTTTGTCATTGATGGCAACACATGATGTGAAAAACCACCAAAGGTAACACAATCCTTTATTTTCTAGATTGAACAACCTACACAACATTCCTACACTCTCAATACTATCTCCCTATCAGCTTCTTCTTAAATTCTCCCCCCTTTTACTATTTTTCAAATGACTCTCTCTCCCCCTTTGACATGAATGGAAAGGAAAAAAACTTCTGATCACTCCCCCTTAGGAGTGCACCCACACAACTCATACTACAAATGAAACTTTCTACTGCCTCAGTGGAGTAGACCCATTCATCAGTCTAGACAAATAAAGAATCTGTAGATCCACTAGACTGATGTACCTTCATGTGCACCTAGTTCAAAGGAGTGTCAATGACCCCCAACTTCTCCTTGAGATACTCAAAAGTATACTTCAGAAGAGCCTTAGTAAATACATCTACAATTTGATCCTTTTTAGTCACATACTCCATTCTAACTTCATTCTTCAACACCTTCTCTCTCAAGAAATGATATCTAATAGATATATGCTTTGTTCTTGAATGCGTTATCGGATTCTTTGAAATGTTTATAGAACTTGTATTATCACAGTAGATAGGTATAGGTTCATCACATATAATTCCTATGTCCAATGTTTTCTCCATCCACAAAACCTATGTGCAACAAGATGCTACAATAATATACTATGCTTCTGTAGTGGATAAAGAAACTGAATCCTATTTCTTGCTTAACCATGAAACCAATCTTCCACCAAGAAAGAATGCACCGCCACTTATACTCTTCCGGTCAACCACACAATCAGCCCAATCTGCATCAGTGTAAGAACTCAAGGTAAAATTAGTATCCTTAGGTTACCATAGGCCATAATATAGAGTGCCCTTAAGATATCTAAATATCCTCTTCATAGCTATAACATGTGCTTCTTTAGGTTTTTCTTTAAATCTGGCAACCAAACATATTGCATGCATGATATCTGGTCTTTTAGTAGTAAGATACAATAGTCCACCAATCATAGATCTATACATGCTCTGAACAACTTTAGCAGATTCATCATTTTTACTCAGCTTGCATCCTGTCACCATAGAGGCACTAACCAGTTTAGAGTCATCCATTCCAAAGTTCTTCAACAACTCTTTAACATATTTAGATTGTGAAATGAATATCCCCTTATCAGTTTGATTCATTTGAATTCCAAGGAATAAATTCAACTCACCAGTCATGGACATTTCAAACTCTTTTTGCATTTCCTCTGCAAATCGCTTACACATACCTTCATTTCCTCCAAAAATGATATCATCAACATACACAACCACTATAAAAATTCTACACACAGTATTAGGCTTTGTGATTTTAGGCAGATCTTAGACAACCTCTCTTGAATTAATCCTTATTATATTTTCAAAGTTTACATGTCCCATCCTCTAGTGCCATAGCACACTTTCACTAACTTGAGATATAAGGCACTGACTGTCAACACCCTTAAGTTGATAAATGTTTCCATATGTTCTTTTTCATGCAACAACCATAGTTTTGGACCCTTTTATGATCTCATGGGTATTATCCTAAAACAAAAGATTGAATCCTTTGCTACACATTTTTCCAACACTCAAAATATTATTCCTTAAGCCCTTAACATAATACACATCATCAGTGTTGTGTTTTCCATCAAAACTAATTGTTCCTTTTCCAATAATCTTTGCTCCAGAATCATCTCGAAACATGAATAATCCACAATCATACTTTTCAAGTTTAGTGAACTTACTTTTACCTCTGGTCATGTGATTAGAGCAGCCACTATTAATCACCCAATATTCTTCATCCTATCTAGCATGAAAGGTAGTAACCAGAGTACCTTCCATCTCTTCCTTCTTGTTCTCTGGACCACTTTCCATTGCACATCTTCCAGAGTTAACAAATACATATTTATTCTCTAAGGCTAAAAAACAAGAATTCATCATTATCACCCTCAAAATCAGACTCATCATAAAAAATTCAAGCATCTTCTCTAACATAGTACAACTTCTTGAACTTCTTATCCTTCACGTCTTAATTATCCCCGTTCTTATGTACAACTCTATTTGGACATCTCAAAGCATAGTGACCAATATTTCCACAACTGAAACATTTAAAAGGAAATATATCTTCGTACTTACCGGTACCTTTCTTCAACTTGTAAAATTTGCTTCCAACTCATCTAAGTCATCACTATCTAGATCATCTTCTATCTTAGTAGCTTTAAATGATGATTCTATCTTCTCCTCTTTCTTTCCAAACTTCCTTATCTCAAATGCAGTCAAGGTGCCAAATATATATATTTTTAGTGAACTTCTTAGGATCATACACTTCTTTAATGGCTAAAACCTTATCACTATAACTCTCTGGTAGAGTCATCAAAATATTCTCCATTACATATTCATTAGTCATAGTACCACCTTGAATTTTCACTTCATTCACTGCAATATCAACGCTCTGAAAATAGCTCGCAATATCTTCACCTTCTTCTATCTTCAAGGTCCCATATCTATGCTTACTTGTTAGCTTCCTTGAAAATTTCACTCTATCATTTCCTTCATAGATATCTTCCAACTTTTTCCATACTTCATAAGTAGTGCCCAAACAAATAACTTTTGTTCTCTTAGTCTTAGATAAGGAACTATAGATTTCATACCTCACTTTTTCATTTTCCTCATAGGTAGAAATATCATCTCAATAAGTAGGACCACTTGTTGGTGCAACATACTTCATCTCAACAGCCTTCTAGGTCTTATATCCAACAAATATTATGTAACCTCTGGGTATGTGTAGGATCATGATGGGCCAAAAAGTGGAAATATGATGGGTATGTGTAGGGTATGTGGCTGATGACTATTTTTTTACCTAAAATTGATGAAACAATAAGAGTTTTTAAAGGACATTCTCAGATTTCCACCAATATAAATTATGCTCTAGTTTTATTTTAATAAATAATTATTATTCATTTTCTATTTGAATTATGATTAAAGTCCTAATTTATAGGCTGATTGAAAAACATCTATAGCTTTCAAATGGTATCACATTTTTTGAATCTAAAACATGTGTCACATTCTATGCTTCAAATACTATAAGATTAAAAAAATATTGAATTTCATGAAGTTTTGACCAAGTTAAGGTGGTTAGACATTAGATTTTTTATATTTTTTAAAAGTTCTAATAAAAAATTCATAATTAATTATTTACTTTGAAAAAAATTACAAAAAAATATGCATCACATCAGGACATAAGTCCTCTACTTATATCTAAAATATTATTAAAAAATATTATCATTTTATTGTGGTTAGGGTGATCAGACAGACACCTACTTATTTTTCCACGAAATTTAAGTACTACTACATTGAAATTTCAAATTTTCACCAAATGGATTTTTGTTTTAAAATAAACCTAGTAGTTTAGAAACTACATTCAATTTTCTACAGATTCTATTCTTCAATATTTTTGAAATAATATAGATAACATATTCAAATTTTTACATCAAGTTGCCTAAGTCTGATTTTTCTAAATTTTTTGCCACTTAAGGGCCTATTTTTTCCATGATGATCTTACACATACCCCTCTAATCCACACTTTCTAGTCATTGTAGTTAGATCCATCAAACATAGGGATCACCAATTTCTGCCCATCGAATCTACCTCAAGTGATTAAGCTTTTCACCAAGGAACCAATGCTCTGATACTAATTGTTGAAAGGCACAAGACAACTGAGAGGGGGGGTGAATCAGTTGTCACCAAATTCAATCATAAATCTCAAACACTCATCAACTTCAAATCCACTTAATTTTTTTATTACGTATGAACATGAAATGCAAATAATAGAAAGCAATATCAACACAAAAAACACTAGATTTACGTGGAAAACCCAACAAGGGAAAAAACACAGTGAGGATTATCTTACAATATAAAGTAATTCCAAAACCGATTACAAAGAGACTCACTACCAGAGGGCTCACTTCCCAGAAAGAACTCACTATCTGGATACAAAGCTAACTGCCTATAGATAGGACTCATTGTCTAGATGCAAGGTCATTTCCTATAGAAACAAAAGATGACAGAAAAATCCACCACAATAGATTACACACATCCATAACTTTGATCAGAAGAGTTGCAGACACCGTCATCTCACTACTTTTAGGAATCTAACACATTAAAGTACTGCTGCCTCAATTTACTTTCACACACTACTTCTTATAGTTATGGAATACTCGATCGATTGATACAAAACAACTCAAATTTCCATATATTTTTACCATCTTCAACCTTAGAAACTTTCTCCAAGGTTGGCTACACACACTTCAAATTACAAATTCAAATTAGGTCGGCAACTCAACATTCCTGCAGTGGAGTTCCCACAGTGGAAGAGAATGAGAATTGACTAAACCAACACTTAACCAAGACCCAAATAAATGTCTCGGATCAATCACATGCTTCCTTAGTTAACAATTATCCTTTGCATGACGTGTAAACACCAGGTCGGCCAAACCTAATGAAAACATAAATTAACTTTGAAGTACATGCTTCCACATCAAGAGGATAACATGTGGACCACATCTTAGATGCCTTTAGATACATCTATAGAAAATGAAACAACCTTCATACACAAAACTCTTCTCACTAGTCCACCTAGACTGCACATACACACACAAGAACTCTGAAACTCAACTTTCAAAGCACTAGACCACGAAAAACCTTGTCAAAACAAAGATAACACCTTAATAAGCCTTCTACCAGATATGAAAGACCTAGAACCAACTAGCGAAGGACTACGAAGCATAAATATTTCTCTTATTCCATAGGCAAACAACTCTTCCAAACTAGTTCGCACATTGGTGAACACAACTTTCACTCTCCATCAAACCAAAACCCGTAATCCAAGATATACCACCAAAATATTCCCATAAACAACACTTCATATCCACACAAACATAAGATCAACACAAAAGAAATGCAGAGCACAAACCAGAGCACATTCTGAACACACACAACTTTTTCTTCATAATTTTCTCTAAAGCACTTGGAAACTCATCATATCAACACACCTACAATACCATAAAGATCTCCATGTACTCACAACATCTCATCAGGCTATCATCTATATATGCACAACCTGCAACAACCTGTACTGTGTTGACATCAATGATAACATCAATGACAACACAACCAAACTTACTCATACTTGCAATAGTTTTTTGCACTTCTATATCATCTTTCTAGTTATTTTTCTTCTTTTGTTAGTTATCATTTTAGTTAGCACTTCAAACCTCAACCACTAAGCTATTAGTGGGTTTTTGACACTCTTCACTTTCCTTATACACTTTATTTCCATATAGATGCTAGTGCACCCGTGAGATGCTAGTAAGCCTCGTTGTCATCCCTAACCTACGATGTCGTCGTCTGGTAGAGAGTTGTTTGAGGTATGGTTTGGAGTCCAGAAGCCTGCTCGTTTAGCCCCATAAAAACTCTTGGGTTAGTAGAGTGATAGAAGCACTGAGAGTGCTCTTCATTCTCTATCCTTGACAATCAACACTTGTCCTACTTGAGGTAGACTAGGGTAGCCTTTCTCTCTCAACTTTCTGTGACTTGGATCCTTGGTGTGGTTGGTCCCCCTTCTCTATAGTTTATAGAGTCATCAGCCCATGGAGCCTCCATCCAGCCAATGCAAGCTCCTAACGAACCTTTGGTTGATTATTCATAATAACTGGAGGAAAACAAGATAATGTAGGAAGATTCTATTAAGAATATCTCTAGATATGGGGAGGTTAATGGAGGCTTCCCATCCCCCCAAATTAATTATGGTGAGGTTCAGGTAACTAAAAATAGGCTAATTACTAAATTTTATGATGGATAGTCTATTCCTCATGATGTAAGGTATAAATCTTGCAACAAGTTAATGGATGATTATACTTTTTTTCAATCAAAGGAATTTAGGAAATTCATCATCAATTTTAAGTAAAATGAATTAAAAGAGAAGATTAAAAAGGAAAATGAAGGGGTTGATCCATCTAGGCATGATGAGATTATCTACTAGGTTATTTAGGAGATAGATTTTGACATCTCCAATATCACTCTTGATGAAGGAATGAGAATGTTGAAGGAAAGTGGCATTTTTCTATTGCCAAGGCAGGACATTACTTTAGAAATCGCCCTTCATAGAATAAGAAATCAAGATGAGCAAGCTTTCACTTCAAAGGAGCAAGTAGATCAAGTCTACTTTGGGGTTGGTTCTAGCTCCAACTTGTAGAAATTCTCCATATGGGAAATCGCCCTCAAAACAAATAATCCAAAAGTGGTCAAGAAAATGGGATAAATTACTAGTAATGTAATTATAAAAAGGACATCTAGCACCACAACAAAACAAACATCCAAGTTGATGGCATACACTACAATGTTTAGTGTTGATACTACCGAAAGGGTAAAGGAATATTATAATGAATTGCATGCCAATCATGTAAATTTGTTGGATGAATAAAATAAGTTGGTTGCAAGACTACCACCACCATAGGTTGTCATTCCTAAAATTGCATCCCTCCATCTACATTAGAAGAATTATCAGCTTAGGATAGAGAGACTCTATCTCCAAGAATTAAACAATTGAAAGAATAGATAAAGAAAAGTAGGGAGAATGAGAAGAAATCCAAGGAGGAAGCGAATAAAGTGGCTATGGATATGATTGATGACCTTTTAGGTCATAGAATTTCTTGTTTTTTTCATAAAATTGAAGGAGCCTAGATTTCTTTTGATGGGTTAAATAAAGCTTATGCTAAGTATCAAGAAGTTTAGAAAATATTCTAAGAGATTTTAAGCAAGTGGAGTCTTAGAACCCTTGAAATAAGGGAAATGATAAAGTTTAAAGACCCTATTGGAAGTTCCCCAAAGAACTTGGCCCAAGTTATAGATATAATTGAATTATTAGGTCATATCTCTACCTTTCAAACTAAATTGGATATCCACTTTAAGGAAAAATTAAAAAATGTTTGAAGGCATATAAAAAGGAATAATTCCTAGAATCATGGATGACTCAAGATTAATCAAGCATTTGGATATGTGGAAGACTAAAATTGTAGGAATTATTCATTCATTATCATTTCATTACAAGGATGGAAAACCTAAGTTATATCTCCTTAATATTTCAATAGATGATCTATTTAAATTGGAGACTAACTTAGATAGTTTTGTAAAAGAGGCAAGAGATATAACTGATGCAAGATATCATGCACAAAATAACAAGGTGTAGAAGATCATTGCATTCAAATGGTCATCAGAAGAGGAATATAGCTCATGGCTTGAGAAATATGTTGAATAGAATATTCTCTTATGCTTCTCTTCATCCTTTTTTAGTGGTAGAGTTTATTTTTGTCTCATTTAGCCTAGTCAAATTTCTCCTAGGGAAGTTTTTGATTTTGTAAGTTGATGGAAAGGTTCAAAAAGGTTCATGTACTTCCACCTTCCTCTTTTCTCATCTTGGAATCAACGAGGATCTTCTCCAAAAAACACATGAAATTGTTTTTGTCTCTTAGTGATATGTTTTCTTCCCTCAATGAAGTAGTTGTAACTTATGTTTTATCTTATTCTTTTTGAAGGACAAGATGAAAAAATGAAAATGTGACATGATATTTCCTATGGCCTAAATATTGTTCAATCCCTTGTTGTTATAAAAGTGAATTTAGGGCCATTTGAAAAGGATCTTGAAAAATTTGTAAGGGAAAATTTTATAAACCAATCTCTATATTTCTAGATTAGGTATTGATAGGAAAGGATCTCAATGTGATTGGTAATTTTGTATGACATTAATAGCATTTAGAATCTAATACATGAATTTTTTTTGCAATCAATTATCTCTTACATCTATTTACCTTTAGCATTTATGAATAAAATTGATCAATCAACGATCTATTTTTGTTCATCTTTGTAGTCTTTCAAGTGCATGAATGTTTCTTCTATGGCTTTTACTCTAGTAGTAAATTAAATATGTTTTATGATAAATTTTGGATTTTTTAGGTATATATAAGGATTTTTAAGTAGAATTAATTGCAAAAATCTGAGGGATGGTAGTGTAATGCATTATAATTGAGGTTTAATGCTATAACCGATGTTGTTATAAGAATTTTTAGTTGTGTTTCCCTGTACTCCATGACCTAGGTCCAAGGAACTAGTTTGAAGCTAAATTTATAATTATAATCTTCATGATCAACAATCCTAAACAACAAATTTCCCTCAAACCAATATTTATTTCATAATATTATTTGCATGTTCTCATATTTGAATGCATAAGACTTAAGAATTTAGCTTATTCAATGTTTTTTAATAGCCTTTTTTCTTTATATCTTCTAATATGAAATTATGAATAACTATTTTCTATAAGAAACACAATGTTAATAGGAAATCAAATGAAAAATTAGCAATCATAAAACCATCAAACACATTTTTATTAATCATGGTCCAAAGTCCTTTTTGACCATTGTGGCCCAAATGTTGTTGCCACAATGAACATGTATTTTAAAATTTCCTAGCTGCATTTGAAAATTTATAGAATGTGGAGGAAATCACCCTAAATAAAATTATGACCTAGATGATCCTTTCGACACCACCAAATTTCCTCTCACCAACCTACTACTAGACTATTCAAATTTTACATGAAATTTATAGTCATTCAAATTAGACATAAAATTAAAATTCTCATGTCTTGAGGTACACAAAACATAGTTAATTAGATATTTCACCCTTTTGAAGGGAATAATGCAATCTCCCAAGAAAATTTCCATATAGTTGAAATAGAAAAATCTATGCAAACTAGTATTCAAAATCAATATGAAAAAGAATAGACAACATACGATCAAAGATGACACAAGATATACCCTAGGAAAACCCTCAAGAGGGAAAAACCCAACCTCCAAAAGCATCCATCACATGTATTATTCAAAAAAGAAACCATTACAATACATCAAGTCAGATTTCTCCATGAACTCTTTTGAAAGACAATATCTCTACAAGCACTCCATGTGAACAAGAATGTAAGCATGCATCCAATTTCCTGCTTCAACCCTCACCACTGAAACCAAGAGATGCTCTCAACCCCTTAGCCAAAAATGGCCAACTGGGCAACCTTAGACAACTACTCATGTACTTTATTTTATAAAGATAAGTTTCCACAAAACCATCAAATGGTATTACATAAAACCATGTGACTAATACCATGAGTTTACAAAAATAATAACTCCCACATTTACTTTTGGTTTCTAAGTTTTCCCAATATAAAATATTTACCCAATGTGAAACCCCACATTAAATATTTATTAGAATGTTACATAAAACACATAAAATGACCCCAATAATTGTAACTTCAAGTGGTGCACACATCCATAGATCCCCTAATTGCACCAGAAATAATAAAATATTATATTTTAATATTATGCAAGGTAGACAATAAACCTTTTTCTAACACCTTTCATCTCTAAAACATAAAAATACCTTCTTAAAACTAATAATTCGAATCAAACTATTATCACCCAAATAGAATTCTCCATCTTAGACATGTTAGAAAGATAACCACTCCTTGTAAGGAAACATATGAAGTGAGCTACCTGAGTCAATTAACTAAGATTTATTAAAAATACTATTACCAAAAAAAAAGATTCCTAACCATCTTAGAGAAATTTTCCATGGATTCATAAGTCTTGTTCTTACTTCTACACTCCTCAACATGCCCCTATTTTCTATAGTTTCAGCCCTTTACTTTTCCATCTCTTAGGGTTTTAGAATGGACTTAAGACTTATATATCTTGTTATAACCTTTTATCCCTTTTTCAACTCTCCTTTATCCTTGGACCTTCCTTGAATATGTAATGTATCCTTTGAGCCCTCATACATGGATTTTCTCTTCATTACCTCTACAAAAAAGGTGCTACATAGGAGCATCAAATTTTTGTTCTACCATTAAATAACATAAAGCAAGGATTGAATTTTGTCACAATTTAGGAAAATATCAAAGTAAAAAAATACACTATCCTCCTCTTCAAGATTAACATCAAAAGAATTTAATATATTTAGAATCAAATTAAATTAATCAAATTCTCTATAATAAAGTCCCCATATTGCATTTTTTAAAGAATAAAATTCCTTCTTCAAGTAAATTTTATTTACCATAGGGTATGTGTAGGATCATCATGGAAAAAATAGACCCTTAAGTGGCGAAAAATTCAAAAAAATAAGAGCTAGGAAACTTGGCGTAAAAATTTGAATAAGTTATCTATATTATTTCAAAAATATGTAAGAACAAAATCTGTAGAAAATTGAATGTAGTTTCTAAACTACTAGGTTTATTTTTTTAAAAAGAATCTATTTGGTGAAAATTTGAAATTTCAATGCAGTAGTACTTAAATTTCAATGAAAAAATAAGAAGTAGGTGTCTGTTTGAACACCCTAACCACAATAAAATGATAATATTTTTTTATAAGATTTTAGATATAAGTATATTACTCACGTCTCGATGTGATGCATATTTTTTTGTAATTTTTCCAAGTAAATAATTAATTATGAATTTTTATTACAACTTTTAAAAAATATAAAACTCGTATGTCTAACCACCTTAACTTGGTCAAAACTTCATGAAATTCTTTTTTTTTAATCCTATAGTATGTGAAGCATAGAATGTGACACATGTTTTGGATTCAAAAATGTGATACCTTTCAAAATCCATAGATGTTTTTCAATCAACCTATCAATCAAGACTTTAGTCATAATTCAAATAGAAAATGAATAATAATTATTTATTAAATTCAAAGTAAAGCATAATTTATATTGGTGGAAATATGAGAATATCCTTTAAAAACCCTTTTTGTTTCATCAATTTTTGGTAGAAAAAAAGTCGCTAGCCACATACCCATCATATAGCCACTTTTTTTCCCATCATGATCTTACACATACCCCATACTCTTTGGTATATCTCACCAATAATTCTCCATAGGAGATATGAAATAGCTTCTTCAGTGAAATTTGTGTAATCAAGGTCATATTTTCAAGTTTAAAGCATTATTAAATCAATAAACACTGAAATCCCCAATCAACTATTGAGAACAATGAGAACATAAAAGTGAAAAAAAAATGAAACAATCTCACTCAATCCTTCATGCATCCATTGAATTATCTCCATAGCTCTTCTCCATTTTTCTACCAAATGAATGATGTCCTCAAATTTGTAACCTACAATGATAAGCCTAGACAAAGAAAAATATTGAAGAAAAAAATATTATCTCAATAGCACAATAGCATATTCAAGATTTTATCAGATATTCTAAGATGATCTAAGATGATAAATTATGGTGGTATTTATAAAGAGATGGATGAAAAATAGATGGTTGAGATTGAAAAGACATTAATTTGATCAATGGTTGAAATTAGACGAGACGAGATGAGATAAGATCAAAAGTGAAAGAGCAAGAGGAAACTAACTAATTTTTCAACAAAATCAATTAGTTTGAAGAGGAAAATTTATTTTGAAATAATGGAAACATTATCTCATTGCAAGAGGAAAAAAAGAAAATTAAATTTTTGCTTAAATAGAAATTTAATTCAAAAAGTGAGAGAAAAGACAAGTCATTAATTAAATAAGATTTAATTAATTTGTGTCAGAAAAAGTTAAAAGTGAATAATTAAATAATTAATATAATTACTCAATTATAGTAGAAAATGGTAATAATTAAATAAATAAAGTTTATTTAATTATAGAGGAAAGAGGACATTAGTGTCATAATTAAATAAATATAATTTATTTAATTACTAAGATTAATGGAGAAATGAATTAATTAAATAATTAAGAATTAATTAATTAATAGAAGAAATATGACCCTAGACAAATGGTGTTAGCAAGCCTAGGACTATTTTCAGTGTCTACATTTTCCCCTCTTTGATACAATGTAGTTTATCATGGTATGTCAAAGAAAATTAATCAAAATATGCCCCAGTGAAAGTAGGATGAGGAAGGATGATGAGGAGGTAGTGGTATTCCCCCTCAAGAGGATAGGTAGGTTTAAAGAACGAGAGTGTGCTCTTGAAACGGATGAGAAGACTAGAGGATGAAGGACAAGAGGACAAGGGAAAATAGTTAAGGATGATGAAGATGTGGAATAGAAGAAATATTGGAGTGGAAAAGTTGAGAAAGATGAATGTTAGCACAAAAAAATGTTGAGATAGTGCTAGTTGAGATAATTTGCAGTTCTATATTTTTCTATGCTAGGCTTTGCATTTAATCATCATTGGGTAGTAAAATATGACAAATGGACAACAAACACCATGGTATGACATAGACCAAGGTGTGCAAGGTCATCCATCTGTAAAACAGAAAATCACAGACAAGGAATGTCTTAACTCATACTAAGGGTCACGTTGCCCCAGTCTTTTTGTCAAGACAAACCACAAACAACAATAAAATAAAATATAAGTCATGATACATCATCACTCCTCTAAATCCTTCATGGCACATCCTCAAGGTGGCTAGTAACATGATAGAATTAAATCCAAAAGATAAAACAAAAAAAAAACAAAGTCAATAGCCATTCAAATTATATGCCAATAATCATTTTTGAGTGTGCTAAGTGATGAAGTGAGTGACGAGTTGATTCTTTTGACAAGGCCTAGTTTCAAGATAAGAAAAATGTCGTATAAGATGTCAAGTCTGATTTTGATCATGCAACTACCTAGATAAGGCAAATGAAAAATGGTGATAGTGACAAGGTCTAGCTTTAGGAAGGACACATCATGTATAAGACCAGTGGTTTTGATTGGTTTGATTGGTTTTATTGATTTGAAAAATTACTAACTTGACTTGTAGACTTATTGGCTTGCTTGTCCAGCTGATTCAAGATTTTTGTTTGAAGTTTAGATGATGATGTCCCATCTGAGTTGATAGTGTCTGATTTATTTTAACTAACCCGATGAACCCTAAAAGACTGACCTAGGGGGCCTTGGGGGCTCATTGATAGATTTCCTTGCCTACGTAGCAATGCACAGAGACCTCATAGTTTGACATGACCGTTGACTTTGTTTCAATGACAAAAGATTGAATCATGATTTTATTTGACCATGCCTAAAGGACTGACCTAATGCCTCAAGGGCACATCAACAGATGGCCTTTCCTATGTCCAGTCGTAGAGGAAAAGTAGTTCGACAATGAAAAAGACTAACATGATGAACTTTGAATCTATTTTTGGGATTTTTAGAAAGTTATCTAATTTTTTTGTGTTTTGACATGTTTTGATTTTTTTGGATTTTTGAAATGTTTTGATTTTTTTGGATTTTAAGGTGTAGTATCAAAAAAATGATGCTTTGACACTTTCCACACTCATTTGGGTCCTCCTTGTGAATTTTAGCTTAATGGTGCCTTGATTTAGTGTTGTAATGTGGATGACACATTCACATTAGGTTTTGGGCCCTTGTGAACTAATGGAATTTAATGGTTCCTTGCAAAAGTGTTGTGAAGTGTTGTAACACAATTTCATACTTTTTTAGGGTTCTATCAACCTAAACATAATTTTAATCATAATTAATCTTAATCTTTCCCTATTTTGAGTGTTTTAAAATATTGCAACACACTTTCCCATTCCTCTAGGTTTATCATTAACAATTTGGATTTATTATGCTTTAATTGGCCCTATTTTCATCCACAAGCCTCATTTATTACATATTTTTTAGGATAATCTTGACACCAATCACTAACCAATCATAATTCAAGTGCCCTTGGGTTGTGTGGCCTAGATTTAGCATTTGGGACTCATTCACCACCTTGGAAAAATCAGTCCCACCTAGGTCTTTTTGGCTCCGATGATGGTTTCACACATTTCTAGACACTTTTCATTTTTGGTCCCATACATTATGTGTGATGGGACTCATTTTCCACCTTGGAAAAATGAGTCCTATGTGACCAAAATTCAAATTTAATTCAAATTTTCGGTGGCATTTTATTCTCCTAGATTTGATGTCGGCTTGTAGTGTTGTAATTTTGGGAATTCTTGCATAATTAAGTATAAATACAAGTTTCTTTCTCTGATTTTTATACCTAGCATTCAATTATTCATGCATATAGTTAACAAGAGCATTTGAGCATTCACAAGAGCATTCAATGAATTTCAAGGGAATATTATCAAGAATTTAAGAGCATTCTTTAATTTCCAATCATCATTTCAAAAATTGTTTGCATCATGTTGTTTTAGAGCTAACAATTGTGGTGTAGGATTTTGTGATTCAAGCAAGCATTGCATTCAAGATCTATCAACATCAATCAAGAGTCAAGAACCACATCCATTGGATCCATCACTTACATGTTTGCATCTTATTATTACAAGAATTTAGTGAGTTGCAACATTACTATTTGTTCATTCATCATTTTTTTTCCATATTTCATTCTATTTCAAGGTTTAATTACCAACAAGGGGTTTGACCAAGGAAAAACCCTATTCACTAACCCCACAAAATTTTTCCCTCTTCTTGTTTATGATTTGTAGAGTTAGGTTGTGAGTTTATCAAGGAGAAAGATTGGAAAAGTTGTCATCAAGTTGTCAAAGCAATTCATAGTTTCCAAAATTGTAAACAAGCCTTGGAGAAGCTTAGAGAAGCTCTACAAGCTGAATTTTATAGTTTGAGACCCTGATCTGAATTAGGAATAGAAAAGAAAACTGACAGCTATAGAATCCAGTTTTGAATTTCTAGAAATACAAAAGTGGATTGATTCACCAATACTGGCGAATGAGTCCCACTAAACCTGTTTTTCAAGGATTTTTTATAGATCTGAGTACCCATTTGTCTGAAACCTGTTCCAACATAGTTTACCCAAAACTGAATCGATTCACCCAACTTGGTGTATGAGTCCTAGTTAGCATCAACAACAGATTTTTCAATATTCTAGACCTCCCTTCTACCTCCTTCAATTTCCTAGATGCACATTTCTAGTTTCATAAAAAAAATTACATTTTACTTGCATTTCTTGGTCATTTAGCATTTGTTTGCATATCACGTGCTGTGTTTTCAAACATTTTATTTTCCAAGTTTATACTTGGTGACTTGAACCCCTCCATTAGACATTATTCAATCCCTAGAACCTTCCCTTTTCCATATATCAATCTCCTTTGAATTGGAATCTCAAGGGTTTGTTCTTGAGTGAAAATTTGAAGAATAAGTTTTTCTCCTTTTAGGTCCAAAACCCTAGAAGTGAAAGAAAACCCCACCCTATTTTTCTTCATTTCATTTTGGTGAACCTGCATATAGAGCATCATATTTCTAATTTGGAGTGCATTTACATCCTACATTTAGATTGCATTAGGTTTTATATTGTTCGATTTGAACTATAGAGTTTCAAATTTTGCATTAGTGAAAATCTCATTTAGCTTGGATTGTTGCATCTAATTTCATTGAAAATTATTGAAAATTTTACATTTGCATCTCAAATTTGCATCAAAAAATATAAAAAGCATAAAATTCAATTCAAAAATTTTGATTTTTTTTTTTAAAATTAGTACTTGGACTCATTCACCACTTTGGGAAAATTAGTCCCGTTGCATATTTTTCACTGCATTTTCTAGCATTTACAATTTATTTTATGAGCTTTAGTTTGTTTTTTCTACATTTTAGTTTTACTTTTTATAATTTCAATTATAAATATTTCATTCTCATTAGCTTACATTGCATTTGCATTCACCCCGCATTTAGTAGCCTTGCATGAGTGTTTGGTGTCCTATTGCTAATACCTTAGTGAGAAGAATTTTGAGACTCATGTCATCCCATGATAGCACAATCATTGTGGATCTTGGGTTATCTAGACCTTCCACTCCTAGTATTGAGAATAGTACACTAGGCATGGATAACACCCCTAGCAACTCTTTGCCTTCAGATAACATGCAAGTTGAAACAAGAAATGATAGCATCCTACAAGAAAACATAATTCACATTCATGAGGATCTAGTAAACTTACAACATCAAATAAGCCTTGAAAACATTTTAGTTGTAATTCCTACAATAGAAAACATTCACCCCATGCTTGAAATGGACGATGGCCTTGACCTCATGAAAAAAATAGTTCAAATATTTGGAAAGCATCTTCTCTCAACCACTAATTTTCCTTTACCCACAAACACTGTTACAATCTAATGAGGAATTCATATTCCTCCTCCCACAACCATAGCCTGAATCCCTACCTATACCAATCCCCAAATCACAACAACAATGCAACAAGTTAGTAATGTGATTCCTTCCCTAGGTATTCCTGATAACATCCCTAATTCCTATGTGGCATTGTAAGTTATATCTCCTACCTTACCATCTATAAGCATTCCATTCACTTGTCCCAAAAACACATATACTCCATCACAACTTTCATTTCCATCCAATAACACAAGCAATGACCCTTTCATAACACAACTATTCCAAACTGTTTCATCCCTTCAAAAGAAAATTTCTACTATCAACCAAAACCAAAATGGTCCACCTACATATTATCTCAAAAGCAGTCCATTTTCCTTGGAGATATTACAAACACTGATGCCACAAGGTGTAGAGGTGCCTAAATTTGAGAAGTATGGAGGGAAGGGAGACCCTTCTAACCATGTTAATTCATACACTACCTTATGTAGTGACTTTATCCTTGACGATAAACTATTGGCAAAAACAATTCCTAGATCCTTGAAAGATACTACCTTGGAATGGTTTTCTTCTTTACCGAACAATTCAATTTGTTCATTCAATGAACTTGTTGATGCATTTTAAAACCATTTCCAAATGCATATGAATCCCATGATGAACTTGGCCAATTTGATGAGATGCAAGCAAAAAGAGGATGAAAAGATAACTAATTTTATGTCACGCTATCAATTGCTTTATTCCTAAATTGATTTCAAGGTTCTCGACCCACACCTTAGAAAGATGTTCATAGAAAACTTACAAAGTAAAATTCAAGAAAAGTTTACCATGATGACTTTCCCATCTTTCATGCACCTATGCACTACCCTCTGCAATTATCAAAATTCAGTTAGTAGTCGAGATATAAGGTCTGCTTCTAGTCAAATCAAGAAATATGAACTCATAAACCAAAACAATTCCCAACCTTTTAGAAAGAAAAAAAATGGTTCCTTCAATTCAACCCCCTTCAACAAACAACTCAAAACATCAACATCCAAGTAGTTGCTTTCAAAACCATGGTGCCTTTTAGTTATGGCAATCCAAAAAGATAATTCACTCCCTTACCCAATACCCTTCATAACACAATGTCCCAACTGCTAGAACACCAAATTATTACTTGCCACCCATCAAAACCCTTGACCCTAATAAGCCTTTACCCCCAAGCTTCAAACCCAATTCTTATTGCCACTATCACCAAAAAAATGGACATGAAACAAAACATTGCAAGCGTCTTAAACATCTTGTGCAAGACCTCATTGATTTTGACTGGCTATCTATTAGAGGTTTTAGAAATCAAGGAAATAACTATGTTGCCCCTCCGAACCAAAACTTGCAAATTTTCACAAATCCAATGCAAAAACACAATATTTCATTTTTCAAAGCCAGTGAAACTACAAAGAATGATGTGATGAATGTTGATACAGATGATAACAACAATACTTCTTTTTCAAATAATGCTATCAATATCAATCCTATGGATGAAATGATAGGGGCAATAGATGTCATCCCTCGTAAGGGCCGACCTAAGGGTCCTCTTGACATTGCTTTCTCCTCTAAGGATATACTTAAAAATTTACCCAATGGTCCTCTCTACATAGCTAGACATATCTATGACAAGCCCACTAATGGGATACTAATAGATCCCGCATGTGGAGAGAATGTGATCACCAAGTAATTTCTACTTTTGCATGAACTCTATCAAGATGAATATGATAGAAAAAAATCATGGATCAAGAAACACAATGGATTTGTGTTCCCTACGATGGGATCGATCACCCTACCATTGCAAATAGGACCAACAATATTAGATGTCACATTCTCCATCATCTTGCAGTCAAACCAATTTCATGTGAAGCTAGGCCACCAATGGATTCACTCCATGAAAGTTGTCCCTTTGGTTGTTTATAAATGCTTAAAGTTTCCCTTTGACAATGAAATATTCATTGTTCACCATAGTGGCTTTAAACCCTTTTTATCTAAAGGAAACTTTTCTCTAGATGCCTTTTGTCCCGAGCCCATGGAACCTATCAAGCCAAGGGAAGACTTCTTTTTCTTGTCCTATCAAAAGTTAAAGGCAAAGAAGATAGCATAATTATCCCTCTGAAGCATGTCCCCATCCACCCATGAACCTCCCATCCTAGATGAAACCATGCTTCAACCTAAACAAGAACCAAACAACTAAGACCAACCAAAAATAGAAACTTCACCTACATCCTCCAAAAGACCAAGAGACAATGAAAAAAACCTCGTCACACCTCCTAGAATAAAACAAGTTTATAGAGCAAAAGAGAAAGTGGCTAAAAAACTCCTATGGTTCCTTCTATTCCTCCCCTTAAGGAAGAAAAGAAACCTATGGTTGATCAGCCCGCTCCTACACAAACGCAATTTGAAAACAAAACCAAAAGAAACCAAGGTACTAGAGAGTGTAGGCGAATATGTTGTGACCTTTCTCTCAAGTTAAATGAAGAGTTAAACAAAGAAAATCTAAATCTAAACTTGATTGAAGTAATGCATGATGACCCTCCTTCCTAACCAAAAAAAAGTGACATAATACAAAAACCACAACCGAAGTTGAATTCTTCAATGGACATAATCATTCAACCTCCTATTGTGGTTAACCTGGATGATGATGACGAGACCGCTAAAATCAACGAAGAGGTACATAATGAATTGAATACATTGTTTTCCTCTTCCATGATCTTACATGAAAAATCTCCTATAAAGAGTGTTGAACCTAGTGCTTCTCCTAGTTAAACACTTTCTCTTGTCCCTTTGGCCAATTTCCCACCCTCGGTATACACAGAACATGATTGGGAGGTGGATGACTTGCTCATAGGCTGACTCACATTTTCTATTTCCATTTTATTTCTCTTTTTCTTTTGTGTGATTGCATGTGCTTGATGTGATCCCTCGTGATGTTTTTCTTTTCTCTCTCTTTGTGACATTCCTCTATTTGTACCTTCATTCTTCTCTATGTCATGCATCGCTTTTGTTTTTTATCTTTATCTTTTTCTTCTATTTTCCTTTTGGGGATGACGCAAGGCATCAAGACATTCATGTCTCCTTCATGTTGACCCAAAAGGTTTTCCTTTTTCTTTTCCTTTTCATTTTATATTTAACTTTTTCTTGTGTTTTCCTTTTGGGGATGATGCAAGGCATTGAGACATTCATGTTTCCTTCATGTTGACCCAAAAGCTTTTCCTTTCTCTTTCACCTTTTCTTCTTCATTTATCTTGTGTTTTCCCTTTGGGGATGACACAAGGTGTCTAGACACCCTTTGTCTCTTCCATGTTGACCCAAAAGGTTTTTCTTTGTTTTTTGGTGCATTTGAGACCAAAGGGTCTTGCTAGACTATCTGATCTCATAGCCAACATAGACACACACACACACATAGTTAGATCATAATAGCTGCACAAGAGAACAAATATTTTCTTATTATTTAAGAACAGAGTTACATTTAGATATTCTCTTTAGAACAACACTCTGTGTTTTCTTTACTACTCTCAGCCCCTTCTCTTCCCTACACTACTCTAATCTAACAATACACACAGTTCTCTTATTCCTTTAGGTCAGCCATGCACATTCCTAATCTCAAGTTGAAGTTTTTGGAATGGAATCATCAGATTGTTCATCATTATCAGTAGCTCATAGATTCAACCAATGGAGATGGATTTCACAATAACGATTTGGACATCCAACAAATCTTACTCTTCCATGTACCACCATTGACCACTGCAAGAAATGTACTGTACATGCCACCGAGACCAGCCATCGCTCCATCATTAAGACCCCAAATCACCTCCCACCAAAATGAAGAAGTCTCATCGACAAGCACCATGCAACCAATCATCAGCCTATCGGGGAGACTCAAGTTTGAGTCCCATCGATACCACCAAGTCCCACCAAATAAACACATTAGAGCATCGAGGAGACATAAAAGAGGGTCATGATGATAGAAAAATCTCCCACCGATGGAGAACACTGAACACCATGCACATCGGGCCATTTTTGGGACTACCCACCACATTCTAATGATAGACACTAGTCCCATCGATGACACCCACTATCAGACTATCGATGGGATAGGAGACCTTGTCTCACCAATAGGAGGTCCTCTTGCCGATAGAACATGTACCCCCAAAATTTGAGCAAACATCACAAGAGAATGATGCAGGATTTTTCTTGGCCCTGGATGCTCCTACATCAGACACCCGAGGTTGGAGAAATGTTCCATGAGTGAAGAATTGGGAACCTTGGTCCATTCTAGAACCAATAATCCAAACTGAGCCAACTCATGCACCTTCAACCAAGATGCTTCATCCACTAATTTTCCTTTACAATGGACTAAGTAATCCACATAATCCTTACCATGTGTTTTCTTCACAACCTTGGAATCAATGATTTTGTCTACTTCTTCAGTTTTCTTCTTTGGTAGTTCATCCGTCCAATTGGTATTAACAGATGAGTGTGGTTGAGTATTTTTCCCTCCATCAAAATTCTTGTATAGATCATAGACATTGAAGATAGCATATATGTCTACATTTTTTGGAAGCTCAACTTCATATGCATTAGCTGAAAACTTATGTAGGATCGAACAAGGATCGATCTTTTTCCATTTTAACTTATTTTAGGTTCCCTATGGAAACATCTCCTTCCTTAAATGAACGCATACCGACTCTCCAATTTGAAATTCCTACTCTCTTATGTGGCGGTCATCATACTCCTTATACTTAGCAGTATTCTTCTCCAACTTTTCTTTCACCTCTTTATGCAAATCTATGATATATTCTACAAAATCCTCCACCACAACACTTGTCTTCACTAGGTCTACACTATCTCTAAGTTCATCTACACCCCTAGGGTAGAAACCATACACCACATTGAATGGAATTTTTCCAATACTTTTGTTCACCAAATTATTATAGGAAAACTCTTCCTCTGACAACAAGTCCCACTATTTTGGCTTATCTCTAATCAAACATTGAAGAATATTACCTAAAATTTTGTTCACAACCTCAGTCTGACCATTTGTTTATGGATGGTAGGTTGAAATAAAACCAAAATGTGTACCTAAATTCTTCCACAATGTGTGCTAGAAATGACCAACAAACTTTGTATCTCGATCAGATATGATACTCTTAGGAAATCCATGCAGCCGAACTATTTCTTTGAAAAAAAAACTTGCTATGTGGGAAGCGTCACTAGTTTTCTCACATGGAATAAAATGAGCCATTTTTTAAAATATATCAACAACGACAAAAACTAAATCATTACCTCTTTGATTTTGAGGTAGCCCCAGAACAAAATCCATGCTGATGTTTTCCCATAGTCTCTCTAGAATTGGTAATGGCTGATACAGTCTAGTATTTTGTTACATATCCTTTGCATGTTGACAAATTATGCATCCTTGTACCATTTTATTGACATCCACACTCATTCCTAGCCAATAATTTCTTTCTTTCAACAATGCAGTTTTCTTAACTATTCCAAATTTTCCTCCTAATCCACCACTATGCTTCTCTCTAATGAGATTCTCCCTCATGGAATCTCTCAGTATACACAAATTCTTATCTTTGAACAACAAGTTCTCTTGAATTAAATACTCCAACAATTGAGTCCAGTCCAATTCAATTGGATTCTTACATGCTAACCATGCCTCTCTAAAATTTGGGTCCTACTCATACAACTCACCCAATGCATCAAATCCAACAACACTCACTCTCATTTCATTTAGTAACAAATTTCTTCTACTTCATGCATCAACAACCCTATTGGATTTACCACTTATATGTTTCAACACAAAAGAATAACTTTGCGAGAATTCAACCCACTTCAGATGCATGTGATTCAACTTACCTTGGTTGTTTATGAATTGCATGGAATGATGATCTGTATACAACACAAATTTTTTCAGCAATAAATAATGCCTCCACTTCTTGAGCACTTGCAGAAATGCATAGAACTCTTGATCATATGTTGAATATTTCCACTTGGATTCATTCAACTTCTCACTAAAGTACACAATTGGTCTTCCTTCCTGACTAAGAAATACTCCAATTGTTGTCCCACTTGCATCACAATCTACCTAGAAAAATTTTCCAAATTCTTGTAACACCAACATAGGTTGTTCAGTCACCTTGTTTTTCAATAGTTGAAAACTCTTCTCTGCTGCAGTTGTCCATTGGAACTCTTTTCTAGTCCCCTTCATTTCCTCTATAATGGGAGCACATATCCCACTAAAATTTCTTATGAACTTCCTGTAGAAGCTTTCCAACCCATGAAAACTACGAGATTCAAAGGTACTCTTTGGTGATGGCCACTCAACAATAGCCTTTACTTTATAAGGACCCATTTTTAGTCCTTCCTTAGAAATCAAAAATCCCAAGTATACTAACTCCTTCATGAAAGTACACTTTTTCAAATTCACCATTAATTTTTCTTCCTTCAATATTTGCAAAAAAACTCTAATATGTCCTAATTTTTCCTCTTTTGTTTTACTGAAAATTAAAATATCATCAAGATGAACTATGACAAACTTACCAAGATAGGGCTTTAACACCTGATTCATTAGTCTCATGAATGTACTAGGTGCATTTTTCAATCCAAATGGCATGACCAACCACTCATGCAATCCATCCTTTATCTTGAATGTTGTTTTCCACTCATCCCCCTCACAAATTCTGATTTGATGATAACCACTTTTTAGATCAATATTTGTATAATACCTTGCTCCACTCAAATAGTCCATTAAATCATCCATTCTTGGTAACAAAAATCTATATTTGATGGTGATCTCATTGATCACATGGGATTCTGTACACATCCTCCATTCACCTCCCTTCTTAGGCACTACTACAATAGGTGCAATGCATGGAATGAGACTCTCCCTAATCAAACCTTTGTCCAACAACTCCTAGACTTCTCTATTTACCTCTTCATTATCATGTGGTGTCATCCTATACAATGCCTTGTTCTACAAACTTTCACCTAGAATCAAATCCATATAGTGACTGAGTTCTCTCACTGGTGGTAGTCCATCTAGTAACTCCATCATTATGCCAGCATACTCATCTACCAACTCTTGAATTTCTATTGAAAACTTTTCTTCCTTTTCTGTTGTCAGGTTCTAAGGTGGTCATGCTACCATTGCATAACAAACATCATCCTTCTTCAGATCCTTTAGGAACTACTTTCTTGTGACAAAACACACCTTGGAAGTACCTTGTATTTCTTCATCCTTATCCTTCATGGGATTCAAAGTAAATTCATGACCATCCTTCTTAATGGTATATGTATTACTCTTACCATCATGAATAGCTTGATGGTCAAACTTCCATGGTCTTCCCAATAAAATATGACATGCATCCATTGGCATTACATCACAAAGTATTTCATCCTTGTATTTACCAATCTAAAAATTAACCAAGCATTGTTCTGTTACCAATAGTTGGTGATCCTTCTGCAACCACGAAACCTTGTATAAACTAGGATGCTTTGTCCTTTTCAACTTCAACTTTCTCACCATTTCGTTAGACATGATGTTGTCTGTGTTGCCACTATCTACGATCACTTTAAAACACTTACCACCCAATTTGCATTTGGTTCTGAACATGAAGTTCCTTCTTTGTATCATTTTTGCTTCTACCTTCTCAGGACTTAACAAAATCATCCTTATCATCAAGGATTCTCCATCTTCTAGGTCTTCTCCATACTTGGAAGTTTCCACCATTTCATCTTTAGCTTGGACCACATGCACTCTATCCTCCTTTCCTTTTCCTCCACCTTGAACTTGTGGGTATTCAAAGGATGTGTGCCCAGTCTCTCTACATTTGTAGCATGTAACACTGAATCCCCTACCTCTTCCTCTTCCAAAACTTCCTCTTCCTCGAGATGAGTCCCCTTTTCCTCAAAAATATTCTCTACCTCCTGTGTCTTGAGAGGTACCTTCTCCATCATGCTTGGTAGAAAATCCTCTTTCACCACTACTTTGTCCTCAGCCATGAACATTCCTGCCTCTACCTCTATTATTTCCTTTTTACTTTATGTTTAATTTCTCCTTATCTTTCAAGGCATATTGATAAGCTTCTTCCAAATTTTGCAACTTGAGAAAACTTATTTCATCTTGAATGGACACTCATAGACCATTTAGGTATCTTGCAACTTGCTCAACCACATGCTCATTGTGGTCCATTCAAATACTCAATTAGTAGAACTCTTCAATGTACTCCTTGACACTGGTCTCTCTCTGCTTCAAGTTTTGTAATTTCCTAAACAAACTTATCTAATAGTTTGCAAGCATGAACTTTGTCTTCAATTTTTTCACCATGAAGTCCCATGATTCTATCTTCTCCTTGCCTCTCCATTTTCTATCAATCTGCAGATGATCCCACCATAGGGATGAATGCCCCTTCAACTTTGTGTAGGAAAATTTCACCTTCTTGTCATCTTCGATACCTTCAAACTCAAAGTACTTCTCCATTTTAGTAATCCAATCCAGCAACTCATTGGAATTTAGGTTTCCTTTGTACTCAAGAGGGTGAAAATGGGGTTTGTTGTTTATTTGGGTTAGGGCTCAAATGAACCTCTCTTCCCCTTGATCAAGTTTTGGTTGTTCTTCTTCAGCTTCATCCTATTCTTCTTCTTCATCATCATCACTCATATCATTGACATGATGACCTCTTCGTTGTGCATTATCGATAGCCTTTAATCTAACCACAATCCCTCTCAACATTTCCACCAGGTCAGGGTTTGTTTGTCTTCACAGCCCTCGTCCTCTGCCTCATCCTCTTTGTGTCATCTTACGCAAGTCCTCTATAGCTGCAGGTCTCCTTCTTTCTTACCCATAGCAAATTCTCTATAAGACTTCATAATCTCTTGACATCTTCCCAAGAGCAACCTACTCTCATACCACTTGGTGTAGTCAAGATCGAAGGGTCTTTCTAGACTATCCAATTGCATAGCCAACACATACACACACACACATAGGAAGATCAAAATAACTACATAGGAGAACAAATATTTTCTTATTATTTAAGAACAGAGTTACATTTAGATATTCTCTTCAAAGCAACACTCTTTGTTTTCTTTACTACTCTCGGACCCTTCTCTTCCCTACTCTACTCTACTCTAACACTACACATAGTTCTCTTATTCCTTCGGGGTCAGCCATGCACATTCTCACTCTCAAGTCAAAATTTTTGGAATGGAATAATTAGATTGTTCAACATTATCAGTAGCTCATAGATTCGACCAATGGAGTTGGATTCCACAACAATGATGTGTACATCCAATGAATCTCGCTTTGCCACATACCACCATTAATTGCTGTAAGAAATGTATTGCACACACCACTGAGACTAACCATCGCTCCATCGTTGAGACCCCAGATCACCGACAAGCACCACACACACCAATCATTGACCTATTAGGGAGACTCAATTTTAAGTCCCACTGATACCACCAAGTCCTACTGAACAAACACATTAGAGCATTGAGGAGATAGAAAAGAGGGTCTTGATGATAGAACACACTCCTACCAATGGAGAAAACTGATCACCATGCACATCGGGCCAGCATTGGGACTACCCACAATGTCCTGGTGATAGACACTAGTCCCACAAATGACACCTTCCATCGGACTATCGGTGGGACAGGAGACCTTGTCCCACCAATAGGAGGTGTAACATTGAAAATGAAACATGCTTTTGCACAATAGACAACAAGAATCAAGATTAGAAGCACACATGCATACAATACTAAATCTAGAATGAAAATTCATACGTTAAGCAACAAAGAACATGGGAAAGTAAAAACGTGATTAAAACTAGAACAATCTCACCAATTCCAAACGTATTTCCATGAATTATCTCGATTGCCCTTCTCCATTTTGCTTGTGTAGTATAATTGCCCTCAGATTTTTTGTAATTTGTGCAAGTATAGCCTAAGATAGTGATTAGCAAAATATCGAAGATTCAAGACAAAAGTGCTCTCCAAAGTTATCAAATTCGCGAGAGAGATTGGAATGAAGAATGACAAATCAATTTATAGAAAATTGATTATTCGAACGACAGGCCAAGATTGAAAGATCAACAGACGGTTGAGATCGACTGATTAGACATGCAATTAGATAACTGGTAGAATTAAAGATTAAATACATGATTTAATCTTCAGTTCGGCATTCGAAAACATTAGAAATATCTTTGCATGACAAAGATAAAGATTGATTAAATCAACTCTCTATTCGAATGCACGCACAACACTTAATTAATTAAATAAGAATATTTAATTAATCCGCATGTACACGCAAATGAGTTAGAACTGGACGATTGAATGCTTAGACGAAGAGATTACCCGAAGATGCCACTCAGACATCGAATCAATAGTTAACTGAACGATTAAAATAGATGTCGAGTTGAGTAAAAGTGAATACTTAGATAACTCACATAATTATCTAAAATATAGAGGAATGTGTTAAAAATAGAATTAACGAATTAAATAATTCATTTAATTCAAGACTCGATATTGAAGGATAATTAAATAAATACGATTTATTTAATTAAATGAAGGGATTTTAAATGAATAATCAAATAAATTATGAATTTATTTAATTATAGTTGAAATATGATAAAGAGTAAATTAAATAATGATTTATTTAATTTAATCGGAAGAATAAGGTTAATTAGTAAGATAATTAAATAAGAAGCGTTTATTTAATTAATTAGAAGAAATGAAGAAAAGTGAATTAATTAAATAATTGAGATTATTTAATTAATAGATAAATTAATGTTAAGATGAATAATTAAATAATTAAGATTATTTAATCAAGACCATGAAGAATAAGAATTATGAAGAATATAGAAGTCGCAGGCTTAAACCAGATTTCGGTGTCTACATTTGCCCCTCTTTGATGCAATGTCGTTTAGGCGTTGTGTCAAAGAAATTCGATAAAAATATGCCCCAGTCAAGCTCCGGATTAGAACAGGTGAAGGTATGCCCCCTCGGGAAAATTGACAAATTTTCGAAAGGTTCAGAAAAATTTGGAAATGTGCCCGATTAGTCCAGTAGATAGGCAGAAATGTAATGCAGTTGACGGAGTTGGGTTTGGAAATGGGAGGGATGGGTACGGGATGATAGAAAATAGAAGTTTACATGGCTAGAAGGAAGGAAATGCCACCTAAGCCCTAGGTATATATTGCAATTGGGGTGAAAAACTATTCATTTGCACCCACCTAGCTTAGAGATTTGAAAAGTTTGCTCTGACTTTCAGCGAGGATGTCTCCAGTTCCAGCCACCCATCATCGTGCCTATAGGATCAGGATGTTCCAGAGACCAGCCGGCGCGGACCCCCTGGTATGGACCTAAAACTTGTCTTTTGAAAAATTTTAAGTTTCGCGCATTTTAAGGTATTTATTGCATTTTTAGTTGTGCGTCACATTTTAATTTGCACCGCATCTGTATGCGCGAACGACGCATCTGCTTGCGAAAAGCCGCATGTGCATTTTAACGCCGACCGTTTAGGCTTAGTTTAGAAAAGAACCGCATGTGTTTATTTTGTAACGCATTTGATATTTGTGATGCGCATTTGAAATTTTGCTACGCATGTGCATTTTATTATATGCATTTGTTTATTTTGAAACGCATGTGACTGTTTGAAATGCATATGCATATTTATATCCGCATTTGCTTCTTTTGATATGCATTTGAGATTATGCAACGCAAATGTTGATTTTAGCACGCATTTGATAATAATTAACCGCATTTGATTAATAATGACGCACTTGTAATTTGTGGACCGCATTTGTATAAAAGCGACGCATGTGTTTAAAAAATGACGCATTTGCAAAATAACGACGCATTTGCATTTTATGTCAAAACATTCATTTTTCACTAGGGTAGATGATTCAGGCTGACATGAGGCATGTTGTTGCAGGTTGTTCTTGACCCTATCTACACACGTGAGTCGAGACCCACGACGTTTCGATTCAGAGACAGCTTATGGCCAGCCGAGCGACGGACTCTATGGCATTTGGGTTTGTTGCACGTGACCGATATGTCCTAGATTAGGACAAATCGGGGTTTACTGACAGCACTTTGCGAGCGGTGGCACTCGGAGACGTCTTCCTTCCACTTTCCGACTGGAGAGGCCACGGTGACTTTGGAGGAT
This sequence comes from Sequoia sempervirens, assembly GCA_007258455.2. NCBI lineage: Eukaryota > Viridiplantae > Streptophyta > Pinopsida > Cupressales > Cupressaceae > Sequoia > Sequoia sempervirens. Next base: position 584,716,330 of record VDFB02271358.1, on the reverse strand, counting down.
GTGTATAGGATATTGAGACTACCTATTAGAGGGACACGGGTAGTTTATGATACCCAGAGGGGTATAGCTGAGATGTGTAGATATTACCCCCATGCGGACGTTAGACAGCTAGGGGTGGATGATTATGAGATTAGATGGCGGGTATTAGCCCAGAGATATAGACAGTTAGACTGTCTAGTAGTGACATTGATAGGTGGTATTGTACTGCCTGACCATCGAGGTCATGGATTTCCTATGGGATGGGGTGAGATGCTAGTGGGCATGCTAGAGCGCCGAGTTGTATATGCTTGGGGTTCGTGTGTGCTGGGGATACTATACTTCCACCTTCATGACATTGCCTATAGAGAGGCGCAGTCGATGAGCTGCAGCACCACGCTCCTGATGGTATGGGCGTGGGAGCATATTGCTATCTTTAGACCACCGGTGATAGTAGATCTAGCTCGTGGAGTGCCCTACGCCTTTCGGTATGCGAGAGCCACCACACAGCACCACATTGGAGACACGGGCTATTATAGACACGCTATAGACCTGATGTAGGAGTTTACATGGAGACCGTACCTAGGCTGCAAGGTGTGGTCAGATGAGGGCGAGCATTTGCCATTTTGTCGACAGACATAGTATTTGGTGGGACGGACAGTGTCCCATATGCACATCATAAAGTGACAGTTGCCGGACCGGGTCCTGAGACAGTATGGAGAGGTACAGGATGTACCTCGAGGGAGAGCAGAGTTTGCTCGGTCTTCATGAGAGGTCCTGTTGTGGGGGCCAGAGATTCCAGTCGCCACTGCAGAGGCAGATATTGATGGATTACAGGCACAACCATGGGGATGGAGGGGTGGACCAGCAGATCCAGGGACGACTCTAGCTTATGATCAGTGGTGGGCATTACACAGGCCGACTCCTTTGACAGATCCAGGGCAGCCAGCACCAGTAGAGCGGCGGGTTAGAGGTCCCAGAGGCAGATGGGGCAGAGGAGGTGGGCGAGGAGGTAGAGGAGGTCGAGGGGATGGTGGGGATGATGGCAGAGGTGGCCAACGTGGAGGCAGGAGAGGGAGGCGTGGGCGACGGGGATGAGGAGCAGCCTTGTCACCGATCTGAGAGGAGAGGGGAGGAGAGGAGGATGTGGCCATGCTAGATGTGGCCA
>VDFB02271358.1:584696070-584715086 GCA_007258455.2 Sequoia sempervirens | reverse complement strand
TTTCATCTTTTGCATTGAGCCAAGTGGCATTTAATACATTTCTTTCCCTCTTACATGTCATTTCATTATTTTCAAATTCCACCTAATTGCATTTATGGGCACATTCATCAAAATGTGCACATCCCTCATCCATTCTCACCTTGACAAGTGGCACTTAGCCATTGGTTGAAAGTTAGTCCCGCATTGCTTCATTTTGGGAATTTCTCCATCTTATCTTTATATAAATAAGAGGTTTCTTTCCTCATTTCATCATCCACAATTTGAGCAAACTTACTATACTCAATTTCATCTTCAAGCTTTAGCATTTTCATCAATTTCATCAAGCCATAGCTAGCTTATTGCAGGTTTTCTCCATGGAATTCATTTGAAGCAATCACCAAGTGGATCAATCACCACCAAATCATCAAAATCTTGCATAGGAGTTGGTAAAGGGTGAATTTCCACGTCAAATTGGCACCAACTCCCCCATAAGATCAAGAGTTTTCATGTTTTTAATAGGATTTAATCTATTCCCTTGCTTTTTCATTGTGTTCTTGCTTTTATTCCTATTTTGAACATTGCTAATGGATTTTATGGGGAACTTTGATCTTGTCTTGCATTTGAATCTTCTAATGTGTTTGTTTTTTGTCTCCTGCAGATACTAGGATCTTGGTTCTACAAATTTCTCCACGAAGATCCACAACACGCTTCAACACCTTGTCATCCAAGAACAAGAGAAACTTTAACACACAAGAGGAAATCACCAACCACGAGCACAACGATCAATGTAGAGATGCAAAAAAGATAGAGAATGATCTAGAAGCATCAAAAGAATCATGATCCAATAGAGAAGCATCTGTAACAACTGAAATAAATGAAATAACATCATCTTCAATCAGAAACATCGACTGAAGAAATAGAAAAACTGTCAAAATGAAAATCTTCATAACTCAATCAAATCTTCACGTGGATCTCTAAAACTCGATGTGGATAAAATAGATACACTCAACAATAAACCCTTTAGTCCACAACCACTGATCATCAACATACAAAACATACTGACAGACTGATCTTCACTTCACCATTGACAACCTACAACTCATTCCTTTACAATTTTCTCAATATCCTCAACATATACAACTTCAAATGAATTAATGCTAATAGTGTTGACATCAATCAAAACCACATATCAAAAACACAACCACAACATCCAACAATATCCCCCTTTGGAATTGATGGCAACACATGATGTGAAAAACACCATCAATGCAACTAACTCATTGATGGCAACACATGATGTGAAAAACACCATCAATGCAACTAACTCTTGACACTTACTCCCCCTTAGGACTTGAATCATTTTCTCCTCAACACTTTCACATAATTTTCTCCCCACAAGGCTCTTCTCCTTAGATAATCACTATTTTTTCACATGACTCTTCTCCCACTTTGAAATCAATGATAAAGATCTCTAAGCTCTGAACCACATATTTGAACTTCTAAACCATCTGACTACTCCCCCTGAGTAGTAGCCACCACAACTTCAATCCAAAACAATATATGACTATGAAATACATGAACTGATGCAATTGCAATGCATCCTTAGTTATGATTAGTTGTGGTCATCGCCCCTAACTTCCCTCTAAGATACTCAAAAGTATCCTTAGGCAACGACTTGGTAAAAATGTCTGCAATCTGCTCCTTAGTAGGTACATAGTCCAATCTGACTTCCTTCTCACTCACCTTCTCCCTCAAAAAGTGAAACTTGATATATATATGCTTAGTCTTTGAATACAACACCATATTCTTAGAAATGTTAATAGCACTTGAATTATCACAAAATATAGAAATAGGCTCATCATATACAACTCTAATATCCTTCAACATCTGCTTCATCCACAAAACTTGAGTACAATTGTTAGCAACAACAATGTATTCGGCCTCTGCAGTAGACAAGGAAATGGCATTTTGCTTATTTCTTAACCATGAAATTAGCTTCTTACCCAAGAAAAATGCTCCACCATTAGAACTTTTCATGTCACTTACATCTCCATCCCAATAAACATTAGTAAAGGCACTCAAAGTAAGATCATCATATTTAGGATACCATAGGCCGAGATCAACAGTTCCCTTCAAATATCTAAAAATTATTTTCACAACAGTCACATGAAATTCCTTCAGATCAACTTGAAATATTGCAACAATATATGTAACAATCATGATATTAGGCCTAGTTAGAGTTAAGTATATGAATCCACCAATCATTGATCTATATCTTGTCTGATTTGCTTTCAAAGAATCATCTTCTATTGTCAACTTGCATCTAGTCATCATACATGCACCGACTGGCTTTGAATCTTCCATATTGAACTTCTTTAGCAATTCCTTCACATACATGGACTGAGATATAAAAATTCCTTTATCTAACTAAGTAATTTGCAATCCAAAAAAGAATTTCATCTCACCAATCATTGACATCTCAAATTCATTATGTGTCTCATTAGCAAAATTCATGCGCAAACCATCATATCCTCCAAAAATAATATCATCAAAAAATACTTCAACAATCAGATCTTTATCATCATTCTTGAAATATAGATTACTATTAGCAGTACCTTTGTTAAATCCTAGCTTCAACAAATACTTGTCCAATCTTGCATACCATTCTCTAGGGGCTTTGTTGGTGTAATTAAATGTCTTGTACCTTGTCCTAGGTCATGATTACACCTTAGTTAAGTTTACTTAGGGACCACATAGGAGGTTGTTGGAGAATTTCCACTTTTGGTGGAATTGACATGTCATTACCTCATCATTTCCACCTTTTTTGGACACATCATGTGATTATCTCTCCACCTTAAGTGGAGTGATAGCTCTTCATAGTTGTCTCATGTCATAAGATTACGACACTTATCATAATCTTATGCCCTTCTATGTTCTCACCATATATAACTAAGGGATATTCTCTCATTGTATAATATGAACTATATCATATCAATGTGACATTGGAATACAATTTATTTGTCACATTTCTCTTTTCTTGTGCTTTCCATTTGGTCCATAGATCTTGGCATCCATAGCCAATTCTAACATGGTATCAGAGCGGGTTGGGTGTCATTGGAGAGTCTTTTTCTGAAGAGAGATCCTAAATTTGAGGAGGTTCCATTTGTGGCTCTTTGTTGCAGGTTCATATCCGAGCTTGCTGGTGCAAATCTGAGCTCACAATTATGTTCGGAAGGTTCAAGATAGTCAATTTTTCCTTTTGTTTCATCCAAATCAAAGATACGAGGCCAAATCTATGAGGGTTTGAAGCTGAAGAGTGGTTGCCAAATCCAGAAGGTAGCTGCAATTTTGGAGCATTTTGGGTCAAATCCAACCCTGCCATCACATCCAAAAGGGTCAAAAACCCCTAAATCAACTGCCAAATCATCTGAACTGGAGCAAGTTGCTCTCGGAGGCAAAAATTTTTAGTAAAAGCAAGTTTACAGGCCCTACCGTAGTCAAAGACGATTATTTTTTATTTTTAAAAATCTTTCTTTACTTTTCTCATGAATTGTCTAAAAAAAACCGCCCTAAAATTATTATTTCTCGTAGTTTTTTATTTGGCTGTAAAGTTTTTATAAAATCAAATTAAAAAATTAATATCACTTGTTTTACTGCAAAGGTAATGGGAAGCACTCCTACAAGTAGATCGCAGAAAATTCTGCATCTTTGGTGTATCCGTAAAATGCGAGGGCTAAGCATGCACCACCATGGCCTCACAGATGTGTGGTGGGGCCTGCTGCCCCCTACTGCAGTAGCGCCAACGGCCGATAGTATCAAGGCCCTTGTCGGTCACTGTATGACCCTTTTTTAAAAAAAATTAATATGTTTTTTAAGTTTTTTAATAAAATCTTTTAATAATTGTTTTTACTGTTTTTTTTAAATAAAACTTTAAAAGTTTTTCTTTAATAATAATTTATAATAAAAGTTTTTAATAATAAAAATAAATAAACAGCTATGTTTTTCTTATTAATTGTTAATAAAGTTTTTTCATAAAAATCATTTTCTCATTATTTAATAATAAAGTTTTTAACAATGTTTCTTAAACTAAACTTTATTGTTTTAAGAAAATGAAATCATGCCTGTATATGCAAACCCTGAAAACGTTATTTCCTGCTCCTTTGATTGAGCCTGTTCTTGACCATTTGTCTTCTAATCAGTCAAATAAATGCTTTGCTCCCACCACATCCAATTGAGGCTTTCATATTTCTAGCCTGAAAATTCCTTGCTGGCTTCTTCATTAGCATTTCTAGTTTTGCATCATGTTGATTATAGTTCTCCTCTTTGTAATGTTGTAATCGCACTAAAATAAAGTGCCACAATCTTCTATTTCAGTGTACTATGTCATGTTCTATATGCTTCTTTAGATTGATCTATGTATCTAGTGTTAGTTCCTATCTACTTAGTGTATGCAGTAGCTGGTTACCCATGCATCTTGGTGAGATGGACTAAACACCATATAGACCTTCTTATTTTGGAAGCACTCTACCGGTCTTTAGAAGTTTGGTTCTACATCCAGAGACTTGGTGCATGGCTCTAGTGAGACTTGGATTGTACAATTTGTGCATGGCTCCAGTGAGACATGGATTGTACCAATTTGCTATTGATGGGCATTCAGTTGATGCTCCCGCAGTTTTCTTCTTAGCTCTGACCTTATTCTTGTTGCAGTGTGGATTCATCTACAATTCTTCATTGACAGATTTTGCAGTTACTCTTGAGTTGATAGATTCAACTCAGTCACCAGTTATGTGGCATCTTCTGCAGTTGTACCTAATTCCTTCTTTCAGTGCTTTGCATAGTTTGGCATTTCTTTTGGAACAACATTTGGAGGGCTCATCATCATCCTTGGTCTGCTCTACATCATTCCTCACATTTTTCTTCTTGTCTCTATCTTCAGTTCAGATTGGGGACTCTTGACATTGTGACATTTGAGCAGTGACTCTCCATTGAGGGGGGGGTTGCATGGACTTCTTCATTCTTCTTATGGGGGGGACTTTTTCCTCACTTGAGGTTTTATCCTTCCTAGAGCATGTTTCTTGTTTTGTTTCTCTCTTTTGGGGAGGAGTTTTGTCCCATTTTGTTTTCTCCTTTTCTCCGCTTTATGATAGATTGCATTGCATATGTACATGGGTACCTAACATGGCCTAGTAGCTAGGACCTATCTTGCATTGTTTACTTTTGTGTACATTCTCCCTAAGTTGCACTTAAGGGGGGGTGTTGGTGTAATTAAATGTCTTGTACCTTGTCCTAGGTCATGATTACACCTTAGTTAAGTTTACTTAGGGGACCACATATGCTTGTTGAGAATTTCCACTTTTGGTGGACTTGACATGCTGGCTACCTACTATTTCCGTTCCTTTAGGACACACATCATGGATTATCTCCACCTTATGGAGTGATAGCCTTCTATAGTTGTTCTCGTCATAAGATTATGACACTTGTCATAATCTTATGCCTCTATGTTCCTCACACTCCTGGCTATATAACCAAGGGATATCTCTCATTGCTAATCAATCATATCATACTAATGACATTGAACACAATTCTATCTTGTCACACTCTCTCTCCTTTCTTAGTAGCTTTCCATTTGGTCCATAGATCTGGCATCCCATAGCCAATTCTAACAGGCTTGCTTGAGTCCATGAAACTATTTTATTTAATCCAATACCTTCATATCTCCTTATCACCAACTGAACCACTGTTGCTCAAGTACACTTCTTCCAATTTCATTTAGTAGTGCTGATTTACATCCAAACTGATAAACTTTGTAGTTCTGTGGAGCAATATACACAAGAAATATCTTATAGCTTCAATTTAGCAAATCAGGGCAGTATCCTTTCTGGAAATCAATTCCTTCCACCCATGATATATCCTTTTCATACCAGCCTTGCTTTGTTTCTAATCAATTTCACCTTGCTCATCCGCTTTGTTTCTAAAGACCTATTTAGTCTCAATGAAATTTATCCCTAGGTTTGGGAATCGCAACCATGTATCACCTTTTCAATTTGTTTCACCTCTCTTTTCATTGCTTCAACCCAATGCTCATCTTCATACGCCTTATCTTGGCATAGTAGTCTACCAAACCAAGCAATACCTCTTCCAATCTTCCCTCTCTAGTCGATAAACTTGTTCTCACCAATAACTAATCTTCCTCAATGATCTAATCTACATACCTTAGAGTCTCTAGGTGTCTTCAACTTTAGGCTCTTCTGATATCTCTTGGTGTTTCCACTTGTTTTCTCCTTCTTCATTCTCCTGATTCACTGGATTGATTTGCACTTGATTTATAGTTTGAACTTTCTTTCCTTGGTTTGTATTGTCATCTTGATCATTAAAATCATATCCACAAGTTTTGTATGGTGTACCTAAATCTTCACCAACCTTAACATTTTCACTTTCAACCATTTTCTTCAATCTTTTTTTGTAACACTAGTAGGCCTTGCTCTTAGTAGAATAACCCAAAAAGATACCTTTAACACTTCTAGCATCAAACTTTCCTATGTCTTCATCTCTCTTAATATAACATTTTCTCGCAAATATCTTGAAGTATTTAACAGTAGGCTTTTGACAAGTTCATAGCTCAAACAGGGTCTTACCAGTATCACCTTTGATTTTTACTCAGTTGAGTGTGTACACAGCAGCACTCACAACTTCTCTCTAGTAGATATGAGGGACATTTCCTTCCAGCATCATTGTTCTAGAATAATCTTCAATTGTTCAATTCTTTATTTCCACAACTCCATTTTGTTGAGGGGTCTGTAGTGTGGATAATTGTCTCCTTATTCCATGTTCTTCACAAAAAGAATTAAATTCACCAGAAGTGAATTCACCACCTTTGTGTGATCTAAGACATTTAATCTTCAAACCTATCTATGTCTCAACCATAGCTTTAAAGATCTTGAACTTTTCCAGTGCTTCAGATTTCTCCCTTAATAAAGTAACCCATACCATTCTAGAGTAGTCATCAATGAGTAACATGAAATACCTGTAACCTTGTAGAATTCTAACCTTAGAAGGACCACACAGATTAGTATACACGAGCTCTAACAATTCATTTGAACAATGCTTTTTACTCTGAAATCAAATCCTAGTTTTCTTTCCCAATTGACATTCCTTGCACATTGCATTAGTAGGTTTCACCAACTTCGGTAGATCTCTCATAGCCTTAGTGGAACTTATCTTGACAATATTATCAAAGTTGACATGACCCAATCTCCTATGCCATAACTAACTTTCATGAACTTGAGCAATCAAATAACTTTTACTAGCAACACTTAAGTGAACTCAATATTCTACACTTTCCATCCTTGAATTCAAGATTGTAACCCTTATCAACCATTTGACCAACACTCAAAAGAGTATGCTTCAAGTCTTCCACATACAGAACATCATCATCAATATTATGCTTACCATCAAGAGAAATGCATCCTCTTCCACAAATCACACCAACTATATTATCACTAAATCTCACAACGCCACCATCATACTTTTCCAAGCTTACAAACTAAATTTTGCCTCCTATCATATGATGTGAACATACACTGTCAATCATCCTTTCATCTTTATCTTCAAATTGAGCAACTAGGGATTTCTCCACATTTGTACAACCAATAGATTCAGTAGATATAGGACAATTTTCCTTGATAGCAATAAATACCCATTCATCATCACTTCTATCAAATTCATCATCTGTTACACCTTCATTAGTAGCATAGTAACATTTCTTTTGAAATCTAGAATTTTTATGTCTTGGTTTAGGAGCTCTTTCCAGATACCTCGATGCAAAATGGCCTATCTTACTACAAGAAAAAAACTTAAGAGGAAATTTTCCTTCATACTTACCTTTTCCTTATGGCACTCTTTTGACAATAAGTGCTTCCAGCTCTTCCATCTCTCTTTCTTCTTCTTCAATCTATTTGATTTCATCCTCATACTTAAATGTCTTTCTAGATGAACTCTCACCTAGATCAAATCTCTATATATCTCTCCCAAAAGTAGTAGCCTTAAATGTAGATTCCACCTTAGGAAGGGCATCACCAAATTCGCTCAACTAAAAAGAAGTTAGCTTACCAACGAGCGTATCTTTGGTTATATTTGTTATAGTCTGGAGCTCTTCAATAGCACTAGCTTTGGATTTGTAAGAATCAGGAAGGGATCTAAGCACCTTAGCAACAATCTCATATTCATCTATCTTTCCACTAGCACATCTAATACCATAGACAATTTCATTCACTCTTTGCATGAAAGTATTAATATTATCATCATCACCCATTCTCAACCTTTCATATTTCCCTTTTAAACTCTACAACTTAGCAATCTTCACATTAGCATCACCTTCATACAAGGCTTCCAAATTTTTCTAAATATCATGAGTAATCTTCAGATCCATAACATTTTTCATCTTAGAATCAGTCAAAGCACTCAACAAAGCTTCCTTAGCCCAGATGTTATACTCAACATCTCTGATCTCAACATAAGTAGTAGGACCATTTTGTGGAATAATATACAAATTACTTGTAATTCTCTAGTAGGGTTCACCAATGCACCTCAAATGGCACTCCATTCAAGTCTTCCACAAAGAAATTTTTTTTCCATCAAATATCAGACTATCCTTGTAACTTTCCATCCTAGATCACCTTAAGCTATTAAACTTCTTCCAAGGAACTTAGCTCTAATACCAATTGTTGGAAATACAAGAGCAAACAACTGAGAGGGGGGGTGAATCAGTTGTCATAGAAATTCAAAACTTATTCAACTTAATAACTTTATTCTCAGATATGTTTATTAACCATGAAAGCATGAATCAAAAACACACATAATACAAATATTTTTTTACGTGGAAACCCTGTTAGGGGAAAAACCATGATGGAGGTCAGTCCACAAGATTATACCCTATTAAAGTATAATGAAAATCAAATATGAGGAATGCACATGCATTCAGACACACTACCTAGAGCTCACTGCTCAATTACAAAGGAAGACATTGTCTTACGAAGAGATTTAGATTATAGCCATCTAGATTTTGAACTGAGAAAATAACATCTACTAATGCCTTATTACAGTTCCAGTTAAGCAAAATTCTTCACTCTTCTACACACTTCTTCACACTCTGCTCTACCTTTGAATGATATTCACACATACACACACATGGAATCCACTCGCACACATTCGCACACTTCAATTCAAATGAATAATCACTCTTATATATCCACAACATGAAATTTCATCATTACAAGTTGACCACAAAAAAATAATAAAATGAATATAACTGTTGGACCAAAACATTAAAGAAAAAGAATGTGAATCAACCAAAGTTAGCCACAACTTAGTGAGGACCTAAATCAACATCTTCAACACAAAAAAACATTAAATAATTTCTCCCCGAAGATCCACAACATGCCTCAACACCTTGTCGGCCAAGAACAAGAAATACATGAACATGCAAGAGGAAATCACCAACCACAAGCACAACGATCAATGCAGACATGCAACAAAGATAGAAAATTATCTAGAAGCATCCACAAGCATCATGAAACAACAAAGAAGCATCCACAACAACTGAAATAATTGAAATAGCATCATCTTCAATCAAGAACACCGACTGAAGAAATAGAAAAACTATCAAAATGAAAATCTTCATAACTCGATCAAATCTTCACACAAATCTCTAAAACTTGACATGGATAAACTAGATACACTCAGCAATAAATCCTTTATTCCACAATCACTGATCATCAACATATAGAATATACTGATAGACTGAACTTCACTTCACCATTGACAACATGCAACTCATTTCTTTACAATTTTCTCAATATCCTTGACATATACAACTTCAAATGAATTAATGTTAATAGTGTTGACATAAATGACAACCACATATCAACAACAAAAACACAATATCCAACAATCCCTCAACCCTAATCCCTTAACAATTAAACCCTCAAACCCAAGTAAACTCTCTACCCTAATCCGTCAACCCTCAACCCTTAATCCCTCTACCCTTAAATCCTCAACCCTCAACTGTCTACCCTTAACTCTCAACCCTTAAACTCTAATCCCTCAACCCCTATACCCTCTACCCTATACAATAGACCCTCAACCCTAATCCCTCAACCCTATACCCTCAATCCTCTACCCTAAATCCTAAACCCTCAGCCCTAAACCCTAAACACTAAACCCTCAATTCTCAACCCTCAACCCTCAATTCTCAACCCTCAACCCTTAATATCTCAATCCTCAACCCCTATAACCTTAAACCCTGAACCCTTGAACCCTCTACCCTCTACCCTCAACCCAATACCCTCTACCTTCAACCCTTTAACTCTCTACCCTCTACCCTCAACCCTCTACCCTTAAACCATAATCCCTTAACCCATATACCTTGTATCCTATACAATAGAACCTCAACCCTAATCCCTCAAGTATATACCCTCAACCATTTACCCTAAACCCTCAACCCTCAACCCTCAACCCTCAAATCCTCAACCCTAAACCCTAAACCCTCAACCCTTAAACCCTATTCCTTCAACCCTTATATCCTCTACCTAATACAATAGACCCTCGAACCTAATCACTCAAACCTATACCCTTAACCCTCTACCCTAAACCCTCAACCCTCAACCCTTAAACCCTAAATCCTTAAACCCTCTACCCCTTACCCTAGACATTAAACCCTCAACCCTCAATTCTCAACCATCAACCCTTAATCCCTCCCTCAACCCCTATACCATCTACCCTATACATTGGACCCTTAATCCTAATCCTTCAACCATGTACCCTCAAACCTATACCTTAAACCATAAACCCACTATCATAAACCCTAAACCCTGAACCCTTAAACCTTCTACCCTCTACCCTCTACCCTAAACCCTCATCCCTCAACCCTATACCCTCAACCCAATACCCTAAACCATCAACCCTATACGTCCTCATCCATGAACCCTCAATTCTCAACCCTCTACCCTATACATTGGATCCTCAACCCTCATATACATTTTCCCTCCCTCCTCTTCTTCCCTTTCTTCTATATCTCACTTTATCGCTCATCTCTCCATCTCCATCTCTTCCCCGCCCGCTCTAATCCTCAATCAGAGCAATTAAACCTTGAACACCTAACTCCTAACCCTGTAAATCCTCAATCCAAATTAAATCCTAAACTTAAACCCTCCAACCATCTACCCTCAAACCTAATAATTTCTACCTCAACCTAATCCTCAACCCTAAATCCTTAAAACCTAAGTAAACTCTTCTACTTAACTCTCAACCTCAACCTCAAATACCTAATCCATCTACCCTTTAAACTTGCCAACCGGCCAACCCCACTTTCAACCTATGTTAACAGACCTCGACTATATAATCCCTCAACCTTACCTCAATCCTCACCCTAAACCCTTAAACCTCTACCTCTATCATATACATTAAACACTAAACCTCAATTTCAACCCCTCAACCCTTAATCCTCACTCCTTAAACCCAAACCTCTTCCCTACCCTCAATTCACAACCCTTAAACTTAATCCTCAACCCTATACACGACCCTATGCAATACACCTCAACCTCAATCCTCAACCCCATATCACTATCAACCTTCTACTGAACCCCGAGGCTCCTCAACCTCAACCTCAAACCTCTTAAACCTCTACCTCTAATTCTAACCTCTAACAATTACATTAACCTAAACCCTCAATTCTCAACCCTCAACCCTTGGTTGCCTCAACTTCAACCCCTTTATAATTTCCCACCTTATACATTAGAACTCTACCCTAATCCTTCAACCACATACCTCAAACCTATACCCTAAACCCTAAACCCTCTACCATCAACCCTAAACCCTCAACCCTTAACCATTAAACCCTAAACCATTAAACCTTCTACCATCTACCCTCAACCTAATACCCTCAACCATCATCCCTATAGGTCCTCAAGCCTATACCCTCAATTCTCAACCCCCTACCATATACATTGTATCCTCAACCCTCATATATCTTTGTCCCTCCCTCATCTCCTTCTCTCTACCTCACTTATCCCTCTATCACTATTTCCATCCATCCCTCCCTCTACACCCTAATCCTCAACCATATACCCTCAACTCTTAAACCCTTGAACACTCAACCCTAAACCCTAAACACTAAACCCTAAACCCTCAAACCTTAAACCCTCTACCATCTACCCTCTACCCAATACTAACCTCAACCCTAATCCCTAAAACCTTAAAACCTTAAATCCAAGTAAAATCTCTACCCTAATCCCTCAAACCTCAACCATTAATCCCTCAACCCTCAACCCTCAACCCTAAAATCCTAATTGCTTAACCCTTATACCCTCTACCCTATACATTGGACCCTAAACACTAATCCCCCAACCCTATACCATCAATCCTCTACCATCAACCTTAAACCCCGAACCCTCAACCCTTAAACCCTAAGACCTTAAACCCTAAGACCTTAAACCATGTACCCTCTACACTATACATTAAATTCTCAACCTTTAATTCTTAATCCTCAAACCCTAAACTCTCAACCCCAATACACTCTACCCTATACATTGGACCCTCAACCCTAATCCTTCAACCATATGTACCCTCAACGTTAATCCCTCAACCCTATATCCTCAACCCAATACAATAAACCATCAACCCTATAGGTTCTCAAACCTATACCCTATACATTTGATCCTCAACCCTCATATATTTGTGTCCCTCCCTCCTCTTCTCTCCTTCTCTCTATCTCAATTCTCCCTCCATCTCTACATCCATCCATCCACCCCTTTACACACTAATCCCTCAACCCTTAAACCCTTAAACACTCAACCCTAAACCCTAAACCCTTAAACCCTCTACCATCTACCCTCTACCCTCAACCCTAATACCTCAAACCTTAAACCAAAGAAAATTCTCTACTCTAATCCCTAAACCCTTAACCCTTAATCCCTCAACCCTCAATCCTCTACCATCAACCCTCAATACTTAAACCCTAATCACTCAACCCATATACCATCGACCCTATACATTGGACCCTCAGCCCTATACCCTCGATCCTCTACCCTCAACCCTCAACCTTTAAACCCTAAACCTTTAAATCCTCTACCCTCTACTCTCTACCCTCTAGCCTATACAGTAAACCCTCAACCCTTATTCCCTCATCTCTCAACCCTTAAACCCTAAACCCTCAAACCCTATACCCTCTACCATTTACATAGGAACCTTGACCTAATCCTTCAACCATATTCCCTAAAACCTATGCCATAAATCATCTACCTTCAACCCTAAACTATTGACCCTAAACCCTCTAACCCTAAACCCTTAAACCTTCTACCCTCTACCTTGAACCCTAATCCCACAACCCAATACCCTAAACCATCAACCCCATAGTTCCTCAACCATATACCCTCAATTATCAACCCTCTATACTATACATTGGATCATCAACCCTCATATATCTTTCTCCCCCCCTCCTCTTCTCTCCTCTATCTCACTTCTCCCTCCATCTCTCTATCCATCCATCCCTCCCTATTTACCCTAATCCATCAACCATAAACCCTTAATCTTTAAACTCTTAAACACTCAAACCTAAACCCTAAACCCTAAACCCTCAACCCTCAACCCTTAAACCCCACTTGCCCGCGCACAACTCTACCCTCAACCCTAATCTGTCAACCCTAATCCATCAACCCTTAAACCCTTAAACCAAAGAAAACTCTTTACCATAATACCTAAACCCTCAACCCTTAAACCCTCAACCCTCTACCCTCTACCCTCAACCCTCAACCCTTTAACCCTAATCCCTCTACCCCTATACCCTCTACCATATACATTGGAACCTCAACTCTAATCCCTCAACCTTGTACCCTCAATCCTCTACCCCCAACCTTAAATCCTCAACCCTTAAACCCTCTACCCTATACACTATACCCTATACATTAAACCATCAACCCTCAACCCTTAAACACTAAACTCTCAACCCCTATACCCTCTACCCTTTACATTAGACCCTCAACCTAATCCTTCAACCATATACCCTCAAATGTATACCCTAAACCCTCTACCCTCAACCCTAAACCCTACAACCCTAAACCCTTTAACCCTAAACCCTTAAACCTTCAGCCCTCTACCCTCAACCCTAATCCCTCAACCCTATAACCTCAACCCAATACCATAAACCATCAACCCTATAGGTTCTCCATCCTAATCCCTCAACCCTATACCCTCAACCCATATCCCTTTCTGTCTATACATCTCACCTCTCTCTCCCTCCCTCTCTCCTACCCTCTCTAGTTGTCTCTATCTACCCTCTCCCTCTTTCTACGTACCTCTCACTCAATCAATCCCTACCAATCTCTCTCGCTCCCTCTATATATCTATCTTTATCTCCCTCCCACTACCTTTCCATCACTCCCTCTCTCTCCCACTCTCTCGAGTCTCCCTCCCACCCCCTCTCTCTCTCAGGTCTCTCCCTTTGGAACTCTACCTAGATAACTCTCTCTCTCTCCCCCCTCTCTCTATCTATCCCTCCCACCCTACCGAGATAAGTCCCTCTCATTCCACCCTCCTCTATCTCTCCCTCTCTCAAGTCACTCCCTCTCTCACGCTCTCCCTCTCTCAGGTCTCTCACTATCACACTCCCTCTCTCTCCCACTCCCTTTCACTCACACTCCCTCTCACTACCTATCTCTCATTTATCTTCCTCTAGTGCCCTACCTACATAAATCTCTCTCTCTCTATATATATAGATATAGATAAATATATCACTCCCACCCTACCTAGCTAACTCCCTCTCACTCCAACCCCCTATCTCCCACTCCATCTCTCTTAGACTCTCCCTTCCACCCCCTCTCGCTCTCTTAAGACTCTCTCACTACCTCTCTCTCTCTCTCAGGTCTTTCCCTCCTTCCCTCCCTCCCACCCTACCTAGACAACTCTCTCTCTTTCTCTCTTAAAATTCTCCCTCCCTCTAAAGACATACATAAATACATACATACTTACATACATACAAGCATAATACATATGCACATACAATCCTACATACATACAAGCATACATGTACATGTATGTAGATATAACCTTGCATACATATAGGCATAAATACATTCATGCATAGATACATACATACATACATACATACATAAAGGCATGTATACATACATGACATACAAGCATACATGTACATAGAAACATACAAATATATAAACATACATTCAATAGACTAGCATTTAACATAAACCAAGACCTAATGTGAGCATGTTATAGCACGCTCGCATTATGTCTTGCTAGACATGCCCCGCACAAACAAAAAGAACCATGTCAAAACTAAGATATAACATGAGCGTATTATAACGCGCTCACATTATATCTTTCTTTAGGAATACCCAAGCCTTAGGCTTGGTATTTTCCTTGGAATACCAACCCAAAGGCTTGGAGGGCCTTCCCAATGACCAAAGACATGTTTTTGCAAATTCTACAATATTTCACATAATCGGGTTTGTTCTCACCATCAGGATTGCATGTGTTTCAATGTCAACCAAATCAAACACCTGGGTAATGTTAGGATCTCTTTAAGCTATTCAAAAATATTTTTTTTTTCACTTTTTGACAATGTTAAGCTTTTCATCTATAATTTCTTTTGTTTGTGTGTCTCTTTTTTGGAAAAAAGTAGTGTTTGGTGTTTTTTCATTATAAATTAACCGTTCATCAAAATTTCAAATAAATTACATTTTTAGAAACTAGATTCCATTCTACAAATTTTTAAATGAAAAGAAAAAAAATCAATTAATTTCCAAAATTGGTAGGTGTAGCACGACCAAAATTCTATTTTTCAGGAAGTGTCCACTTTGAAAATTAGTAAAAAATTAAATATTCACTAAAAAATTATTAGAAAAATCATGCATCAATTACATACTATTAGCTAATTTCTCACTAATGCAATTTTAAAAATACTAAAAAACAGTTCACTGTGCTAGGTACGCACAAAAGTTGCTATGCTATGTTTTTCTAAAAAAAACAACACCAATTTTTTTGCATCCATCTTTTGAACCCCTTAATCTCAACCATTTTCAAAATAAATTAATAGTTTATAAAGTAGACTCAGAGCACTACGATCTTTTTTTTTGTTGCATCTCAAAATTTTGAGTGCAACTATCCTCAATTTCATGTCGAAGGTCAATATTTATTGATTTTAGAAAAAAAATTGCCACTTAAGCCCCCTTTTTGGCCCCCCATCCTTTTGCACTTACCCATTTAATCCTTCTGGACCAATTTACTACCAAATTTATTGTAACTGGATTAAATTATTCACTATTTAATTTTATTTATTTACTTCCCACAATATTCATGTTTTTCAATTAAAACAGTTCATACTTATAGTAAATTAATAAATAACATAGGTCATATAAGAAAATAACAACATATCACCTTCATGTCCATAATCCATATTTAATAAAATTATTCAAACAAGACAATCATAGTCTTAACTAGGTCCAAAACAAAACATTACTTATGCCAGAATCTCTGATACTATGTGGGTGCCTCACAAATTACCCTAGAATTAGGTACAACTGTTCATCGCATGCATAATACCAAGATTCTTGGTATTATGACATCATAACCTCCTTCTTCACACAAGCTCCTAGAGTGTATCACCTGACCTAGCTATGCTGCTACTCGCGATCCAAAATTTCTTGACCATCCATAATTGAATACTACATTGAAATTCGTTCCTCATGCACATAAAAATTCCCATATATCAATCCGTCTTTAACATATTCATAAAACTCTCATGAAAATAAAACCATCATTAATAAATCATCATTTTAAACAAATCATAAATAACATGATTTTAATACATTCTCGCATAATTGTTCCTTGTAGGTAAGTTACTAGACATTACAGCCTCCTAGGAAACCTTGTAACAACTAACTTTGAAACTCAACATTGTTACCCGATACCCAGTACCTGACAACTTCAACTTTTATCGAAACAAAACTTTCCCAAATCCTGGTTATTAGTGTAACCTTTACATTTCTCGAACCTTCACCTCTAGACCGAACACTTACCAAACATTGCATTAACATCCCAACCATTGTGGCCCTCCGATACCTAGTACCCAATACATTTGAATACATGAATTACTCCAAAGACTTCCTTTTAACTTTGGATTCTGGTAATCACTTTTTTTTTTACAAACCAGCAGTTACCATAAGCATTAATCTTTTCACTTGGGTCCCCAAGCCTTACAGTCTTGGGGTATACTATGAGACCACACAACACTAAGGATAATTTTGAGTATCTTCAGGAGAAGTTGGGGGTTATTGCCCCTCCTACTTTTAACTAGATGCATATGGAGATGCATCATTCCAATGGATCTATGGATTTACTCCTTGTCTAGACTAATGTTGGTGGCTACCTCTCAAGGGGGTGTAGGTAGTTTACATTGTTTTAGTTTGGATTTTTCATTTTGTAGAAGTTTTTGAATTGATTGGTGTGTACTTAAGGGGGAGTATTCAGTGTAATTGCAAGAATCTTGGTTCGATATCTTGCAGGGGAAAAAAAATACAAAATATTTTATCCTTTTCCATTGATTTCAAAGGGGGAGAGAGAGATAGAAGTTATGCGAAAAGGGAAGTATCAAAGGGAGAGAAAGTGTAATGAGTGAGTTGTACAAAAGAGAAAAGGAAATTATCAGAGTTGTATGTATCAGAGTTATATAAAATTTGTATGTATCGGAGGCAAGTATCAAAGTTGTATGTTGTATTTGATGGTTTTTCACATCTAGTGTTGCCATCAATGATAAAGGGAGATTGTTGCAAGTATGAAGATGTTGTCATTGATGTCAACAAGCTTGTGTTGTCACTAATGATAGTTGTGCAGTGGTTGAGAAGAGATTGTTTCTTTGATTAGTTACATTATGTTTTCATCAATTAAGTTGTTGATGTTAATCTCTTATGTTTCTTTCATAAGCTTATATTTATGATTTAGATGTCGACAATATTGAGAAAATTGATAAAATAAGGAAACAAGGTGTTGGAGAGGTGTTTTAGTTTTTCTTTACATTTCTTCTATGTTGAAGATCTGTTTGTGTGGTTCAGATATGTAGGATAGAGATGTTTATATTTTCTATATCTAGAATTTGGGAGTCTAGATCAATGGTCAGAAAAAGTTATGTTCACCAGTATGTGAACTAATTTTGTAGTGTTACTTATAGAGGTGTTTGGGAGAAATGTATTTTCTCCATGTTTCTCAGTAATTGTTCTTCAAGTCTTGTGATTTTGAAGGTATGTTAATGGTGTTGATCTCTTTCCTATGTCAAGAGGATTTGTGGCTTGCTACTCTAAAAGTTGGATTGTGGAGTTGCAATGTTTGACAATGTGGCTTGAATTTACTAGGTGCATACATTCTAATGGTGAGAGTTGTTGCGAAGTTTAATGGATTTCAGGAGGATAGAGGAATATTCTAGATAGTGATGAAGCATGGCATGTGGTTTGCAAGTCATCTTTAGATTTGAGGAAGCATGTAATTCAAAGTTTAATTTTGTTTGCATGGGTAATGACCGAATTGGTGTTTACACTACATTAGAAGATGATCAAGCATTAATGAAGGCATAGTGTGGCATGTGAGAGTTAATTTGGGTCCCAGATAAGTTTTGTTTTGATCTTCTTTTCATTCCTATCCACTGTAGGAATGTTTAGTACCGACCTATTTTGAATTTGTAAAGAGTAGGATGAGTATAGCCGACTTAAAGATGTTTTCCAAGTTACATATGGTATAAATGCAAGATGAATTGATGCAGAATGAAGTGTGGAATAGAGTTGAATGATGTGATGTTAAGTGAAGAGAAGAAGTGTGGAATGCAATGCAAGCTATAACTCAAGATTGCTGAATGTAGTGAGTTGAGGTATCTTGATCTCTTGAAGGCTACAAGTGTTTATGGAGCTATTATGGTGGAATCTTTGTTGCATTGAGAGCATGTTCTCTATGTAACATTCTATGTTTTCTTCTTCTTTCTA
>VDFB02271358.1:584673604-584695970 GCA_007258455.2 Sequoia sempervirens | reverse complement strand
GGTTGAGGGTATATACTTGAGGGATTAGGGTTGAGGTTCTATTGTATAGGATACAAGGTATATGGGTTAAGGGATTATGGTTTAAGGGTAGAGGGTTGAGGGTAGAGGGTAGAGAGTTAAAGGGTTGAAGGTAGAGGGTATTGGGTTGAGGGTAGAGGGTAGAGGGTTCAAGGGTTCAGGGTTTAAGGTTATAGGGGTTGAGGATTGAGATATTAAGGGTTGAGGGTTGAGAATTGAGGGTTGAGGGTTGAGAATTGAGGGTTTAGTGTTTAGGGTTTAGGGCTGAGGGTTTAGGATTTAGGGTAGAGGATTGAGGGTATAGGGTTGAGGGATTAGGGTTGAGGGTCTATTGTATAGGGTAGAGGGTATAGGGGTTGAGGGATTAGAGTTTAAGGGTTGAGAGTTAAGGGTAGACAGTTGAGGGTTGAGGATTTAAGGGTAGAGGGATTAAGGGTTGAGGGTTGACGGATTAGGGTAGAGAGTTTACTTGGGTTTGAGGGTTTAATTGTTAAGGGATTAGGGTTGAGGGATTGTTGGATATTGTGTTTTTGTTGTTGATATGTGGTTGTCATTTATGTCAACACTATTAACATTAATTCATTTGAAGTTGTATATGTCAAGGATATTGAGAAAATTGTAAAGAAATGAGTTGCATGTTGTCAATGGTGAAGTGAAGTTCAGTCTATCAGTATATTCTATATGTTGATGATCAGTGATTGTGGAATAAAGGATTTATTGCTGAGTGTATCTAGTTTATCCATGTCAAGTTTTAGAGATTTGTGTGAAGATTTGATCGAGTTATGAAGATTTTCATTTTGATAGTTTTTCTATTTCTTCAGTCGGTGTTCTTGATTGAAGATGATGCTATTTCAATTATTTCAGTTGTTGTGGATGCTTCTTTGTTGTTTCATGATGCTTGTGGATGCTTCTAGATAATTTTCTATCTTTGTTGCATGTCTGCATTGATCGTTGTGCTTGTGGTTGGTGATTTCCTCTTGCATGTTCATGTATTTCTTGTTCTTGGCCGACAAGGTGTTGAGGCATGTTGTGGATCTTCGGGGAGAAATTATTTAATGTTTTTTTGTGTTGAAGATGTTGATTTAGGTCCTCACTAAGTTGTGGCTAACTTTGGTTGATTCACATTCTTTTTCTTTAATGTTTTGGTCCAACAGTTATATTCATTTTATTATTTTTTTGTGGTCAACTTGTAATGATGAAATTTCATGTTGTGGATATATAAGAGTGATTATTCATTTGAATTGAAGTGTGCGAATGTGTGCGAGTGGATTCCATGTGTGTGTATGTGTGAATATCATTCAAAGGTAGAGCAGAGTGTGAAGAAGTGTGTAGAAGAGTGAAGAATTTTGCTTAACTGGAACTGTAATAAGGCATTAGTAGATGTTATTTTCTCAGTTCAAAATCTAGATGGCTATAATCTAAATCTCTTCGTAAGACAATGTCTTCCTTTGTAATTGAGCAGTGAGCTCTAGGTAGTGTGTCTGAATGCATGTGCATTCCTCATATTTGATTTTCATTATACTTTAATAGGGTATAATCTTGTGGACTGACCTCCATCATGGTTTTTCCCCTAACAGGGTTTCCACGTAAAAAAATATTTGTATTATGTGTGTTTTTGATTCATGCTTTCATGGTTAATAAACATATCTGAGAATAAAGTTATTAAGTTGAATAAGTTTTGAATTTCTATGACAACTGATTCACCCCCCCTCTCAGTTGTTTGCTCTTGTATTTCCAACAATTGGTATTAGAGCTAAGTTCCTTGGAAGAAGTTTAATAGCTTAAGGTGATCTAGGATGGAAAGTTACAAGGATAGTCTGATATTTGATGGAAAAAAAATTTCTTTGTGGAAGACTTGAATGGAGTGCCATTTGAGGTGCATTGGTGAACCCTACTAGAGAATTACAAGTAATTTGTATATTATTCCACAAAATGGTCCTACTACTTATGTTGAGATCAGAGATGTTGAGTATAACATCTGGGCTAAGGAAGCTTTGTTGAGTGCTTTGACTGATTCTAAGATGAAAAATGTTATGGATCTGAAGATTACTCATGATATTTAGAAAAATTTGGAAGCCTTGTATGAAGGTGATGCTAATGTGAAGATTGCTAAGTTGTAGAGTTTAAAAGGGAAATATGAAAGGTTGAGAATGGGTGATGATGATAATATTAATACTTTCATGCAAAGAGTGAATGAAATTGTCTATGGTATTAGATGTGCTAGTGGAAAGATAGATGAATATGAGATTGTTGCTAAGGTGCTTAGATCCCTTCCTGATTCTTACAAATCCAAAGCTAGTGCTATTGAAGAGCTCCAGACTATAACAAATATAACCAAAGATACGCTCGTTGGTAAGCTAACTTCTTTTTAGTTGAGCGAATTTGGTGATGCCCTTCCTAAGGTGGAATCTACATTTAAGGCTACTACTTTTGGGAGAGATATATAGAGATTTGATCTAGGTGAGAGTTCATCTAGAAAGACATTTAAGTATGAGGATGAAATCAAATAGATTGAAGAAGAAGAAAGAGAGATGGAAGAGCTGGAAGCACTTATTGTCAAAAGAGTGCCATAAGGAAAAGGTAAGTATGAAGGAAAATTTCCTCTTAAGTTTTTTTCTTGTAGTAAGATAGGCCATTTTGCATCGAGGTATCTGGAAAGAGCTCCTAAACCAAGACATAAAAATTCTAGATTTCAAAAGAAATGTTACTATGCTACTAATGAAGGTGTAACAGATGATGAATTTGATAGAAGTGATGATGAATGGGTATTTATTGCTATCAAGGAAAATTGTCCTATATCTACTGAATCTATTGGTTGTACAAATGTGGAGAAATCCCTAGTTGCTCAATTTGAAGATAAAGATGAAAGGATGATTGACAGTGTATGTTCACATCATATGATAGGAGGCAAAATTTAGTTTGTAAGCTTGGAAAAGTATGATGGTGGCGTTGTGAGATTTAGTGATAATATAGTTGGTGTGATTTGTGGAAGAGGATGCATTTCTCTTGATGGTAAGCATAATATTGATGATGATGTTCTGTATGTGGAAGACTTGAAGCATACTCTTTTGAGTGTTGGTCAAATGGTTGATAAGGGTTACAATCTTGAATTCAAGGATGGAAAGTGTAGAATATTGAGTTCACTTAAGTGTTGCTAGTAAAAGTTATTTGATTGCTCAAGTTCATGAAAGTTAGTTATGGCATAGGAGATTGGGTCATGTCAACTTTGATAATATTGTCAAGATAAGTTCCACTAAGGCTATGAGAGATCTACCGAAGTTGGTGAAACCTACTAATGCAATGTGCAAGGAATGTCAATTGGGAAAGAAAACTAGGATTTGATTTCAGAGTAAAAAGCATTGTTCAAATGAATTGTTAGAGCTCGTGTATACTAATCTGTGTGGTCCTTCTAAGGTTAGAATTCTACAAGGTTACAGGTATTTCATGTTACTCATTGATGACTACTCTAGAATGGTATGGGTTACTTTATTAAGGGAGAAATCTGAAGCACTGGAAAAGTTCAAGATCTTTAAAGCTATGGTTGAGACATAGATAGGTTTGAAGATTAAATGTCTTAGATCACACAAAGGTGGTGAATTCACTTCTGGTGAATTTAATTCTTTTTGTGAAGAACATGGAATAAGGAGACAATTATCCACACTACAGACCCCTCAACAAAATGGAGTTGTGGAAATAAAGAATTGAACAATTGAAGATTATTCTAGAACAATGATGCTGGAAGGAAATGTCCCTCATATCTACTAGAGAGAAGTTGTGAGTGCTGCTGTGTACACACTCAACTGAGTAAAAATCAAAGGTGATACTGGTAAGACCCTGTTTGAGCTATGAACTTGTCAAAAGCCTACTGTTAAATACTTCAAGATATTTGCGAGAAAATGTTATATTAAGAGAGATGAAGACATAGGAAAGTTTGATGCTAGAAGTGTTAAAGGTATCTTTTTGGGTTATTCTACTAAGAGCAAGGCCTACTAGTGTTACAAAAAAAGATTGAAGAAAATGGTTGAAAGTGAAAATGTTAAGGTTGGTGAAGATTTAGGTACACCATACAAAACTTGTGGATATGATTTTAATGATCAAGATGACAATACAAACCAAGGAAAGAAAGTTCAAACTATAAATCAAGTGCAAATCAATCCAGTAAATCAGTAGAATGAAGAAGGAGAAACTAGTGGAAACACCAAAGAGATATCAGAAGAGCCTAAAGTTGAAGAACACCCTAAGAAGACTCTAAGGTATGTAAGATTGAATCATTCAGAAGATTAGATTATTGGTGAGAAGAACAAAGTTGTCCAGACTAGGAGAAAGATTGCAGAAGAGTATTGCTTGATTTCAAAGACTGAGCCTACTAGTGTGAATAAGGCATGTAAAGATGAGCATTGGGTTGAAGCAATGAAAGAAGAGTTGAAACAAATTGAAAAGAATGATACATGGATTCTTGTTCCCAAACCTAAGGATAAGAATTTCATTGGAACTAAATGGGTCTTTAGAAACAAACTGAATGAGCAAGGTGAAGTGATTAGAAACAAAGCAAGACTGGTATGCAAAGGATATCATAGATGGAAGGAATTGATTTTGAAGAGACCTTTGCCCCTGTTGCTAGAATTGAAGCTATAAGATTATTTCTTGTGTATGTTGCTCACAAGAACTACAAAGTTTATCAGATGGATGTCAAATCAACTTTTCTAAATGGAGAATTGGAAGAAGTGTATGTTGAGCAACTTGATGGATTTCAGTTGACTGATAAGGAAGATATGGTGTGTTAGTTAAATAAATAATTTCATGGACTCAAGCAAGCCTGTTAGAATTGGCTATGGATGCCAAGATCTATGGACCAAATGGAAAGCACAAGAAAAGAGAGAGAGAGTATGACAAGAATAAATTGTATTCAATGTCATTAATATGATATGATTCAGATTATACAATGAGAGATATCCCTTGGTTATATAGCCAAGGTGAGAACATAGAAGGGCATAAGATTATGACAAGTGTCATAATCTTATGACATGAGACAACTATGAAGAGCTATCACTCCACTTAAGGTGGAGAGATAATCACATGATGTGTCCACAAAAGGTGGAAATGATGAGGTAATGGCATGTCAAGTCCACCAAAAGTGGAAATTCTCCAACAACCTCCTATGTGGTCCCTAAGTAAACTTAACTAAGGTGTAATCATGACCTAGGACAAGGTACAAGACATTTAATTACACCAACACCCCCCCTTAAGTGCAACTTAGGGAGAATGTACACAAAAGTAAACAATGCAAGATAGGTCCTAGCTACTAGGCCATGTTAGGTACCCATGTACATATGCAATGCAATCTATCATAAAGCGGAGAAAAGGAGAAAACAAAATGGGACAAAACTCCTCCCCAAAAGAGAGAAACAAAACAAGAAACATGCTCTAGGAAGGATAAAACCTCAAGTGAGGAAAAAGTCCCCCCCATAAGAAGAATGAAGAAGTCCATGCAACCCCCCCCTCAATGGAGAGTCACTGCTCAAATGTCACAATGTCAAGAGTCCCCAATCTGAACTGAAGATAGAGACAAGAAGAAAAATGTGAGGAATGATGTAGAGCAGACCAAGGATGATGATGAGCCCTCCAAATGTTGTTCCAAAAGAAATGCCAAACTATGCAAAGCACTGAAAGAAGGAATTAGGTACAACTGCAGAAGATGCCACATAACTGGTGACTGAGTTGAATCTATCAACTCAAGAGTAACTGCAAAATCTGTCAATGAAGAATTGTAGATGAATCCACACTGCAACAAGAATAAGGTCAGAGCTAAGAAGAAAACTGCGGGAGCATCAACTGAATGCCCATCAATAGCAAATTGGTACAATCCATGTCTCACTGGAGCCATGCACAAATTGTACAATCCAAGTCTCACTAGAGCCATGCACCAAGTCTCTGGATGTAGAACCAAACTTCTAAAGACCGGTAGAGTGCTTCCAAAATAAGAAGGTCTATATGGTGTTTAGTCCATCTCACCAAGATGCATGGGTAACCAGCTACTGCATACACTAAGTAGATAGGAACTAACACTAGATACATAGATCAATCTAAAGAAGCATATAGAACATGACATAGTACACTGAAATAGAAGATTGTGGCACTTTATTTTAGTGCGATTACAACATTACAAAGAGGAGAATTACAATCAACATGATGCAAATATGGAAATGCTAATGAAGAAGCCAACCAAAGGTGCCTCGAAGCTGAAAACCATGAAGAAAGCCCTCCAGGTGGATGTCGGTAGGAGCAACTGACCCCCATTTGACTGCCGGTTAGAGGAACAAATGGTCCAAGACAAGGCTCAATCGGGAGGCAAAATAATTTTCCCAGGTTTGCATATGAGAGCATGATTTGTTTTTTTCTTAAAACTTAATAAAAAGTTTAATTTAAAAAACATTATTAAAAAACTTTATTATTAAAATAATAAAGAAAATGATTTTTTTTATGAAAAAAACTTTATTAACAATTAATAAAGAAAACATAATGTTTATTTATTTTTATTATTAAAAAACTTTAATATAAATTATTAAAACTTTTAAAAGTTTTATTTAAAAAAAAACTTAATTAAAAAAACAATTATTAAAATTTTATTAAAAAAAACTTAAAAAAAAAAACATATTAATTTTTTTTTAAAAAGGGTCATACCGGCCGACAAGGACGCAGCCCTGTCAGCCGTTGGCTGCAGGCTGCAGGGGCTGACAGGGGCCCCACCACCTGTCACGACAGAGCCATGGTAGTTGGCAATACCTCTGCCAGCCACCATAGACCTGCAAAGGGTATGGGGTACCCTGCGGTCTGCGCAGGGTACTTCGTACCTTTGCAGGTAAAATAAATTTATTATTAATTTTTTTAATTTGATTTTTATAAAAACTTTACAACCAAATAAAAACTGCGAAAATAATAATTTTTGAATGATTTTTTTTTTTGAACAATTTCGCAGAAAAGTAAAAGATTTTTAAAAATAAAAAATAAATCGTACTGACTACGCAGGTAGGGCCATATGGCTCGCCTGCTAAAAATTTTTGCCTCCGAGAGCAACTTGCTCCAGTTCAGATGATTTGGCAGTTGATTTAGGGGTTTTTGACCCTTTTGGATGTGATGGCAGGGTTGGATTTGACCCAAAATGCTCCAAAATTGCAGCTACCTTCTGGATTTGGCAACCACTCTTCAGCTTCAAACCCTCATAGATTTGGCCTCGTATCTTTGATTTGGATGAAACAAAAGGAAAAATTGACTATCTTGAACCTTCGAACATAATTGTGAGCTCAGATTTGCACCAGCAAGCTCGGATATGAACCTGCAACAAAGAGCCACAAATGGAACCTCCTCAAATTTAGGATCTCTCTTCAGAAAAAGACTCTCCAATGACACCCAACCCGCTCTGATACCATGTTAGAATTGGCTATGGATGCCAAGATCTATGGACCAAATGGAAAGCACAAGAAAAGAGAGAGAGAGTATGACAAGAATAAATTGTATTCAATGTCATTGATATGATATGATTCATATTATACAATGAGAGATATCCCTTGGTTATATAGCCAAGGTGAGAACATAGAAGGGCATAAGATTATGATAAGTGTCGTAATCTTATGACATGAGACAACTATGAAGAGCTATCACTCCACTTAAGGTGGAGAGATAATCACATGATGTGTCCAAAAAAGGTGGAAATGATGAGGTAATGACATGTCAATTCCACCAAAAGTGGAAATTCTCCAACAACCTCCTATGTGGTCCCTAAGTAAACTTAACTAAGGTGTAATCATGACCTAGGACAAGGTACAAGACATTTAATTACACCAACAAAGCCCCTAGAGAATGGTATGCAAGATTGGACAAGTATTTGTTGAAGCTAGGATTTAACAAAGGTACTGCTAATAGTAATCTATATTTCAAGAATGATGATAAAGATCTGATTGTTGAAGTATTTTTTGATGATATTATTTTTGGAGGATATGATGGTTTGCGCATGAATTTTGCTAATGAGACACATAATGAATTTGAGATGTCAATGATTGGTGAGATGAAATTCTTTTTTGGATTGCAAATTACTTAGTTAGATAAAGGAATTTTTATATCTCAGTCCATGTATGTGAAGGAATTGCTAAAGAAGTTCAATATGGAAGATTCAAAGCCAGTCGGTGCATGTATGATGACTAGATGCAAGTTGACAATAGAAGATGATTCTTTGAAAGCAAATCAGACAAGATATAGATCAATGATTGGTGGATTCATATACTTAACTCTAACTAGGCCTAATATCATGATTGTTACATATATTGTTGCAATATTTCAAGTTGATCTGAAGGAATTTCATGTGACTGTTGTGAAAATAATTTTTAGATATTTGAAGGGAACTGTTGATCTCGGCCTATGGTATCCTAAATATGATGATCTTACTTTGAGTGCCTTTACTAATGTTTATTGGGATGGAGATGTAAGTGACATGAAAAGTTCTAATGGTGGAGCATTTTTCTTGGGTAAGAAGCTAATTTCATGGTTAAGAAATAAGCAAAATGCCATTTCCTTGTCTACTGCAGAGGCCGAATACATTGTTGTTGCTAACAATTGTACTCAAGTTTTGTGGATGAAGCAGATGTTGAAGGATATTAGAGTTGTATATGATGAGCCTATTTCTATATTTTGTGATAATTCAAGTGCTATTAACATTTCTAAGAATATGGTGTTGTATTCAAAGACTAAGCATATATATATCAAGTTTCACTTTTTGAGGGAGAAGGTGAGTGAGAAGGAAGTCAGATTGGACTATGTACCTACTAAGGAGCAGATTGCAGACATTTTTACCAAGTCGTTGCCTAAGGATACTTTTGAGTATCTTAGAGGGAAGTTAGGGGCGATGACCACAACTAATCATAACTAAGGATGCATTGCAATTGCATCAGTTCATGTATTTCATAGTCATATATTGTTTTGGATTGAAGTTGTGGTGGCTACTACTCAGGGGGAGTAGTCAGATGGTTTAGAAGTTCAAATATGTGGTTCAGAGCTTAGAGATCTTTATCATTGATTTCAAAGTGGGAGAAGAGTCATGTGAAAAAATAGTGATTATCTAAGGAGAAGAGCCTTGTGGGGAGAAAATTATGTGAAAGTGTTGAGGAGAAAATGATTCAAGTCCTAAGGGGGAGTAAGTGTCAAGAGTTAGTTGCATTGATGGTGTTTTTCACATCATGTGTTGCCATCAATGAGTTAGTTGCATTGATGGTGTTTTTCACATCATGTGTTGCCATCAATTCCAAAGGGGGATATTGTTGGATGTTGTGGTTGTGTTTTTGATATGTGGTTTTGATTGATGTCAACACTATTAGCATTAATTCATTTGAAGTTGTATATGTTGAGGATATTGAGAAAATTGTAAAGGAATGAGTTGTAGGTTGTCAATGGTGAAGTGAAGATCAGTCTGTCAGTATGTTTTGTATGTTGATGATCAGTGGTTGTGGACTAAAGGGTTTATTGTTGAGTGTATCTATTTTATCCACATCGAGTTTTAGAGATCCACGTGAAGATTTGATTGAGTTATGAAGATTTTCATTTTGACAGTTTTTCTATTTCTTCAGTCGATGTTTCTGATTGAAGATGATGTTATTTCATTTATTTCAGTTGTTACAGATGCTTCTCTATTGGATCATGATTCTTTTGATGCTTCTAGATCATTCTCTATCTTTTTTGCATCTCTACATTGATCGTTGTGCTCGTGGTTGGTGATTTCCTCTTGTGTGTTAAAGTTTCTCTTGTTCTTGGATGACAAGGTGTTGAAGCGTGTTGTGGATCTTCGTGGAGAAATTTGTAGAACCAAGATCCTAGTATCTGCAGGAGACAAAAAACAAACACATTAGAAGATTCAAATGCAAGACAAGATCAAAGTTCCCCATAAAATCCATTAGCAATGTTCAAAATAGGAATAAAAGCAAGAACACAATGAAAAAGCAAGGGAATAGATTAAATCCTATTAAAAACATGAAAACTCTTGATCTTATGGGGGAGTTGGTGCCAATTTGACGTGGAAATTCACCCTTTACCAACTCCTATGCAAGATTTTGATGATTTGGTGGTGATTGATCCACTTGGTGATTGCTTCAAATGAATTCCATGGAGAAAACCTGCAATAAGCTAGCTATGGCTTGATGAAATTGATGAAAATGCTAAAGCTTGAAGATGAAATTGAGTATAGTAAGTTTGCTCAAATTGTGGATGATGAAATGAGGAAAGAAACCTCTTATTTATATAAAGATAAGATGGAGAAATTCCCAAAATGAAGCAATGCGGGACTAACTTTCAACCAATGGCTAAGTGCCACTTGTCAAGGTGAGAATGGATGAGGGATGTGCACATTTTGATGAATGTGCCCATAAATGCAATTAGGTGGAATTTGAAAATAATGAAATGACATGTAAGAGGGAAAGAAATGTATTAAATGCCACTTGGCTCAATGCAAAAGATGAAATAAATTTCTTGTTGGAAGGACAAAGTCCACTTGGAAGGATTTCAAATTTGGAAGAATATTCCCCTTTTATACCATGTTGAGAGAAAATAGGGATTTAATAAATGAATTAAATCTATTTTCATGTGTAAGTGTCAAAAGCTAGAGGATGGGACATGGATTAGGATTAAATTAATCAAGGGTTAATTAACTTAATGAGGGATAAGATGATGTGACAATTTTGACTTAGATTTATGGGTTGATTTAAATTAAAGATGAGAAGAATGTGATTTTAAAGATAGTTAAATAAATATTTTGTTTTATTTAACTAAAGGGGATGATTGGTTAGATTAAATCAAATAAGGTTTTAATTTATTTAATTTAATGAGATAGACTTTAAAAATTAATTAAATAAAATTGATTTATTTAATTAAATAAAGAGCTAGGGTTAATTAGATCATATTGATTGATTTAATTAACAAGAGAGAATGACTTAATCAGATAAATGATTTATTTAATTAAGAGAGGAAAATTGATGAATTTAATCCAATAAGGGTATTCGATTAAATGGTTAGACTGAGGGATGATTTAGGATGAAATGGTGTTAGTAATCAGGATCAAGCTTGTAGTGCCAATCAGTACATTTTAAGTGTCTACATTTTCCCCCTCTTTGAAACAATGCTCTTGTTACATTGGTTCAAAGAATAAACTATCTCGATCAAAATTCAAAAAAATTCCAATTTCAAAGTTTTCCCCACTATTGCCCCGGCAAGAGAAAACATGCCAATATATTGCCCCCTCGAGAGATTAGATGAAATTTTTTATTTTTTGGGTGATCTCATGAAACAGAGAACAAGGTGCCTGACGGGTCCATAAAGGCTCCAGGAGGTCAAAAAATGAGATAAAATTCAAGAAATAGTACAAAACAGCTGTCGGACAGACAAAAACGAGATCAGGGGACCTAGACCCTTCTTGGATGGCTAAATAGGGTCAAAAAACCCTAATTTTTAGGCTTAAATAGCCCTTGGGGGGCCACTTCCAATTCATTTTCACTCTCAGCCTTTAGAATTCCTACGACTTTGAGCTCTGACCTTCTAGAGAGATGGCATAATGATAGCTTCCCATGCACATTTCTGATAGGGTATGGACGCATCAGAGGCTTCCTAGCATTGGACCACCAGTGAGTCAACTTGACCCGAGCTTGTTTTTCAATTTTCATGCTCATTTAATGCATTAGGAATCTAGGTCTCTAGTAGCGGTGCTATACTGCACTGCTAGAAATTTCAAATAGCATCGCTTAGCATCAAAATGGGTCATCATCATGAGTAGCAACACCATAGTGTAGTTTAGAGTTTATGGTTAAATTCCAAACTCAACCACTTTTGCAAGGTGCACAGCCATGGTGCTCTTTAGAATTAATATTTTCTGCTAAAATGAAATGCCTTTGCAAACTACAACGCCACAGTGCAGTTTGGAGTTTGCAAAATGCACCACCTTCACAGGCAGTGATGCTGAGGTTGTTTTCAGGATGTCAAGAGAAGCTAGGATTAGGATTTTTTTGATGAATTTTAACATGGTGACTTTTCCTAATGTAGGAGGAGGCGAGAGAGATTTATTCACGTGAGCATAGGTCCCAAGAGATTTTTGAGATTTTGGACGAGCTGACTAAGTGACAATAGGAGCACCTAGGGAAAATTGGTCTCTGGTACATTTCCTATGCTTTGCCTATTCGGACACACATGGGGATGCTAATAGCACTCGTTGAGCGATGGAATAGTGAGACCTCTTCATTCCATCTCCTGATAGGAGAGGCTACAATCACACTAGAGGATGTGTGGCGGATCCTCCAATTTCCTATTCATGGCGAGCATGTGATTTATGATATAGATGCTGAGAGGGATACCTGCCACGATGTCATGGGAATAAATCAAATTGTATTTTGTGAGGGCTAGATCAAGATTTAGTGCCACAGACCTTCTATTTCTGGTTTTCAATTAGTTATTGCAGCCATTATTTCAAGTCTCATCGCACCAGATCAGCGGGGTTGTTATTTCAGTCCTGGATGGGGGATCACTTGGGAGCAGATGGTTCAATGACAAAGTTTATTTGCACGGGGGATAGTTCTTCTAGCCTTTCTATATAGATATTTACATGAGTTTTCATACTTGGATGGTCGAGCACTTGGGGCGGGCATTACACTTCTACACGT
This sequence comes from Sequoia sempervirens, assembly GCA_007258455.2. Lineage (NCBI taxonomy): Eukaryota > Viridiplantae > Streptophyta > Pinopsida > Cupressales > Cupressaceae > Sequoia > Sequoia sempervirens. Next base: position 584,683,266 of record VDFB02271358.1, on the reverse strand, counting down.
CTAGGCTTGGGAGCACATTGTTGTGCTTCGTCCCTGAGTTGTTTAGGTTCCCATGGAGCCAGAGGATCTAGTCATCTGGAAGTACAGAGGGAGTGTTTCTTTTACCCATACAGGACAACATAGGATTCTCCACTAGTGGAGAGTCCTAGATGACATGTGAGTGTTCACCTAGCAGCCATACCTTGGGCAACTCACCTAGTTCAATGATGTTCAATAATTGTTCTTTGCTTGCCAAGATCGACTGATGCAGGGGCGAGATCATATGATGCTTGAGATGTACCTATTGGGCAGTGTACAAAGATAGTTTGGAGAGGTGCAGGATTGGCCTGACGATCAGTACATGGCCATTTTTGCGAGGATGATGAGCCAGAGTTCCTGGGGCCAGTACATACCTGCCCATGAGGCCATTCAAAGTCTCATGTAGCTGGTGGCTAGGCCATGGCCATATGACAAGAGACAGGAAGATCCATGGATCACATAGGCATATTGAGACAAGTTTCAGCCACTAGTTCAGCTTACAGTTCTAGTTATGGGCAGAGCGAGACTAGGTGGTCCTACAGAGACAAACTGCAGAGTTACATGCAGTAGCCGAGATGGATCGACGACAGTAGTTAGAGAGTATGGCCACATCTTCCTCCTGCAGCACAATATTGCTTTGAACATATAGGGAGGTCATCTAGGAGGTTGATTATTATAGATTGTATTATTACAAGGCCGTACCGTGGCCAGCTCGAGTGCCATATTTCTCACAAAGGATAGGGCACAAGCCAACAGAGGATCACAGAGAGAGAGTAGGTAGCAAGGGTAGCAGCCAGCAAGGCTAGGCCTACCTTTGATCAAGACAGGATTCTTTTTGCACCCCTTGGGCTCATTTTTTATACCCCCATGGGCCATTGTACTCATTGACATACACATGTACATTCATTTGATTTTTTGTACCATGGTAGTGTATTATTCTAATTATATATGAGATGATGATTTTGATCCAATGTTATATACTATGTCCTATATTATTTATGCATTATGGATGATCTTTATGTTCTAAATGCTATGAAATGATTTTATATCTTTTGATGTTATGATGATGATGTTTTATGATGTGATGCAATGATTATGTGATGTGTATGCAATCTTTTTCTCTTTTTATTACTTTTTTCGATGCACTTTTTCATGATGCATACAAAATGTTGTGGTGTTCTTTTCGATTATATGATATGTACTTATGATGATGTGATATGATGATGATATGTATTATGATATGTGATGATGCTTATGGTTTGGATACTTTGATATGTGATGTATGACTTTATGATGTATATGTGATGGTGTAATGGATGTTGATATGTGAGATGGGATAATTATGCAGTGTTATGATATGATGGATGCAAATGATGTTTATATTCATGTGATAAATGTGATAGATGCTTATGTGATATGAATTGAATGGGATGATTTATTTTATGCAAATGACTAATGTAATGATTTATGAGATGCTTAGAATAACCAATCTATATTATATATGATGGAGATGCAATGCATATGGCATGATTTTGAAATTTTCTATATGATATGATATGCCTAATGCAATATACCAATGATTTGTGGATGCGAGATGAATGAAATGATGATGATGACTTGCGATTAACTGTCATGGTACCATGTTAGAGTGAAAATCAAGAGATAGAAGAAAATAAGAGATTCCAACAAGACATGAGATGATGATGACTTGCTTGTCGATGAGTTAGGATTTTCAAAGGGCCAATTACCTTATGTTTGATTACAAACATAATTATGATGCATCAAGGTATAAAGAACCAGGATGGCGTTGCACCTAATGCGATGGACTTTGACCCGACAATCAGATAGGAGTATTCTTGTTCACACTTGGCATCTAGGACCTTATTCAAAATTTAGTTTAGATATTTCAAACATCTCAAACCAAAACATAGAAAAGCAAGCCTTCCTATGTGGTCAACAAGATACCCAAAATGTCCTCCCTACATCTAAACAAAGTATGCATGACCAAGGTTATATTACAAAAGTATCCCACAAGCTCAGTAGACAAAAGATAATGATTGTTGCTCCATTTCTATCTCTCTAAATCCTTCATTTGGAAATCATCGAGAGGTCCTTGGAATGAGTGCAATAAGATAAATCCAAAGAAAAAGGTAAAGTAAACAAACAAGTTGATGTTCTTCAAAACTGCTAGCCAAGACTAAACTATGATGACACATAATGTTGATGTCCATTGTAGGAAGGATTCATCCTAGGACATGATGATATTAGATAATTTGACATGAGACGGATTGGATGCTGAGCTATTGACTTCAAGAGTTGACCAACTTGTTTACGTACTGACCTAGACTTGAGACTTTGACGTTTGGGTTTTTTTACTTTTGACCTGCTAGACTTGTTTCCGACTATTTCACCAAAGGTTGAGGATGAAAATTGATTATTATGAGTGATGTTTATTGTGGGTGAAAGTGAGATGAGACGGATGGATTTTTCAAATATTTGGATGTTTTTGATGTTTTGCAATGTTTTGAGGCTATTTTTGGCATTTGTGAGATTTTACAAATGTTTTGGGGTTTTTTTAGATTTTGACCAAGACCTAACCTAAAGACTTATCCTAGGGGCCTTGGGGGTTGATCAACAGATTATCCATGCCTACGTTATACACATGAAGACCACATATTTTGACTGACACAAACTTGATTATTGATGACATATGAATAGATGGATTGCCAGTTTATTATGACAGAATCCTAAAGGACTGACCTAAGTGTCTCAGGGGATGATCAAATATCAACCTTGCCTAAGTTCAAGGCTCAGAGACCCATAGTTTGACAAGATGACTCTATTTGTGACTTTTTCACCTGTTTTGGGATTTTGATATGTTTTGAATGTTTTTGGATTTTTTTATTTTAGGGACTTCAAAAATATACATGAATCTGATCTGATGAGAACATGCCCCCAACGTGATGCAATAGACTACCCTGATGTAGGCAAGACAAACTGACCTTGAGAATGGGCCGAGTAGTACTAGGAGGGATCATGAAATGAACACAGGACCAAGCTATGATGTAGATGCAAATGGGTGATGGATGATGATATGGATTGCAATGGATGATGGAAGCATAATGGATGGATGATGCAGAATGAGCCGTAAAGATCTTGGTGGATGGAAAGTTCTTATTTACACAAGGTGCCTATTTGCCAAGTTTTCACCAAGGTACTTGCCCAAAGTGCCACTGAAGTGGTTTTCACTAGAGGACTATTTTTCTCTTTATTATTTTTGATCATTTTTTTTTCTTTTTTTTAACTTTTTTGTTGTCACCAAAACTCCTATTTTCCATTTTTTCATCAGGGTGACCATTTTTTTAGGACATTTTCTAATTTTTTGGTATTTCTGGTTCTATACCTTGAAGGATTTAGGCATAATTTTTTTTGATATGGGAGTTATTCATGGGATCCTACAAAGGCTCACCTTCTGGTGTTGACAGCTAATATGCCCCTGACTTGTACCTCATTGTGATGATGAATGGTACCAACCAGTTAGGTTCAAATTTTTCTTTTTGTTTGGGTTTGAGATGTTCTTTTCGTTCTCCTTTAGCATAAGTTCTCTGACTTGAAAGGTCCTACTCTTGATCTTCTTGTTATAGCTCCTCTTGAGTCAATTCTAATAGACCTGTAAATGGTTCAATGCTTCTATATGCCGCTCATCTAGTAGCTCCAGCTCATTCAGTCTTGATACTCAATATTCTTCATCTGTGATGAGGTTTTGCAGTGATATTATTAGTGACAAGAGCTTGATCTCAATGGGTAATATGGATTTTGATCCATAGACCAGGGAAAAAGGAGTGGCACCTGTTGGTGTGTAGATGGTGGTTTGATAGGCCCAAAGGGCAGGATTTAGCTACAGATGCCAATCACGACCTGCATCATTGAATATTTTCTTAAGGATCTTTAGAATGGTTTTCTTCATGGCTTTTGCTTGGCCATTGCCTTGGGGATAATACGGGGTTGAAAAGTGATGTTGGATCTTGAATTTTTTGCAAAGGTTACAAACATCCTGATTCTTGAAAAGTGTCCCATTAGCTGAGATAATAGCTTGGGGAACATCATATCAACATATTAAGTAGTTCAAGGTGAACTTTTATATCTGCTTTCTAGTGATGTATTTCATGGGGATGGCTTCCACCAACTTGGTAAAGTACTTAGTGGTGGTTATGATGAACTTGTGGCCATTAGATGAGGTGGAGGTTATTTTTCCAATGAGATCGAGTCCCCACTACAGAAAGGGCCATGGTGTGATGATGGGATGAAGTTATTGAGCTGGAGCATGGATGAGGTCCCCATGCTGTTGACATCATAGGAACCTTTTGATGTAGTCATGTGCTTCTCGTTCCATTGTAGGCCAATAATATCCCATCCTTGGAAATTTCTTGGCCAAGGTCATTCCGCTCGAGTGTGAACCACAAATACCATTATGCACCTCAGTTAAAGCAATCAATGCCTCCTCAACATTTAAACAACATAGTAGGGTTCCTTCTATGCTCCTACGGTAAAGGGTATTTCCTAGGATGACAAACTGGGATGCTTTCTTGAAAAAGGTTCTTTATAGGCTTGAGGGTACGTCAGCAGGTAAGACACCTATTCGTAGGTAGGTATAAATTTCATGGTACTAGGGATCACTAGGACCAACGATTTCACACACAAATTCTGACTCTAGTACCTCAAATGCAGGTGGAGAAGCCGCTCTACCAAGAATTCATGTCTCGGGACATTGTGAGGGATGTCTACTAGGGATCCAATCGTTGCCAAGGCATTTGTTGCTTTGTTGTTTGCTTTGGGAATATGCTCAAATGTGATATCAATGAATGATTCTTTGAGGTTCTCTACCAATTTTTTGTATGGAGTTAGTTTATCATCATTTATTTGGTACTCGTTATTCACTTGATTTATTATCGGCTAGGAGTCTCCATACACTGTGAGGGCCATGATGTGTCACTATACTACTATTCTAAGACCTATGGTTAAAGCCTCATATTCTACAATGTTATTAGTGTAGGGGAATGCCAATTTGTAGGATCTAGGTATACAATCCCCCTGTGGGGTGATGAAGAAGAAACCATCTCCTAATCAATGCTACATGTAGGAGCCATCAAAGTAGAGTTTCCAGCGGTCATCTATACTAAGATTGAAGATGGTTTCATTAGGAAACTTTGATATGACTGAATTCTCTGAATACATGGGTGCTTCTTCAAGTTGATTTGCAATCACTTGGCCTTTGATTGCTTTTCTTTCCACATACTCAATTTTGTATTCAAATAGAATCATGAACCATGTGGCCATCCTTCCTGTGAGCATTTCCTTTAACAATAGGTACTTTAAGGGGTCAATTTTGGCAATGAGTTTTATTTTTTGTGCCAACATGTATTGTCTAAATTTTTGTGAAGAAAATACTACTGCTAGATAGGATTTTTCGATGAATGAGTAGTTTAACTCATGCCCGACCATTGTGCAACTGATGTAATAGATGTAATAGATAGAATCATGACCCACTTGTCCATCCTTCTTGTGAGCATCGAGGGATGATGTTGTTGCTGACACATAGAGGATTAGTGGTTTTCTTAGGATCGGTGGCATGAGGACCAGAGGTGTGAGCAACTATTCTTTGATTTTGTTGAATGCTTCCTCACACTTTTCATCCTAAGTAGGTGAGAATATGGGTTTTTCTTGTTTTCCAGTTGTGTTATGAATCTGCAAATGGACTGAAGCCTTCCTTGGAGGCCTCTCAACTATTTCAAAGTTTTAGGTGCCTCCATCTCAAGGACTAATTTTACCTTGGTGGGATCTATTTCAATACCCCTCATTGACACTATGTATCCCAGTAGCTTTCCTAATTATATGTTGAAGACACACTCATTTGGATTTAAGTGGACCTTGTATTCCTCCAGCCTATCAAAAATAGCACTTAAGGTTGCTATGTGATCTCTCCTCTTCTTGGATTTTGCTAGTATGTCATCAACATAATCTTCAATAGTTTTGTGGATTATGTCATGAAAGATTAACGTCATGGCTCTTTGGTAGGTGGCTCCAACAGTAGGTCTCCCATGGACAAGTGAAGGTCATTTTGTGTTGGTCTACTTTGGAAATTAGAGAAATCATCCATTAGGGAAATAATTTCATGTCCTACTATAATGTCTACAATCATGTTAATGTTAGGCAATGGGATTTCATCTTTTGGACATTCTTTGTTTAGATCTCTGAAATCCATGCAAATTCATATGCCCCCATTCGGTTTTGAAACAAGAACCAGATTTGATACCCATTCTAGATAGTCTATTAGCCATATGAATCTTGCATCAAGTAGTTTCTTCAATTCCATCTTGACCAACAAATCAATCTGAGGATGCATTTTCTTGATTTTCTGTCTAACGGGCTCTAGTTCTGAGTAGACTGCTAGGTGATGGACCACAATCTTTGGATCAAGCCCGGGCATGTCAACATAGCTAAAGGAAAAATTAACTTGTCTCTCTTTTAAGAAGGCTGCTAGGAGCTCTTGTTCCTCTGATAGTAATGATTATGCATAGAATGTGATGTGTGGTGTCTCCTTTGTTCCCAAGTTGACTAGGTTACATTTTTTGGCTAGGACCACTGATTTTTCCTAATGTAAAGCTCTGAGAGGAAGATTGAATCCCCCATCCTCAGGCGCCTCTAAGAGGTTTTCACCATTGGATGTGTCCTTTCTTTTTACTATTTTCGGGTCGAAGAGTGCCATTATGTGGTTTTCACTCAAGGACCTAGAGATTATTCTTAGTTTTTCACTTTTGTGGCTGAGGGATTCAATCATTTCCCCATAGTATGCATGTGTGTCCAACTCGATGATAAATCCTGCTTTATGATCCCCACAGGGAATATTATCTCATAGTCCCATTAATTCTAAGAGTGCCTCATCATTTTTTAATGTGTCTAGAATTGGTGGTCCTCGTTGGTCATAATCAATGAGTTGTGGGTAGACTAGACAGATTTCATGATTTTGATGGTCATTTGTCTCAAAAGACATGGTACTAAGCATGAGGATAGAGGAATTTTTAAAGATCCTAGGTAAACCAATTATGGAATCTTCCTCATCACTACTACTGCAAACACTAGTTATGTTGAATGCGAAGTTATCTAAGGGCAGACTAGTGGATTCAGGTAATTAAAGGGTGACTGCCATTTGCTGAGGAGTTTTGACCTTTTTAACTATGGGATTTTAGCCATATATGTTTATACTTGGAGGGGTACATCTGAGGCCAAGATTTTTTAGTCGAGTCTTAGGAATAATAGGTATTAGAAGCCCATTGTTATTTTGGCCAAGCTTTTTGTTCCTCTCATAGCTCATGGTGAGCAACATTTTTAAACCCTTACTACTTTCATCCATAGGTAGATCAGCTATTGGTCTATTGTCTTGGTATAGGAGATGTGATAGGTCCTCTTCTATTATCTGTCGGCCTAATCTTACCAACTTTGGAAGCTAGAAGAGCCTACTGTGAATGTTTGGGATGATAAAAAATGGGTACCTTCTACAACTTCATTTGAATGTTTGGGATGATAAAAAATGTAGAACCAAGATCCTAGTACCTACAAGAGACAACAAACAAACACATTAGAAGATTCAAATGCAAGACAAGATCAAATTTCCTCATAAAATCCATTAACAATGTTCAAAATAGGAATAAAAGCAAGAACACAATTAAAAAGCAAGGGAATAAATTGAATCCTATTAAAAAGATGCAAAATTTTGATTTTATGGGGGAGTTGGTGCAAATTTGATGTGGAAATTGGCCCTTTCCCAACTCCTATGCAAGATTTTGATGATTTGGTGATGATTGATCCACTTGGTGATTGCTTCAAATGAACTCCATGGAAAAAACCTACAATAAGCTAGCTATGGCTTGATGAAATTGATGAAAAGGCTAAAGCTTGAAGATGAAATTGAGTATAGTAAGTTTGCTCAAATTGTGGATGATGAAATGAGGAAAGAAACCTCTGATTTATAGAAAGACAAGATGGAGAGCCCAAAATGAAGCAATGTGGAACTAACTTTCAACCAATGGCCAAGTGCCACTTGTCAAGGTGAGAATGGATGAGGGATGTGCACATTTTGATGAATGTGCCCATAAATGCAATTAGGTGGAATTTGAAAATAATGAAATGACATGTAAGAGGGAAAATGAATGTCTTAAATGCCACTTGACTCAATGAAAAAGATGAAATAAATTTCTTGTTGGAAGGACAAAGTCCACTTGGAAGGATTTCAAATTTGGAAGAATATTCCCCTATTATACCTTGTTGAGAGAAAATAGGGATTTAATAAATGAATTAAATCTATTTTCATGTGCAAGTGAAAAAAGCTAGAGGATGGGACATTGATTAGGATTAAATTAATCAAGGTTTAATTAATTTATTGAGGGATTAGATGATGTGACAAATTTGACTTAGATTTATGGGTTGATTTAAATCAAAGATGAGAAGAATGTGTTTTTAGAGACAGTTAAATAAATATTTTGTTTTATTTAACTAAAGGGGATGATTGGTTAGATTAAATTAAATAAGGTTTTAATTTATTTAATTTAATGAGATGAATTTAGAAATTAATTAAATAAAATTGATTTATTTAATTAAATAAAGAGCTAGGGTTAATTAGATCAGATTGATTGATTTAATTAATGAGAGAGAATGACTTAATCAGATAAATGATTATTTATTTAATCAAGGGAGGAAAATTGATGAATTTAATCCAATAAGGGTATTCAATTAAATGGTTAGATTGAGGGATGATTTAGGATGAAACGGTGTTAGTAATCAGGATCAATCGTGTAGCATCAATCAGTACATTTTATATGTCTACAAAAATAATTGAAGTGTTTTTGTGTTGAATATGTTGATTTAGGTCCTCACTAAATTGTGGCCGACTTTGGTTCATTCACATTGTTTTTCTTTAATGTTTTGGGCTAACAGTTATATTCATTTTATTATTTCTTTGTGGCCGACTTGTAGTGATGAAAATTCATGTTGTGGATATAAGAGTGATTGTTTATTTGAATTGAAGTGTGCAAATGTGTGCAAGTGGATGCCGAGTGTGTGTATGTGTGAATATAATTCAAAGGAAGAGAAAAGTGTGAAGAAGTGTGTAGAAAAGTGAAGAATTGTGCTTAACTAGAATTGTAATTAGGCATTAGTAGATGATATTTTCCTAGTTCAAAAGTTGGATGGCTATAATCTGAATCTCTTTGTAAGACACAGTGTCTTCCTTTGTAATTGAGTAGTGATCTCTAGGTAGTGTGTCTAAATGAATGTGCATTCCCCATATTTAATTTTCATTATACTATTAATAGGGTATAATCTTGTGGACTAACCTCCACCATGGTTTTTACCCTAACAGGGTTTCCACGTAAAAAAATATTGGTGTTATGTGTGTTTATGATGTGTTGTTGATTCATGCTTTCATGGTTAATAATAAGATCTAAGAATAAAGTTAATAAGTTGAATAAGTTTTGAATTTTTGTGACAACTGATTCACCCCCCTTCCCAATTGTCTACTCTTGTATTGCCAACAAGGATTAGGGTTGAGGGTAAAGAGTTTAAGGGTTTAAGGTTTGAGGGATGAGGGT
>VDFB02271358.1:584583259-584673504 GCA_007258455.2 Sequoia sempervirens | reverse complement strand
CATGGTGCGAGCCCTAGAGAAGGGAATGGAGATCCCTCAAAGCACAAAGAAAAGGCACCTAAACTGTTAATAAAGTTACATCTTGGTGCATTGACAAGGCGCATGAACTAGCTTTTTCATAGAATCCAAATGAACACAACAAAGTGGAGGCACCAGCATAGCATGAAAATGTGTTGGTTGAGAAAGACTTTGAAACTTCCAAGAAAATACCAGGGGGGCACGAGCTTTATAATGAGATTGATGCATTTTTTAAATGGAATGAAAATATTGTAGTGTAGACACAAGATGGAGTTGTTGAAAATCTTTAGAAGCTTTCAAATAGATGCAATGTGGCAGCATGCACCCATGGATCTATTGAAGAGTCCTCAGAGACTTGAAAGAAAATGCAATAGGTAGCTGCAAAGAAAGCCCCAAGACCTCTCTTCCTTCTTGTCTGCGCTGTATTGAAAAAGGCTTTAGAAAGTTTAAAGAAAATCAGCACAAGAAATAGGGGACACATTCCACAATAGCATAGAGAGAAGAATAGGGTACGTGCATTCATCAGAGCACAGAGAGGCTTGAGCTGGCTAAAATTTGTTGTGTATGCATAAATAAATGTTAAAAAGGCTTTGTAACTTCTAAGCGAATGCATAATGGAAAGGTACGAGCTATAAAGGAGGATAGACTTTCATGAAAGCCACTGTGGATCTTTATGCCACCATGAATGGAGAAGTTACACTACAAAACAGAAAAGGAAATTAGGGCAACAATGAAACAAAGGAGGTAAAAGATAGATCAATGGTGGAGAAACAAGAATAGAATGCGGCATAATCTACACCCTTCTCTGCTAGCTCGCAGCTAGAAAGTGAGCACGGGTTAATTCCCGTGAGATGGCGAGAATGTGCCAAGAAAATGAGGTGGGTCCCAGAAAAACATAAAGTTTCAGATGGAAATATTAAAGGGGCATCATTTGTTGTCTTCAAAGGGAAAAGGGTCTTTAAAAATTAAAGAGCCAGATAAAATCTTTGGTGGGCCACCATATTTTAATTATGAAAATATTTAAATCAAATGTTTTGCCAAGAAAAGTTAAATGGGCTTTCTTGCAAAAGCAAAAAGGTGAAATATTTTAAATGTAAAATCAAGGATGTTGGTAGAGGTAAAATGCTTTTATCGAAGAGTGATTAAATATTTCAAATGAAATATTTAAAGTCATTTGCACATGAAGGAATTATTTGGGAAAAATTTTATTTGTTGAAGAATAAACAGGTGCAAGTTTTTAAATATGGAAAGTAAAATGAATAGGATGGAGATATTTTATAAAGTGAATTTATTCACTTTATAAACAAATATAATGTGCAAGTGAAATAAGGACAAGAATACAGAAGTTTTCACGGGGAGATATTTTCAATAGTAGAGTGATGGAGTGGAGATTCTCCACATGGACAAATTTTTGGTTGCTTCACAACTTGGAAAAAGGCAGAATTGGACACAAAATCTATTGCAAGGAGGAGAGATGAGAGAAGCTTTGCAAATTGCTGATGAACGGGAAAGAGGTTGTCAGATGTCATCAATGGATCATTTTTAGGGCTGCTTCTATTTTCTATTTCTTCTCTTTTTTTTTCATTGTTCTAGGTTTTGAATCCTTGTATGGGGCTAGGTAGATAGAAAATGTTAAGTTTGAGTTATTAGCTGATTTTGTAAGCTGTAAATTTTGATTTCATGAGAAAATATTAGCTAGTTTGTGCAGATAAATCATGAATGTCTTCAAAGTGTTTCCACATTCATGAATTTCTTCAAATTGTCTCCATATTTGTACACATCTAGTCATATGAATTCAATAATACATAGTATCTTTGAGTTTGTCATCTCAAATTTCATGAGATTGTTTTGTATGTTCATTGTTCTATTATAATGAAATGGTTAAAATGATTTGAGTAGATAATTGTGATTGAAGCATGCAGGTTGGATCTAATAAGGATAATTTGATTGATAATAGGAGAGGATATGTTAATGCAATACATTAACAATTGTGAATCCACTAGTTGAAGTCTATTTGCTGATGAATTTATCTTTTGAATTTGACTCTATGGCCCAAAATTAGGCACTAGTATGTCATTTAGCTTGATGCATTTCAAAAAAAAAATTAAATTCAAAAATCATCTTAAACCCTTGTTGTTTGGTTGAAGTTTTGTGTTATGTTTCCCAATTGCTAAGTTAGTGTTGATTATACCAAGATTTTATCCAGATTTGATTTTGTCAATACTTTCCTTGGTTTATTTTCATTGGGAGTTATCTGCTATAAAAAGCAATGTCTATGTATGGTTGAATTAAGTTTTAGGAATTGTATAGGTTGACCCACCTTGGTCTTGTAGAGCCAGAAGTGTAGGAGATTTCAGTCTTTGACTAAACCTTGTTAGTTGGCCAAATCCACCATTGAGTCTCATCATTAGAAAGTGGATAGTCTATAGGATTCATTGGATTGTTCAATTTGGAACACCAACATGGAGATAAGTCCCGCTACTGGAACAAAAACAATAATGTTTTCAATGATGGTGTCACTGATACTAAGCATGTTCAAGTAGCCAACACCTCACAAAGGTCGTAATACGTACCAAATCAGCCATCAGTCTCTAATGTTATATCAATGTAACAGGGGGCATCATGTCCTCCTCAATAGTCCAATCAATAAAATTAAGGGAACAATAAATGATCATTCACTCCATTGGGAGAATATTTGAGTGATGTCTTCAATAGGCTCCTCGAAGTGAGTTTTCCAATCACTTACCCTGTTACTAAGCCTTTCAATGAGTGCAAACCAAACCCTGCCTGGTATAGATAAAATGAGTATTGTGATTTTCACAAAATCAAAGGTCATTCCACTAACAAGTGCCAGGGACTTCAAACCTATATCCAAGATCTTATAGATTGAGGTGATATCCAAGTGGATGCAAACTAGGCCCTGTCATTCAATGCCCGGTTGTTGTTATATCAAAATGTTTTCCCAAAGCACAATCAAGGTGCTAGTGCATCTAATGTAATTCATGGGCCAAGCAATAACAATAACCAAAATAATAGCATGAACAATGTCAACTACAAGAATGTACCCTATAATTGTGATGGCATAGTTATGTGCATTAGCTGGGTAGAGCCTCATGTATGCATGATTCATGTTAAAGGAAATGACCTGCAATGTGCTATCATGACTCATTGCACCCGTATAACCATTCCTGGAGCTTCCACATCAACCCATCCAGCTCTTGTAAGCTCTCAATATAATATTCTTGACCACCTCTAAAAGAATCCTGCTAAAATATCCATCTTGGATTTGCTTAAGTCTTCCCCTATCCATCAAGAAATCCTTACCAAAGCTTTACAAGATACCCATGTGCCAAACGATATAGATGCTACCAAATTTCAAGTCTTGGTAGGACATTTTTCATCCACATACCAACTGGGCTTTAGTCAAAAGATATGCCTTCCATCGATTCAAACCATAACCGTCCCCTTCACATCGAGGTCCTTGTAGCTTGTCATAAAGTAAAAAGGTTCTTGTTAGATAATGGATCTACCCTTAACCTTTGCATATTTAAGTTCATAAAATAGGTAGGCTACACCTATGTTGATTTGAATAACCAGGTTATCACCATCAAAGCTTATGACAATACAAAATGATACTCTGAAAGAATCATTGTCTTCCTATTTAGGTTGGCCCTATTGTTCAATACACCACGTGCCATGTACTTGATCTAGACCTCCCATACAACCTTCTTCTTGGCCGCTCATGAATCCACACCATGTAGGTTGTCCCATCCACTTACCATCAATGCCTGAAATTCCCATTCAATGGGATGGAAGTAACCATACATGCAAATCCACAACCCTTTGAATATTTTCATACTTTAGAAGCTTCCTTCCCTCACTCTTACCACTATCCAGGAGTTGAAGTGGGGTCGCCTTAGTCATTATCTTCCAATCCATCTTCCAATCCATCATCCACCACATCCTCCATTCCATCTTCCACATTGGAATCCACAATCACTAAGGTTCATATCATAGACAAAGGTTGCAATGAGTATGAGATGCACACGGCTTTAAATCTGGTAACCATTCCACCATCTCCTCATTCCTATGGCCAACCTTCTCTTCCCACACCAAAAGATGAAGATAAGACAATAATAATCAGTTCTAAGAATGTGAGGTATAGCACTTTCCAATCTCCTAGAACCCGACAAGATCAACTAGATGATGATATCAATTAGTGGATATACATGGAAGAGCCCAAGTCTTGACCCCCTCTTATTGAATATTTCTAGGAGACTTATCCTCATTTATCCAAGTTAGCTAAAAAATATAATTATCAATGGGGAGGCCTTGGTATAGAAGAACAAGGAAGATTATAGCCTGTTAATACTCTTGTTCGACCTAGAAATTTGGGCTTAGGCTATGATATGAAGCAAAAGGGTCCTACAACATCAACTAGTACTTCTAATAATGTCAGTGCAAACCATGATTTCCTTGAGGAAATACCTAAGGAAGAGGCCATCATACTCGCATACGATGATGTAGATCTCTCATCCATGTTTGATTTACTATCCATCTTTACCATCAAACTTTCCCTTCACCATCCTGAATTCATTGATTGGGACTTATGAGGTAGTGCACCTATCGATACCTTTCCTTCAGTGGAAAATTACATGCATCTCATGGGATTAGGGGAAGATGAACACTGTAACTGCAAAAGTAAAAAGAAAAAAAATAAAAAGGGTCATCTAGTGAAAATCTCTCTAAGGCACTTCCTGACTTATCAAAAGTCAAAATAAAGGGTGTATCTAACAGTGAAAACCTCGATGAGGTGCTAGAGGATGGGGATGTTCATCTTCCCCTTGTTGGAACTTACTTGTCTGAATGGTCTTTCATCTTGATCGAAGAAACTCAAGAAGTCAATTTTGGAATAGAAGAAGACCCTAAGACCACATACATAGCCAAATCCTTGTTAGAGGAAGAGCATTCTATCATCGTCAACCTGTTAAAAGAGTGAATCATCAATTTCACATGGACTTATTTAGACATGCCTGGTCTAGATCCTGCCTTGGTGGTACACCATTTGGATCTTCATCTAGATGCCAAACCTGTTAAATAGAAGTTAAGAGAAATACATCAGTAAGTTGCCTTGGTTGTCAAGAAAAAGTTGGAGAAATTGCTAGAGGATGGGTTCATGAGACCTATTGACTATTCTAATTGGATATCCAACATAGTTCTCGTGGCCAAACCAAATGGAAACATCAGAATTTGCACATATTTTTAGGATCTCAATAAAGCTTGTCCCAAGGATGATTTCCCACTTCCAAACATTGGCATGCTGGTCAGCCTCATAGTAGGACATGAGATGCTATCCCTTATGGATGGTTTCTTCAGCTATAATTAGATCAAAATTTCACTAGAAGGTTAGGATAGAACTTCCTTCACCACTCCTTGGGGAACTTTCTACTATAATGTCATTCCCTTTGGACTAAAAAATGTGGGGGAAACCTATTAGCATCTTATGACTGTTATCTTCCATGACCTTATTCATATCATAATGGAAGATTATGTTGATGAATTATTGGGGAAGTCTAAGACCAAAGAAGAGAATCCCATGATTTTGAAGAAAATGTTTGAGTGGTTAGAGCACTACAAGCTATGTCTAAATCCAAATAAGTGTGTATTCAATGTTACATATGGAAGGATCTTTGGTTTCATAGTCACTAGAAGGGATATAGAGATAGATCCAACAAAGGTCAAAGCTATAATGGAAATGCCCCCACCGCGTAATCTCAAGCAACTAAGAAGCCTTCAAGGGAAGCTATAGTTCATCAGGTGGTTCATAGCCCAACTCATTGAAAAATATCAATCCTTCTCACATCTCCTATGCAAAGACACTACCTTCAAGTGGGATCTAGAGTGTCAGCAAGGATTCGACAAAATTAAGGAGTACTTGGCTCATCCACCCATCTTAATGCATCCTATTCTAGGTAAACTTCTCTTGTTGTATATCTCAACTACATCAGTTTCACTATGGGCATTATTAGCTCAGCATGATGAGTCCTCTAAAGAACATGCAATTTATTACATCAGTCAAATATTAGTGGGCTATGAACTCAACTATTCTCCAAAGGAAATAACTTGTCTAGTAGTGGTCTTCAGTTCACAAAAGCTTCATCATTACATGCTCAGTAATCCTGTCAAGCTACTATCAAAAGTTGATCCACTTAAAGATTTGTTATCCAGAACTTTTTTGACTGGCCACATGGCCAAGTGGGTCATGCTATTGAGAGAATTTGACATAGAATATGTGGACCATAAGGTGATCAAAGGAAAATTCATAGCAGATCATTTGGTCAATACTCCTTTAGTGGATTCATATCCATTGATAGCCAGAGGAAGTCCGTACAGTCGCAAAAGAAAATACATGGATGCTCTACTTTGATGGGTCACATACACATAATGGAGCTAGTGCAAGTGTCTTATTTGTCACCCCAAAAGGTGACTACATCCCAAAGTCATTCAAAATAGCATTTTCGTACACCAACAATATAGTAGAGTATGAAGCCCCTATTACTGGTCTTAGAATCACTATCCAATGGATTATTACCTATCTACAAGTCTTTGGTGATTCCCAACTAATTATCAAACAGGTTAATGATGAGTTTCAAACAAAGGATGAAAAGTTGTTACCCTACAAATGCATGGTGGATGAGTTTAAGAAGTATTTCACCTCTATCCACTTTGAATAGATCCACAAATTCTAGAACAAGGCAGTAGATGAAATGGCTACAATTGGTTCCCTCGTCGACATGCCAAAAGATCGAATGAACTGTGAATTCCTAATTGAACAAATTTTAATCCTGACATATGATTTCCTCGATAGTGAGATGGTGTGTGATATTGTAGGTTCTAAATCACCTTAGTACCATGACATTTACACCTATCTCCATGATAATATCCTACCACTTGACCTTACATGAAATCAACACAAATCCTTCAGAGCTGGTTATTATTGGCCTACAATGGAGCATGACTCTTGTGAGTTTGTGAAGAAATGTCTACCTTGTCAGCAACATGTAGATTTAATTCATGCTCCTGCATGATACTTACGACCCATCATAGCACCATGGCCTTTCTCTCAATGGGGTTTTGACTTGATCGACAAGATTTACCTCATCCTATAATGACCACACTTTCATCATCACCATCATTGAATACTTTACCAGGTGGGTGGAAGCAATCCCACTCTCTCAAATCACGAGTATTCAGATCTCCAAACTCATCCTTTTCCATATTCTCTGTAGATATGGAATCCCTTCCACCATCATTATCGACAATGGAGATCCCTTCAAAAATTAGTTTATGAAACACCCTTGTGAGACATATCACATCCAACATCATTAGTCCACACCCTATTACCCTCAAGGTAATGGTCAAGTAGAGACAACCAACAAGACCCTCATTAAAATCCTTAAAAAGGTGGCTAATAATACTTGTTGAGTTTGGCACCTCCATCTTCATGCTACCCTTTGGGATTATCGCACATCGATATGCACTCCCATTGGTGCCACTCCATACTCCCTCATTTATGGTGCCAATCCAATCTTACCGATTGAAGTTGAGATCCCCTCACTTTGAATATCTCTAAAGAACCTCATCAGTGATGAAGACACCTGGGTTGTATGCTTAAGTCAACTTGAACTCCTAGATGAAAACCATATCAGGGCCTACAATCATCTACAAGCATACCAACATCATCTTAGGAGGAGCTACAACAAAAAGGTTCATCCTTTCTAGTTTAATGTTGGTGATCTAGTCCTCAACGAGAATCAGCGTACCTAGCAAGATCGAGACAAGAAAGGAAATTTTGAGGCCAATTGGCTGGGTCCTTATGTTGTCATAGCTAAATATGGTTCTGGGGCATATAAGCTTGACACACCTGAAAGGGAGCCCCTAGAGGAGCCTATCAATATCATACACCTAAAGAGGTTTTATACCTAAGTCATCTAGGTTATCCTATCTTGAAAAATACCAAAAAAAGTTAAAAAATCATCAAAAATACAAAAAAATCAAAAAAAGTTAAAAAATCCAAAATAGTAAAGAGAAATAATTTTTCCTATGGTGAAAATCACTCTTGGTGGTGCATTGGATAAGTATGTGTGGTGAAAACCTGGTAAAAGGCGCCATTCATAGAGGGCTTAATCATTATCTACCTTGCATCCTAGTTACTTTATGCTTCCGTACATCCTATCCTTGCATCCCATCTTCATATCCTATCAATCCAATCCCTTCGTCTGCATTAGCTTATCCACCGCTTGGTATATTTTTCTTGAGCGTTGGATGATTCAAATTGGCTATCCACAATCCTGAGCTTTTGTCTCATGTCTAAGCTTTTGTCGTTGGTCTGTCAGTGTTGTTTGTTGATCTCGTGTCCTCATCTAGCGTCTTTCATCGCATTGGTAAGATCATTAGGTCTCTTCTTGTATTTTTTCCTTTTCTCAAACTACATTGCCTTTGCACTTTCATGTAGGCAAGGTCGATCATTTGATTGGCCCTTGAGGAATTTGTCTGTCCTATCTTTTTCGTCCATTATGGTCTCAATTATCCTCTTTCTTCTTTTATTCATGGCCAGTCATCAGTATTTTATCAAACTACGAGTGCTATGTGCTTTCACGTAGGCAAGGCTAATCTTTGATCAACCCCCAATCCCCTAGGTCTTTAGGGTGTGTCTTGTTGTCATGTCCTGTTGTCAAGTATGTCCCTACCTAGCTTCTTCTTAACAAACAAAATCCATTGGTATTAGGAGGTTCAATTAGTTTCGAATATCTTTAGTCGTGTTGATCATCTAGTCTCTCCTCCATCTTTGGTCTTAACAGGTTGTGTTGGAGCCTTAAATTTCATGCATTTTTTTGCAAAATTTTAGGTTTCTATGATGAAAAATTTGATTTTAGCACTCAAAAATATAGGTGGAAAATCTGCTCAAGTGGCCCATTTTGAAAAATCACAAAATGAAGCTAGTGCATTTTTACACAAAATCACCTTGCAAGCATGTTTATCTGCCATATGTGAGTGCCTCTACCAAATTTCAGCTCCTTATGATTTGATTTTCCAAAGTTTCAAAAAGCCAAGTTGAAGGGTTTTGCGAAGGTTTGTTGTCTACACAATAAAATATATCGAAGTTACCAACTTTGGATGCTAATATTAAGAAAATGAAAGAGTTTCATGACAAATCAATTGGTGTCTTAGATTATCCCCACCTTAATGTGTTTTCATGCAAATTTTCATGGGCTTAGCAGTTTGTTTGATATTTTTTGAAAACCAAAACCAAATGGATTTGACATAGTTTGATGACTGCATTTCCAAAACAGCTACAAAGTTGTCAAGTTTGATTTTTAATATCTTCCAAAGGAAGAAGATTGATGAAAATCCATCATGAATACATGTTCATGGAACCTAAATGAACCAATCCCCATGATGGAAGCTTCAAAGAATCCAATTTGATATTTTTCCGAGGCAAATTGGCAAGTTTCAGTTCAAGTTTAAATAGTTGCAAAAATGGCTGTAAAGCAACTTTGATTGCTAACAACTTTCAATCCTGATAACCTCATGCTAAACCATTCTGAAATCATACTCCCCTATCATAGTTCAACATATTGGTGGATTTTCACGGCTCCAGGAGAATTTTTTATCAATTTTTCAACGCGATTTTGGAGGCTACTTGACTCATTTTAATCACTATCAAATATCATAAAACAAATTCTAATAACTACCCACTTTATGTTTTCCACCCTAGAATCATACAAAAGCAATAGTTAAACAAGAAATCAAATGAAATTATCCATGTTTAAAAATACAGATACATGATTCATAATAAATTGAGTGGCCTAGCACTTGAAAATGTAGGTTCAAGATTATGATTAGGAAAGTATGAATGGATGGGATGGAAATAACTCAATTTATCTGCTTTCAACATACTTGGAGTTCATAGTTGATGCCCATTTTAGTGGGGACAACATATGGTCTTTAGCATTGTTGATCACTTTAAAAGTATTTAATGTGCCCCTAGCATTACATATAGTCAACTTTTCTAGAAGATGAGGAAAGAAATAAATGCATATGAATTGTAGATATGGAACAAGCTTAACAAAAAAAATAGCATAGAATCACGCCTGAATTACTGTCAAGAGAGCTTGCATATCACCATACTTTGAAGACATACTTTGAAGACCTCACATGTATTCAACAATTTGGGAGTGGGCGGATCCATGGAAGAGCACACTATTTAAATATATGGAGAAAGGTAGGATAATGAAGAGAAACAACTATATGCTCGATCCACATTATAATTGAGGATGCTCGTGATTCATTGTATGGTTAAATGAGTTTGATATTCTTAATACAAGACAAGGAGGGAACAAGAGTACCAAATCACTTGCCATTATAGAGATGGTGATGCACTAAAATGGGTTCATAGACACTATAAGCAACAAAGTATTTGTGAATGGACAAGCGGCAAGACATATGAGAGTCTAAGTGAATGCCCAAATTACAAGGAGAAAATACAAAGTGCATGGAAAATATTGACATCTAGAGGTGAAAATGCATGTCGTGGATCCAAAAGAGATGTCATCTCATGGAACGCTATATGCCATCGATGGAGGATATTCGTAAAATGGATCTCAAACAAGCTTTAAAAATCCTTCGAACATGTGTGAATGTGGCAGGTGTAAAAACAAATCCCACAATCGTTCCCAGCATTCTATTGCTCGCACTATGAAGGAATGGAAGCCGTGGTTAAAGAAATAAGGGTGATCATTTTATGAAAAACAGATTTAAAAGTCACACCAAGAAGAAATAGGGGCACAAGCTAAGAAGTAGAAGGTGTTGTTTACAGAGAGTTACTTGCGGGCATCAACCATTGGCTCATTTCAGGGGGTTTGAGACCACAGTGGATGATTTTATGATTTCATTATGTCTATTATAGATCTCTATAAAGAAGCTATTAGAAAAGGAGCAAATTTTATTGGTCATGAATGTTGGAAATATGAGTTTAAGCATACACATTAAGTAAGATCAAAGGCACCAAGAGTCTTGGTCATCTCTGAATAAAATGTTCGAGTTGATAACAGATAGGAAATATTGCTAATTCTCTTAGCTCGATAGCTACTTGCTTACAAAAGTGCAAATCATCACATTTTAAAAGGGAATGAGGTTTTTGGTGTGGATGAATTTTCAGGCTTGAAGAAGTCACGTGAAAGGATTAAATGATGGTATCGGGTCGGAGGGTGCATTATACAATATAAATTTAGAAGGAAATGTGCACGTAATACATGAAATCCATGCAATGGAAGAATGCGAGTGGATCCAATGTGCAACAATGAACAAAAAAGAAAAACCCTAAGATAGATGAAATGTCGATGAGACTCTTTGGTATCGGCGTGAGTTTTATGGATATCTCCCCGATAAGAGTAAAACATTGACGTGGGAAATGTCGAAGAGAGACATGGGTATCGGCGTGATATTGCTCAAGTCTCTTCAGCATGCAACAAACTATCTCATCAAAGAGACATTTGTTTATCGGTAAAAGATCATTTAAAGTCACTTTGATACTCTCATACACAAGAAGAACGTATTATTGGAGTTTTTCATTCAATAAAATGCAATACAAATGGGGGAAATAAAAAAAGTGGGATTTATTCAGATAATGATAAATCATAAGTGATAAAGCTTTACGCTCAATAGTGTAAAATACAATTACATTTTCATCTGGGCGTTAAATATTTTCACCGGGAAGTTGAAAGAGAAAATAAATGATAAAATGGGTAATTACATTTTCATCGAAGAGACTCCCACATATCGAAGGGAGTGATTTTCAAGTCTCTCTCACGTCCTAATGCCTATGATTAAAATTTCCCAGGTAAGAATACAAACACCAATGGAGGCATAAAATATGGAAATATTAAATTTACCATCTTAAAAGGTGTTACGTGAACACTTGAATAACGGCATAAAATGTGTTATGGAATAGTTTTGAGAAGTAAAATATTTTCACGGAAGGAGCTATAAAGTGATGATCATTTTTACCTAAGGAAAATACACATTCATTGGGGAGAGAAAGGCATATCAGTAAAACAAGATAATTAGTCTCTTCAACATTGCCAAAATGCACAGGTGAATATTAAATGAAGATTATATCAGAAATACTCTTTAGTATCCGGCTAAATATATTTAAAGTCTCCTTGATAAAATAAAGTCATGAAATATAAAGGGTGGAAGAAATGTTATCAAAATGTGCAATAATATTTTTTAAAAATATAATTTTTGCCAAAGATGTAAGAGTGTTTGCACTGGGAGGTAAAATAGTTTTATGGGAAAAGTTAACCAATTAGGTAATTTTTTTACCTTAAAAAAATTTAGTTTTGTGAAAGTACAACTATTCACGAAGGAGGTGAAAAGAAGATGTAAAATCTTGAGACAGGTAATTACTCTACTTAAAGGGTATGTGAAGTGTTTTGCGTTAATCATTTTGATTTTTGGCTTGTATAGTGTTTTCATTTTCGGGGTCACCCACACTCAAGTAGAGTTATCGGAAAGGTCCGCAATGTGCCACATAGTGGCTGCACAACTTTCATCTTTTTTCTTCCTTTAGGAAGAGATTTTGGGACACATGTTGGTTTTTTGAAGATTTTCTAAGGAGCTATATTCATGAGCTCGATAGTTTCCACCTTTTTGACATGTTACCTCTTTGCTGTGAGCGAATTGTGCTTCCCATGAAGCGATATCTTCTAGGAGTTTGTCGGAGCTTGCTAGCCTTTTCCTTTCTTGCTTTTCAAGATAGATGCTTTGCGTCGGTGCTTTTGGGTGATGTGATTGGTCAA
This sequence comes from Sequoia sempervirens, assembly GCA_007258455.2. Classification (NCBI taxonomy): domain Eukaryota; kingdom Viridiplantae; phylum Streptophyta; class Pinopsida; order Cupressales; family Cupressaceae; genus Sequoia; species Sequoia sempervirens. The sequence goes on along the minus strand of VDFB02271358.1, from coordinate 584,660,623 downwards.
CTAGACCTTTTTGCCAGGTTGCTTTTTTAGGATTTGATCATTTATAGGCCTCTATCTTTGCTAAATATCTAAAAAACATTAATGCAGCAGCTGAGAATTAATGAGCAAAGATTGTTGTGACCTAACCAAGGATCTATGATCGGATCATGTGCTATCAACTATCAACACCTGACAGTATTGACTTTTGTGTTGAGGTGGCATTTTCCTCTTTCTACATCTATATAAGAGGGGCGGCAACACAATGAGGGTTGGATTCCAAGTTTTAGTTTCCTTAGCTAAGGAAAAGTCTCTTTAGTTTTCTTAGAATATAGAACTATTTTTAGAAGAATAATTACGAAACTACTTATCTCTTGCATGTTATATCTTTTAAGGTTTAAACTATTGTCAAATTGGCATACAACCTTTGTTTTAAAGTTCATTTGATATTTAAAGCACAAACTATTGAGGAAAAAATGTTGAGACTGTTCATGTATGGCCTTTTTCAATCTTTCTTTCTTTATATTGTTGTTTTGAATGAAACACTGTGTATTGCAAGTTGAATCTGAATAGTTTAAGTAGCTGATTTCCATGTTGTATGCCTGTGTGATAGAATAGTAACTTATGAAAACTAGATTATATCATTGGGCTTCTCTATTTTTCTAAAGGGTTGTTTTTTTATTATATTATGTTGTATTAGGAGGAAGAGTTCATGTAATTTCTAAATGTTTTTTTGTTACCCCTTAGAAATATTTATGTTTGATCAGACCTTAATGAACACTGCTTGTAGAAAGATTTGAAAGTATGCACTGTGCTTGTTGTTAGCCTTTGCTATTCATTCTCTTTCAAACAATGAAGGGTTGTGGCATTTCGTGTCTAATTTTATCATACGAAGTTGGGTTTGAAATGTTGTAAAAGCGTTGGTGCATCACCATTTTCTTGTTTTATATTTACATTTCTTTCTACCATTTTCTCCAAATCCCCAAAGAAGAGCTGACTTTCTATAAAAATCCCAGAGGTATTCAGTGAAGCAAAAATTGGTCCCCCACTCACTGAATTTCCCATAAGACTATCGGAAAGGAACAAGCTTTGATGATCAACAATTCTCTTTCTGGCATGCCCGATGGGACAAGAAGTCTTTTTAACCCTTGATTAGAAGTCAAAAATATTTCTTGAATCAGGCTAAGGAAGGAAACTGGAAGTTTCATGCCAAGAGTCCAAATAAGAGCATCTTTGAGAGGTCACTTCTAGTACTCTCAATTACCTACCTCAGTACCTAGAAGGAGAAGACTTATAGGTTCTATATCACCTGTAAGGAGCAATAGAGCAAGAAGTAAGATCCCAATATCCAAAGATTTATCTACCCCACCTAGAGGCTCAAATTTCCAAATTAGAATCACGTATAACCAATTCATAGGAATCTTTTCTCTATGGCCCATGTGCCCCCCTGATCGTAGAAATTTCATAACATGGGATAGTGGTAGCCCACTACAACCACCCACACCCCCAGATGTATGTCCTATTATACTCGCTAATGCCCTCAAGACTATTCTAAGATTCTCTGGAGAAAACTTCAAAACCCCTTCTGAACACCTTCAATATATAGCGGAGGTATGTAGGGTACATAATATATCAGAGGAGAAAATTGTCTTGAGGCTGCTAGTTGCCTCTTTCAAAGGAAAGGACCAAGATTTTTATTGATCTTTGGCCCCAAATTCTATCATCTCTTGGAATCATCTTGGAGAATAGTTATTTGAATGCTTCTCAGAGAAAGATCACTCCTCGTTGTTGCAACAAATAATTACCATTAAGAGAGCTTTGCAAGAGGCCATGAGTGACTTTAAAACCATGTTTCATAAGACCTGACAAAGGATCCTCATGACTACTTGATCCCAAGCCACAATGGTGTTCATGTTCTATCTAAAGGCTCTCAATCCAGACATCGCAATCATGATAACCTCCATGGGAGGGGATATATTGCTTGATGCATATGAGGTGGTGGTGCACGCAGAGAATAGTCTAATCGATGCCGAGAAGCTCCCACCTCAACCTTTGATGTCAGTATTTGCAAAAATATCTGATGGCCCTTGGTAAGAAGCTACTCCAAATGCTTCCATCACACAATTGACATCGGCTTCCCCACATTCTATGTACATGTATCCTGCCACTCAAACGGACACATCGGGCTCTTCCTCAATCATGGCAGACATCAATGACATGAATAATCTCATGGGGAATTTTTCTAATAAGTTGGTCATCATGAAGTGGCAACAATGAATTCCTTTGAAGCAGACTACATAGGCCTATGATAGAGGAAAGTCACCTTATCAGCAAAATACATACCAAGGATCCTCTAGAGGAGGAGTTCAAAAAATGTCATCTGCAAACTAGATAGTTCCAATTACCATGCCGCTATAGATGGTGAAAGACAACCCAAGTAAAGAGTTAATTTTGGGTCAGAACAATTTGGCAGAAGATGAGAATGTATGGTGCTTCCCATGTAGCGATAGCCACATGCCTCAAAATTGCCCGAGAGGGAATATGCAATAGAGGATATTGAAACAAAGAAGTAAGGGTGTACCTATGAATGCTGATGAATATGAATCTACCGAAATGGAGAATGCTCATTTTAGAGCACAAAGGCAAGGAATGTCCTTGGAACAAGAATTAGATATTGTGCTTGACCAAGATCTGTTTTCTTGGATGGAAGAAGAAGATGCGGTGTTCACAAATGAAGTTCCAAAAACTAGTGTTCCACAAGTACAATCAAATTATAACACAAGGTCCAAAAGAAGGCTCATGGGAGAATACGTGCAACAAGCTTTACCACACCCTTAGCCATGTCAACTGCCCCCATAGGAAAAGCAGGCTTCATCGCCCATCATCCAACCTTTTTTGTAGCCACATAATCCACCATTGATAGAGAAGGAGGCGAGTGGGACACTAAGCCCCTTCACGACAGAATGCTTCCTTCCAAAACTGAAGGAAATACCACCATACAAGCCTAAGGCTCAACCGATCGAGGCTCTCATTGTATTGGAACAACTGATGAAGGCGCCTGCCAATGTACTGTTAGAGTAATAAGTTATTCCACTTAATTAATTTAATCATTAGTTAATTAATTAAGTCACTTATCACTTTATTTACTTAAGCTAAACTTAGGCACATTAATAATTAATTATTTATTAATTATTAAGTGTGCACACTAGGGTTTCCTTTTAGGGTTATGCATACATTTCTTTTATAAAGAAAATCATCTCTTGTAATTCCTTAATTTCCTTAATATTATTCATTTGCACATCTTCATGCAAATTGCTCTGTGTTTCTCCTATGGAAGGTATTTTCTAGTTTGCATGTCTGATCTTGGATTCTAACATGGTACTAGAGTGGTGATTTGGAGCCCCTTCTTAGTTTTTTGGAGAATTTCATTGCAAAGTATGTTCGGGGTTCCTCGAGGGTTTCATTCCTTGAGATTATTTATGAAGCATTTTGGATCAAATCGGGCATCTCCATTGGATTCAAATAACTGGAAAAAGTTAGGATTGGCTTTTGTTTCATTGATTTTGGTCATTGTTGAAGAAATTTATGAGGGTTTCAAGCTCGGTGATTTTTTTGCAAGATCTGGGGGTAGCCGATTTTTTGGGTCACTTTGGGCTCAAACAGAGGTCACCATCGCGTTCACAACGGACAAAAACCCTAGGAATGCCTGTCGTTTGGTCAATTTTGGAGTAATTGATCTGGGAGGCAAAATGTTTTTTCCAGGGTGGCCATATAGTCTCCCCAGGATGCATTACGAGGCACAATTTTTTTTTTAAATTTCAAAAAAAATTAAAAAAATTAAAAATTTTGCAAAAAAATTTGTGTTTCCCACACAAAATAGAGCCGTGTCACCAAAGCGCTACCTGATGGCCACTAGGAGTGGCAGCCACCAGGCGGTGCCCCACCAAATGGCCACTGACCTCTTTAGCCCCCACGGGTTCCATAACACCCGTGTTGGTCCTTTGGAGGACTAGGCGCCTAACACCCAACCCCCCGCCGACCCCAGCCCCTGCGCAGGTCATATTGGTGACCAAGGGCTCTTCCCTAGCCCCCTACCCACCATCCCCTAGTCACACACAAGACCAAGGACCAAATTGTTTTTAGCCCCTTGGGCTGCCTACAAGCCTAATTGGGCCTTTTTGGAGCAACTTTCATGAAATCGGCATAACTTTCGCATATGGTGTCATTTTTTTGCAAATGAGATATTGTTGGAAAGCTAGTTCTAAGCCCGATCTAGTGGTGAAGGTATTTTTTCTCTATTTTTTCTCCAAATTTATTTTGCAGGTCTTTGAACTCAAATGAAGCATTTTTCGCTTTAGAGGGCATATCTTTTGACTCGGTTATCCATTTTTCACCATTCTCGCAACATCAAAAAGCTAATTCAGTCCTCTACATAGATGTAAGAGTCTAAAAGACTTTCATCTAAGGCATCACATTTGTAGCACAAACCAGATTTATTAAAATGATTAAATTTTTTTTAGGAAAATATAATCTTTTGAAGGAAACAAAGGCATGCAATAGGGATATGTTCAAAATGTATATGTTGAAGATGTATTTGAAGCTCCCAAGTAAAATGCATCAAGAAGAATGAAAACACAATCAGAAATAGAATGCAAATGAAAAACAAGGACCATGCACTAGGTATACAAAGGAGCTCAAGGGAGGGTAAGATATGTTTGTAAGAAAATAATCAGAAGAACAAGCAAGGTGCACGACCAATGGAAGAATATACAAATATATGGACTTATTGAAAATACTTCAGAAACTTTTAAGCAGATGCATGAAATCTAGCAAAGAGCACAAAGAATGAGGGAAGCTCACGTTGAGAGATGAGGATGTGCATTTGAAAGATTAATAAAAAAATTTGTGAATGTAACCACAAGGACTGCCAATATGCAACGTATGCACAATGCAGATGTGCTGGCAGGACTTGGGTAAATGTTAAGCAAATACAACTGACAGAGGATGCCACGCCCAATCCAATCATAGACAAAGTGTATTTGTGAAATGCCTTAAAAAATTTTAAGCAAAGCAACACACAACATTGTGGATTCAAGAAAAGCCTATTAAATAAGACACATAAATTTGTTTGAAGCATCTACAAGTTGCTGCCTTAAATATTAATAAACAAATGCACCTCTTGAAGTAGTTTCAAAATATTTCAAGGCAATAATTCATGAACTTGGCAGCCAACAGCCATTGCACTATAGTTAGAGTGACCTTTTGATATTGCCACATCAACATGCCAAAGAACATGAAACACAGTGAGAGATGGATACACAAATTGAAGTGTTGAAGATACTTTAGAAACCTTCAAACAACATTGGGAAGTGTGCGCACAACAACACAAATGTGTTTGTTGAAGAATCCTTAGAATTTTAAAAGCCAATGCAACAAGCGCACTTGGAGAATACAACTTAGGATATGTTTAAAATGGATTTGTTGAGATTAGATAATATGAATGCAGCCTACGTACAAGGGGAAACTCCTTCAAAAGGCTATTGAAGCTTTAAATTAAAAGCAGTTTGCAAAGATTTTAGCAGTTTTCAAACAAAGGCTCTGTCCTTTGGACAACCCGCACGCTAGAGAGAGGGCGTTTTGCAGCCAACAAACACAATGATTGCAAGAGGTGCAGCCTTGGCTATCAAAAGGTTTGAAGAAATGCATTAAGAAAATTTCACGCAAATGCAGATTGAACAAAGTGTAAACAAGACGCCATCTGTAAGACATAATCTACTTGTTGAAAAGACCCCAGCCCATGCACAACAGGAGAAGGAAGGTTTCATTTGAAATGCAACAAACTAACAAAAAATGGATGTTGAAAAGGCTCTGGAAATAGAATGCCACAGCTGTAGCCAATGCATACAAAGCTAACTTGTATAAAATGCTTTAGAAACTCATAAGTAAATACTAGAGATGCCACTCTAAGAATAATGCAGATTGGTTGAAAATGCTTTAGAAGCTTCTAGGCCAGTGCACACCATCAAAGTAGACATGTTGAAAAGGCCTCAAAAAATCTCCAGAAAACTAGTCTACCTGAAGCCACACACCCATAGAAGGGCACTGCCATTTGAACAAAGTAGGGGAACCCATATTATTTCTGGCATGTTTGAATTTCTCATAGTATGAATGAGGGCGACCCACATACTATAATGAAAATGCATCAATGTTCTTGATTTTTCCGCCATGACTCGAGAGTTACAGAGGACGGTGAAAATGCACGATAAAGAAAATTAGGGCAAACATTGCAAGCATAATGAAATCTATGGTGGAGAACAAAGATGAGATGCAGCCACATCCTAGCCATCCCCCACAAATCACGGATTGAAGGTGCTCACTTTTTATTTGTCGCGAAATGGAAAGATGGTGCCATGTGGCAGTGGTGGGGCCAGCCAAAATATTCGACAAGCGGTTATATTTGTAACACACAAGTGAAATATTTTAAGGAGCCCAATAAAAATAAGAACATAACATTTAATTAAATGTTTATATGAGGGAAATCATGTGGTGGGCCTGACTTGTTTTTCTTAAATAAATCGCTTGAGCAAACATTTAAAAGAGGTGATTAGTGTTTTCATTTTAAAATGAAGACTTTAATCGAGAATGCAAAAGGTAAAATAAAAAGTTTGTTGGAATATAGTAAATGGTGCCCAATTTTTTTAAGGCCATGCTTTTATATGCAAAATGTAAACATGGGAAATGGGTAAGGTATTTACCCAATGATGTCAAAAGGCCTTCACGGGTAAAATGGATTTAGTTGTCATTGCACAAGTAAAGATCGGTCCTATAAAAAAAAATTAGGGGAGATATGGGGTAAAAAATTTTCTCAATAAAGTGAAAAATTTATAAATGTATATGCATAGGCAGTGTTTTGATAAGGAACCTAAATATTAAAGTTATTAAACTTTAATATCTAGAAAATGAAAGAAATAGAAGCATAGGAAAGTACCTTTGAAGGCTCAATATGAAATGTTTTAAAAGGGCCTTCACTTGGAAAAGATGCACGTGAAAGTGTAGGAATAAATATAATTAAATATTCACTTCCTAAAGGGATTTATGGTAAAACAGATTAATATTATTTGCTGGAGGTGAAATAATGTAAAGTGCAGCAACATAAAATAAAAGGCAGAGCAGAAATGAGGCTTTCACATGAGTTTTCACGGGCAGAGAGGAAAATATTTATGCAGCTGGGTAAAATGAAGACTTTTACATGGGAATTTTTTTTGTTGCTTGGCAACTAACAACAAAAGTAGATTTGGAGGCAAAGTTTGTTGTAGATAGAGGAGAGAGGATTTTTTGTTGTGGATCAACGGTGAAGAGGATTCCAGATGGCATCTCCAGATCATCTTTAGGGCTTCTTCTGAATCTTCTCTTCTCTTCTCATTATTGAGGCTCGGAGATTAAGTTCTAGGTTCTGGGATTTTGTATGGGGCTAGGGTAGATAGAGAAATGTCAAGTTCTGAGTCATAATTTGAGTTTGTAAGTTGTAATTTCTGATTGTATGAGAAAATACAGCCAATTTGTGCAAATAAATCATGAATGTCTTCCAAAGGTTTTCACATTCATGAATATCTTCAAATTGTCTCCATACTTGTATAGTTTAGTCATATGAATTCAATAATACAGGGTATCCTTGAGTTTTTCATCTCAAACTTCATGAGATTGTGTTATTTTTTTATGGGTCTATTTCAAGGAAATGGTTAAATGCTTTGAGTAGATAACAGTGATTTCATGTGTTCAGGTTGGATTTGGTAAGGAGAGTTTGATTGATAATAGGAGTGGGATTGTTGGTGTAAGGCACTAACAGTTGATGCAAGGCATTAACAATTTAAATCCACTGGTTGAATGTCATTTGTTGATGAATTCTTTTTATGTGTTTGAATCGATGGCCCAAAATTAGGCATTGATTTATCTTGCAGCTTAGTGCATCTCAGAAACATTTTATAAATTCAAAACCATTTTAAATCCCTGTGTTATAGTGTTGTGGTTATCTCATGCTCCAAATAGTTGATATTACTGATGAACAACCAATTCTATTCGGTATTATCCTATTATGTTGAGCTATTTAATGAGATTATTTGTTAAGCAATATTCTATTATGTATGTGTTTTAATTTTTTGATATTGCTAAAGGGATCACCCTCCCAGATCTTGCAGAGCCGTACATGGTAGTACATATGGGACTATCGCTAAGGGATGTACATCTAGATAATCCACCTCCATTTCCCCCTATCCTCTTGACTCTCCCTCTCCTATGGCCTCCTCTATCTTTGTGTATCCATTGCCTCCTCTCCTCCTCCTCCTCTATTGAGCTGCTAGTCTCTGAAATGTGCTAGTCAATTTTTTTCTTGAAATTATCACAACACAACTAGTACTACGCCAATGGATTAGCGTTAGCTTCAAAACTAGAATCAAATGAAATGCACTTAATGCCAAGAATGTGCACACAAGATCCTTTAGAAGGTGAGGTGCTAACATATGGCAAAGGAAACTAAATTATGACTAAAAGTAAATACAACTGAAAGTAGCAAGAGGCAGTGAACCAACCATGAATATTTCCTCTCTACCACTTACTCAGTGGGGGGAAAGATTACAAAACAATAGCTAATTCATCCACTATGGCGGGCATCCACTCATGAGTGGGAATTCACCACTTTCCAATGGGTACAATGAGAGATTATTAAATTCTTCTTCCAAATTGGCCATAAACCATCTAGGGGTTATAAATGTGAATTTTAACACAAGAATATGTAGCAAACAAATGACTAGAATAGTACTATTGTTTATAGTCTTACAATGAAGAATAACTATAATTTTCAAGTGTTTTATAATCATTACATTATACAATTAGAAGGATGATTTCTTCAATGAATAACCTCTCAAATAATGATGCTAGAAGCCAAAATAAAGAAACTAGAACAATCTGATATAAAATCTACAATCTGGAAATGTCTATCAACAAACAACAAACTCACAAAAATGATCACAACTCCTAAATACCTCCAAATAAGCTAGAATGTTTTGCAAAGACCTTCTAGGAGGATGGCACCCAAACTCAAACCAAAAAACTGCATCAAAACTCAAGCTATTATTCTTGCACAAATTGCAATGCACTCACTACAGGGTACGACCCTCTAGAGGGGAAATTTCTCTTGCTAAAATAAAAAACTTGGAATTAAAATCTGAAAATCTCCAAATATGGTCACCACTAACATAGAAATGCAATGATCAAATACCCATAACAAAATAAAATTCACACCAAAAATAGTAAATGAAATCGACCTTCAGTTGTGTATACACCAGCAACAAAAAAACTGAAGTTCTCACCAAAATTCACCAACTTTGAAGCACAATCTACTAGTTTGATTGAAAAGTAGCCTGAAAACCAACTAGGTGCTATCTTTCAAACAAAAAATTGGATTGGAACTAGGAGGTAAGCATTCCTCGAAGTAAAAATCAAGTAGTCATTTTGACGGCATAACAATAGCATAAGTTCATGGATGAGAAAAGCTAGAGAAAAATTCTCTTCTGTAGAAAGAGAGGTGACTTCTCAAATTCCCAAAACTCCTCCAAGAATGGGATGCCAAAAGTCCCTTTTGAAATATTTTAAAATTCAAACATATTAAATGCTCCTCAAAATGGCGTCCACTTCAAGGCACAAGAAAACTTATAAAATATTTAATTTATCCTTTATGAAGGTGTCCCCCTTCATGAACCTCTTTTAAACACAACTTAAAGTTAACACACTAGGACAGGGGTCAACTTGAAATTATAATATTTATGCCTTGAATAAATTAATTCACCAAAATAATGCTTAAAAATTCAAACACCAAAACCAAACAACTACTCCAACTGAAAATGACGTACTAAAGTGTTGACAACTAAGAAACTACCAAAAAATAGAATTTAATAAAAATAGTAAATTCCAGGAAATACCACCAAGCCTCCAAAAAAGGAAACCCTATTTTTTTCCTCAATGAGCCTACAGGCCTCCGGAATAGGCTGATGAGAAAATGAGCTAATCACTAATGAGAAGGGGACATTACAGTCAGGCCCCCTCAGGATTGCTTGTAGTCAAACAACCGCAAATATAAATGTTGCAATACCTTCCCATGTTGCATCCTCAATGGGAAAGTTCCTCCATTTTACCAAATACTCTTTCATTTGTATCCTCCTAAAAGAGCATTCCATAGTGTCAAGAATCTCCTCTGGAATCAACACTAACTATCCTTCTTCATCTAATGGAGGTAGTTAAGTAGTAGCAACCACATTTTTCCCAAGTGCCTTCTTGAGGTGGGACACATGGAAAACATTATGCACTTTTCTTTTAGCTGGAAGCTCCAACTCATATGCCACTTCACCAATCCTTTTGTTGACTTTGAATGGACCATAAAAATGTGGCTTTAACTTCTCTGCATCACTCTTCTTGAGTGAAGACTATCTATAGGGTTGGAGTCTCAAGTAAACCAAATCTCCCACTTCAAAAGAATGCTCAACACATTGTTGATCAATGTATAACTTATGTTGGTTTTGAGCTTGTTGCAGATTTTCCTTTAATTTTTTCAAGATGTCTTGGCTCTGTTGTAGCATATCCTTTGCCTTTGGAGCTCTACTATCACCAAATACCAAATCTACAAAGTTAGGTGCATCATATCCATAAAGAGCCATTAAAGGATACATCTTAATTGACATATGATAGGAAGAGTTATAACAATACTCCCCCAAATGAAGCCACTTAACCCAAGCTCTTTGATTCCCTGAAACATAATTTATGAGGTAGCCTTCTAACCACTTGTTGAAAATCTTAGATTTCCCATCTTTTTGTGGGTGGTAACTAGTGCTTGGAGTGAGCACTATACCACTCAACCTGAAGATCTTTGGTCAAAAAGCACTTAGGAATTTGTTGTCTCTATCACTGACAATGGTTTTAGGCAAACCATGCAAACGAAAAACTTCTCTAAAAAATAATTCAGCCACTTCAGTTGTTGTAAATGAATTTGTGATAGCATAAAAATGTGAAAACTTAGTCAATATATCTACCACAACAAAAATACAATCTCGCACTTTCACTTTTGGTAACCCTATGATGAAATCCATTGCAATTCTCTCCCATTTTTTATTTGGAATTGGCAAGGGCTGCAAAAAACTAGCTGGAAAAGAGTGTTCATTTTTATTCATTTGACAAGTAGAACACTCCCTTATGCAACGCAAGACTTCTTCCTTCATCCCCTTCTAGGAAAATATTTCTTGGATCTACTTATAAGTCTTGAAAAAACCATTACGACCAACAAGAGGAAAATCATGAAAAGATTGTGGAATCTTCTTCTTAAGCTTAGATTCAGGCACTAAAAAGATTATACCTTTATAGAGGATCAAACCATCAACCAATTGGTACCTTTCAACTTGTAAATGACCTTCTACTATGTTGGTTGCAAACTGAACTTTTGCATAATCAACAACAATTAACTCTTTCCAATCAATTGTAAGCTCACAAAGTGAATGCAAATGAGGTCTTCTTGATAAAGCATCTTCCACTATATTGTTATTCCCTTTGACATACTCAATGTCAAAATTGTAAGCTTGGAGCTTACTCACCCACTTTTGTTGCCTTTCATTCAAATCTTTTTAGTGCATAAAATGTTTAAGATTGTTATGATCAGTCTTAAAAAAAATCTACTCCCCACCAAGTATTAACAAAACTTAGACAATGCATGCATAATGGTAAGCATTTCTTTTTCATAAATTGAGTATGATTTTTTATTTCCTCTCAAATTTCTACTCTCAAAGACAATGGGGTGTTTGTATTGCATGAGAACAACTCCTACTACCTCACCTAAAGCATCACATTGTAGCTCAAAGGGCTTTGTGAAATCTAGTAGGGCCAACATTGGACATGAGCTCATTATGTGCTTGAACTTGTCAAAGACTCCTTGTGCCTTATCTATCCATAGGAAAGCTCCTTTCTTTGTAAGATCTATAAGGGGGGCTGCCATGTGAGAATATCCCTTAGAAAATCTTCTGTAAAATCCACACAAACCCAAAAATCCCCTCAAGTAAGAAATATTCTTTGGAGGTGGCCAATCAAGGATGGCTTTAATCTTCTTAGGATCAAATTTGACACCCTTAGCACTAATGATGTGGCCGAGGTACAACAACTTCATCATCCCAAACTCACACTTTGATTCTTTGGCAAACACGCATTTTTCCTCCAATATGCTAAGCACTTCTTCTAAGTGCTTGAGGTGCTCTTCCCAAGACTTACTGAAATTGAGGATATCATCGAAGAAGATGAGCATGAACTTCCTCAACTGCTGCCTAAAAATATTGTTCATACAAGATTGGAATGTTTTTGGAGCATTTGTCAAACCAAATGGCATGACAAGAAATTCAAAATGCCCAAAATAACATCTAAATGTTGTTTTTTCAATATCCACCTCTCTCATCCTGATTTGATGGTAGCCCAAACGAAGATCAATCTTTAAGAAAAACATAGCCCCATGGAGCTCATCAATAAGCTCATATATCCTAGGAATAAGATATCTATTATTGATTGTCTTTTGATTCAATGCACGGTAGTCAACACACATATGCATTATGCCATCTTTCCTTTTAACCAACACCACTGCTGAAACAAAAGGGATTTTGTTGGACTGAATAAACCCCATCTCCAAGAGCTCCTTGATGGTTTTTTCAATCTCATCTTTCTGCTTCTTGGGATAACAGTAAGGTGTGGTGATGACTAGCTTTCCTCCTTCTAATTCAATCACATGCTCAAAACCTCTTTCAAGAGGTCTCTTAGGAGGTAGGCTACCAAATAATTTTCTCCTCTTGGAAAGTAAGGCTTGAAAATCAAGATGATATTTCCTTTTCTCTTCCATTGGATCAGCTAGTAGGATCAAACACTCTACTGCCCATTCAACTTGATCGTGATGGATCAACCTCTCCATTATCTTCAAAGACACAATTCGAGGGCCTCCATTTGACATCCCTCTCAAAACAACATTCTTATTACTTGAATGAAATTTTAATTCCATAGTTTACAAGTTCAGTGTAATCTCTCCAAGAGATCACATCCATTGTATCCCCAACACAACATCGATATCTCCAATACCAACAACATAAAAATCATCTTTTAACTCATAATTTCCTAGCTAAATAGAAAGGTTAGGAATATTCCTTGTGCAAGACATGGTGAAACCATCAGCTACCATTACCTTGAAGCCTTCAAATTCTTCAGTCTTCAAACACCTTTTTGCTACTAATCCTTCGTCAATAAAATTGTGAGTTGCTCCAATATCAATTAGAGAAACAATCCTTTGCGAACCAACCACTCCACGAACCCGAAATGATTAATTTTTTTGAAAAATTGAAAGTTGTGCAAAAGAACTACCATCTCCAACCTCTTTAGACTTCTCTTCTGGAGCTTCTTCACCATCACTACTTGTTGATTTGTATTGTTGATCAGACAAATCAGATTTGGATCCATAATTACAATAGCTCTCCATTAGATGTGATTTTCCTTTTCCATAGCAATGGTGACCCTTAACCCAAGGCTCATGACAAGTGTAGCAAACACCATAATTTCAAAGCTGCTCTCGGAGCTCTTCTGACATCTTTGGTAGAAACTTCTTTGGATGACTTGAAGAATTTTTTTATCCTTTTTATGATTAAAGGATTTTGACTGAAACTTTGGCCTTGGGGTAGCCAAATCCATGCTCCTTTCCTTCTTGATTGCTTCATCCAAGGTTAGTGGGTCAAAGGCTTTGACCCAACCCTTTAATGGCTCTAGTAATCCATCTAAAAATAAAAAATTAGTCTCCTTTCAGTAATGTTGGGCACCATTACTAACAATCTTTGAAAATCAGCCACATATGATTCAAGAGATTTGTGTTGCTTCAATTGTGCCAACTCTTGAAATCTCACTTCAGGATCCTTGGTGTCGAATCTCTCGATCAACTTGTTGGTGAATTCTTCACAGGTGTGAATGAGGTTATGGCCAAGAGTGACCAAACCATGGTACCACCATTTGTGTGCAGCTCGTTCTAAGTGAAAATTAGAAAATTTTATTGCATCTTCTTCCAGCATCGATCTAAGAGAAAGATAGTTGTCCAATTTCTGGACCCATGACCTAGCCAAACATTTGTCACTTCCATCAAAATGTGTTGTCACCTTTCCCAATGCTTGTTGGTAGTCAGTTCTAGGAGTCATTTGAGGATGATTCTCATTTCTTCCACCATTTCTCCTACTCCTTTGATTCATGTATTGATCAAAGTTCCAAGCATCCCTCATATTAGTAGGTAGAGAAACATACTCCATATAAGCTTGCCTTGCATCATCTGCAAATGGAGTTGCAACCTCCACTTGTGGTTGTTCTTCCCTTGGAGTGAAAGTAGGGAATAGTGGCCTAGAGGTAGATCCTTTATTAGTTGCAATATGTTTTCCAACAATCCTATCTCTTCCATTGTCCTCTGGACTGTTGTTAGTGTGATTTCCATTAACTCCATTGTTTTCTCTAGTTCGGTTGTATTGGGGTTGACAAATATTTTGTGATGCTTGCTGATCCATTTTTTATAATAACCATGACATCATTTCTATCATCCCATAATTTTTTTTTTCCATTTTAGCCTCTTTTTCCTCATAGGCTTGTCTAAGACTCTCATACATATTTTCCACTATTTTTCAGCACCTTCAACTATTTCTCCAGCACCCTCAATTGTTTTACAATATCTCTTAGAGTTTCTGAAAATGTCTCTACCTCTAGAACTAGTGGAAACTGATGCTGAGCTGTGGTCTGACTTTTGGTGAATGGTCTGGTGTCTCTTTCGCTCATCTAACAACTGAATGTTGAATGTCACAAGATGGCAGGGTCTTCTACTCTGATACCATTGAAATGTGCTAGTCAATTTTTTTCTTGAAATTATCACAACACAACTAGCACTACGCTAATGGATTAGCATTAGCTTCAAAACTAGAATCAAATGAAATGCACTCAATGCCAAGAATGTGCACACAAGATCCTTTAGAAGGTGAGGTGCTAACATATGGCAAAGGAAACTGAATTATAATTGAAAGTAAATACAATTGAAAGCAACAAGAGGCGGTGAACCAACCATGAAGATTTCCTCTCTACCACTTACTCGGTGGGGGGAAAGATTACAAAACAAGAACTAATTCATCTGTTGTGGCGGGCATCCACTCATGAGTGGGAATTCACAACTTTCAAATGGGTACAATGAGAGATTATTAAATTATTTTTCCACACTAGCAATAAACCATCCAAGGGTTATAAATGTGAATTTTAACACAAGAATATGCAACAAACAAATGACTGGAACAATACTAATGTTTACAATCTTACAATGAAGAATAACTGCAATTTTCAAGTGTTTTTTACAATTATTATAATATACCATTAAAAGGATGATTTCTTCAATGAATAACCTCTCAAATAATGATGCTAGAAGCCAAAATAAAAAAACTAGAACAATCTAATATAAAATCTACAATCTGGAAATGTCTATCAACAGACAACAAACTCACAAAAATGATCACAACTCTTTCTAAATACCTTTGAATAAGCTGGAATGTTTTACAAAGACCTTCTAGGAGGATGGCACCCAAACTCAAACCACAAAACTACATCAAAACTCAAGATATTCTTCTTGCACAAATTCCAATGCACTCACTAGATGGTATGACCCTCTAGAGGGGCGATTTCTCTTGATAAAATAAAAAAACTTGGAATTAAAATCTAAAAATCTCCAAATATGGTCACCACTAACATAGAAATGCAATGATCAAATACCCATAACAAAATAAAATTCACACCAAAAGCTATAAATGAAATCCACCTTCAGCTGTGTATACACTAACAACATAAAAACTGAAGTTCTTACCAAAATTCACCAAATTTGAAGCACAATCTGCCAGTCTAATTGAGAAGTAGCTTGAAAACCAACTAGGTGTTATCTTTCAAACATGAAATTGGATTGGAACTAGGAGGTAAGCATTCCTCGAATTAAAAATAAAGTATTCATTTTGACAGCATAAAAATAGCATAAGTTCATGGATGAGAAAAGCTGGAGCAAACTTCTCTTTTATAGAAAGAGAGGTGAATTCTCAAATTCCCAAAACTCCTCCAAGAATGGGACGCCAAAAGTCCCTTTTGAAATATTTTAAAATTCAAACATATTAAATCCTCCTCAAAATGGCGTCCACTTCAAGGAACAATAAAACTTATAAAATATTTAATTTCTCCTTTATGAAGGCGCCCCCCTTCATGACCCTCTTTTAAACACAACTTAAAGTTAACACACTAGGCCAAGGGGTCAACTTGAAATTATAATATTTATGCCTTGAATAAATTAATTCACCAAAATGATGCTTAAAAATCCAAACATCAAAACCAAACAACTACTCCAACTAAAAATGACTTATTGAAGTGCTGACAACTGAGATAATGCCAAAAAATAAAATTTACTAAAAATAGTAAATTCTGAGAAATGCCACCAAACCTCCAACAAAGGAAACCCTAATTTCCCCCCAATGAGCCTACGTGCCTCCAAAATAGACTAATGATTAACTGAGCTAATCACTGATGAGAAGGAGACATTATAGTCTCCTCTCATCATCTGAGCCATATCTTAGGGCTCCCACAATCAGTTGTACAATTGTGATCCATCCTGACTGCCCCTCTTCCCACCTTGTTGAATAGTGCACTATTGTGTCTGCATCTGCTAGCCCACCTCTCCAAGGGTACTGAGTTAGTTAGACTTGATCCCACATCGCTCGTGCATAATCAACCATAATCAGCTCACCCAATAGTGCTATCAACTCCCTGGTAATGTTCTGAAATCTTTGTTGCCCTACTAGGATATCCTATTGAATCCCAAACTACCATGTGACCTCATCCAGTCTGTGGAGTTCAAAAATAAATGGATCCCACCCAATCAGATAGCAAACTATAAAGAAATATCCCCTATACCTCCTATCATCATCCCTCTAGCCATGGAAGCACCGTGCTAGATACAGTCTCCATGTGATGTCCTCTAGTCTCAAATTGTCCAGTCTTCATCACCATCCCTCCAAATCCCCCACTAGTTGATAGTGCAGTTGGAAACCATACTTTGTACCCCACCACTATGCTACTGGCAACATCTCATCTCTGACACTAGCAATCCAAATGTTTGCCCTAGCCACACTGATTTTTACCCACACCAACACTTATAGTAGTGTCACATGGGTGACACTCAATGGTCGTATGTAGTACACAATGTGCATATCCCTATACTATTGTGCTAATATGCATGCTCCCCATGCAAACTCCCCCTCTCATCTCTTGACAATCTATCTGACAACCTCAATAATCTTGAGGCTGTAGAAGTGTCCACTCTTGTCTGACAATAGGATCCTATTGATCAATCTGTAGAGGTATAACAACAGGGATGGTACACATAACCCTAGGCAGGCATCTAGATCTAACTTTCTCCCTTGGATTGGTAGCTCCACTAGTCCAAACACTACCTACAGATTCTCCTCCTTTGGTTGGGTGCAAGCCTAGTTGACTAAGTGCCCTAAGATGGGCAACCTTAGAATCCTCCAAATGTCCTCAAATGTCACTTTCATCTCCCCTGTCGGGAGATGTAAATTCAACGTCTCTCAACTCCATCTCTCCATCAATGCTTTCAAAAATCCTCAATGTGCTTATATGTTGGGATACCCCCATATATGCAACAATCTTGCCTATGCTAGTGATCCATGGTCATGGGCAGTCATCGCCCCTCATGTTGCCTACAACATAGCTAAGTGCCTCTCCCGCATCCCTAGTTACTCAAAGTTCTACATCCATACAAATAATTTGTCATTTTTTCATGATATTTCATTCCCTTTCTATTATTTTCCTCCCCACCCCGGGTTTGGCGAATTCACCTCTATATAGGGAAAAATTTCCCTTCTTCCTTTCCCCGCGCATATGCTTGTCCCACTCGAAAATTCACCCCTTTGTTGTTCTTAGGAAAATTTTCCTACCTCTTAGGTGAATCCACCCGTTCCTTATCCGGGCACAAATCCACTCATTTTACCCTCAGAGGTGAATTTTCCTTCACCCTTTCTCCCCTAAGGGTGATTTCTTTTTCACCCCTATGTCTTTTCTTCTAGAGTGGTGAATGCACCCTCACCCTTTTCCCCTGAGGGGTAGATTCAAATCTGCCTATTTCTCTTTTTGGGTGAAATCACTTTTTCCCCTTTTCCAGTTTTGGAAAATTCACATTCACCTATCCCCAACACATCCACTCCTGCATCGTGCAACTCCACCTTTTTGCTCAAAGAGGAAATTTTGCAATCGCCCCTCTACAACATTTTTTCCTCTACATTTTGTATGTCTGCCCCTTCCTTTGGAGAGGAAATTTTGAAATCACCCCTCCCCCAGTGCATACACTCCTGCGTAGTGCACCCTCACCCCTTTCTCCACCCATCCTTATGAACGAGAAAACTTTCCTTGTGGATGAGCGAATGTGCCCATCTGTGGCGAACCCACACCCTAGATCTACCTAAATCCCCAATTAAATTATTCTTTAACATTTAAATAAAATCACAAAGTGGGATTTTGAACCCTACCTGACATAGTACTGCTTGGTAGTAATAGTACTAGCAAACCTCCTTAGCTCGGTGGATGAGCTCATCGTCCATGAATCCCTCATCCTCACTCAACCTGTCAACCATCCTTCACTCTCTCTCTTCTACTCATCTACCAACTGTGCCAAAGCTAAATAGTAATTTTTCAAATTTACTATTTATAATTTTGAATTTTTTCACCTATTTAAACTTTTAAATTTTGGGTAATTTTTACCCTTTATTTAACCCTTTATTAATTCAATCACCCCTTTTCTTCTGTGGGCTACCATTAGCACACCGTTTATCTATTTTCCTCCATTCAAAATCCATTCTTCATGGTTTTTCATGCTCTATTGTGTGGTCTTCTCCATATCGATAAGTTGCTCAATGCCCCTTTTTCTTCCCCATCCACCCTCTTGAGGGGCATACTTTGTCATTTTCCTCCATTCTTCTATCCTATCTACTTCCCTGCGACACTAGTGCATTCTCCTTCATTTTTTATGATTAGACAACCTACACAACTTTTCCTACATTGGAGCATCATCTAACATCCCTTTCTTCTATTGATTCGTCTATATTCTCTCTTCAAAAACTATTATTCTAATAGTATTTCGAAGAGGAGAAAAATGTAGACATCTGAATTTGACCACCTTCGCATGGTCAAATTTTTTCCCTTCTTATTCCTCTATTCTGTATCTTTCATTTGCATTAATTAAATAATGTATTATTTATTTAATATTTCCCAACAATCTAATGTCCCTAAGGTATTTAATAAATTAATTACATACCTTATCCCCTTTCCTCTCTAAATTAAATAAATACTCTAATTTATTTAATTTAGTCACTTTACCTTTATGAATTTAAATCAATTTTTAAATTCATTCTTTCTCTCTCCTTGTCACATCCTCCATAATCTCCCACTTGCCCCTAATTATTCATTAGCCTACCTAATTCCATGTTTGTACAACCTTAATCACTTTATTAGCCCAACCTAATCCCCATGCCATTTATGGCATGTGTCCTAAGTCAACCCCATTTAATGCTTTCTCCTTTTGGAGAAGGCAACCCCTTCGCTATGTGAATTTTTAATTCATATTTAATCCCCCTAGGCATTAGAAATAATTTTTAATTCTTTCTCTCATCCCCATGTGGATATTCCTCAAATGTCCTCTCACCCACATTTGGACAAGGACCTCCTTTATGAGGAGATCTTGTCCAAATACCAAGGTACTATATAGTACCTCCACCTCACCTCTCCTTGCCATCTCATCTACTACATGTCAAGATGTGAGGACTTGTGAGTTCTTAACTCACCCTGACCCTTGATCTTGTTCATCATGGCTTCATCCTAGTTGTCCATTGTTTAGAGGAATTTCCCCTAAAAATGGAGGAATTTTCCCTCGTTTGCACCTAGTCACTTTTTCATCCATCAAGAATTCAAGCACACCAAGCATCCAAACACTCATCCACCATTGTTGTAGTACCCTTTACACCCACATCTTGCACCCATTGCAATACCCACAATCACCATTTCATTCACCATCACTTCATGATCATTTAGAGCTAGGTTTTATGTTGTTCTTCCATCAAAGGAGCACACATTCGAACAATCAATAGGGCCAACCAAAGAAATAAACTCAACAAGGTAAAAGGTTCCATTTTTTCTTGTATTTTGTTTGAGTTTACCTTAGGTCAATCTTGAGTGTTTCTCTTGTATTTTTTATTTTTGCATTAGTTAGTTTTTGCACTTTAGGTAGGTCAAATTCACTTGCACACAAGAATAATTAGGAAAGCCAAATAAATCGTATTGTGAACATCATATTATTAATATAGTGATAGTAATAACCATTGATGGCTACTAATCATTTTTTTTCTTCTTTTATTCTCTCCCTATTATAACTAGTAACAATTGACTAATTATAAAAACTTCATTTATTAAAAAAAATCAACCTAATGATTATATATCAATATCAATATAGCATAAAATCTATTCACATAAACATTTGTAATAATATTTACTAAAAATTTGAAATTTATTGCTTCCCTCAAACATTTGTAATTCATGTAACGTAATCCCTTAATAGCCCAAATTACAAATAGTTAGCAACCTTTGATGGCCTCTACCTAGATGCCATGTCAATTATGGGCATTTCATTTGAGGCATCAGGATCACATAGGGAACCTCTATAGTAACCTCCCTCAATTTTTGTTATCTCAGAGTCATTTATCTGTGGCATCCAGTTTTGACTTGATGGAAAAACTGTCAATTGCAAGCAGTGTAAAGTTGCAAAGTGGTCCAAATTTCATTCTATAACTCATGTGACCAAACAAAATGTTCCAAAACATCTGGATGGGTACATTTATGCTAGGCATGGTCCTCTTTTCACACAAACACACTGAATCACTCTGAGCTACATTCAACTAACTCAATCCCTTAAGGGTCCAAAGTGCAAAAGGGCAGCAACCTTTGACAAGCTACTACTCAGAAACCGTGATGCTTAAATTTTTTTTTTCTAAGCCTATGAGATCATGATGGGCCCTTCTACTTTAACCTCTCTCAATTTTTTTTATATCAGAGTTGTTTTTTTGTGGTGTCTAGTTTTCACTTGGTGGAAAAAGTGTCAAATGCAAGCAGTGTAAAGTTGCAAAGTAGTGTAACTTTTGTTCTACAACTCATGTGACCAAACAGACTATTTCAACACGTTTGGATGGGTATGATTACATTAGGCATTGTCCTCCTTCTCACCAAAACACGTTGAATCGCTTAGAGCTACGTTCAACGACCTCAATCCCTTAAGGGTCCAAAGTGCAAAATGACAACAATCTTTGATAGGCTATTACTTAGAAACCGTGATGCTTATGAACTCTCTATTTGA
This sequence comes from Sequoia sempervirens, assembly GCA_007258455.2. NCBI lineage: Eukaryota > Viridiplantae > Streptophyta > Pinopsida > Cupressales > Cupressaceae > Sequoia > Sequoia sempervirens. The sequence goes on along the minus strand of VDFB02271358.1, from coordinate 584,639,121 downwards.
GCCTATGGGATTGTGTTGGGACCCTCTATAATAACCTATTTTGGATTTAGTTATCTTGGAGTCATTTTCCCGTGGTGTCCAATTTTCACTTGATGGAAAAAGTGTCAAATGCAAGTAGTGTAAAGTTGCAAAGTGGTGCAACCTTTTTTTTGCAACTCATGTGACCAAATGGATTGTTTCAACATAGCTAGATGGGTGCACTTACACTAGGAATGGTCCTCTTTCACACCCAAACATTTTGAATCACTCCAACCTACATTCAATCGTCTCCATCCCTTAAGGGTCCAAAGTGCAAAAGGGAAACAATCTTTGATGGGATATTACTCATAAACCATGATGCTTACAAAATATTTATATAAGCCTACAAGATTGTGTTGGGCCCCTATACAATAACCTCCCTCAATTTTTGTTATCTTGAAGTGATTTTCCCATGGTGTCCATTTTTCACTTGATGGAAAAAGTGATTTAGCAATATGGTGCAACTTTCATTCTAAAACTTGTGTAACCAAAAAAAAAATTTCAAATACTAGGAATGGTCCTCTTTTGCACCCAAAAATGTTGAATCACTCTGAGCTATGTTCAACAGGCTCGATCCCTTAAAGGTCCAAAATGCAAAAGGGAAACAATCTTTGACGAGTTATTACTCAAAAATTGTGATGCTTACAAACTCTCCATCTAAGCCTACGGGATATCATTGGACCCTTCTACAATAACCTCTCTCAATTTTTATTATCTTAGAGTCATTTTCCCGTGGTGTCCAATTTTCACTTGATAGAAAAAGTGTCAAATGCAAGCAATGTAAAGTTGCAAAGTGGTGCAAATTTTGTTTTGCAACTCGTGTGACCAAACAAACTATTCCAACACGTCTGGATGGGTATTTTTACATAAGGCATGGTCCTCTTTTGCACCCAAATATGTCGAATCACTAGCTAAGCCATGTTCAATCAGATCGATCCCTCGAGGGTTCAAAGTGCAAAATGGCTACAATCTTTGACGGGCTATTACTCAAAAATTGTGATGCTTACAAACTATCTGTCTGAGCCTATAGGATCACATTGGGCCCCTCTACATTAACCTCTCTCGATTTTTTTTATCTCAAAGTCAGTTTCTTGTGGTGTCTAGTTTTCAGTTGATGGAAAAAGTGTCAAATGCAAGCAGTGTAAAGTTGCAAATTGTTGCAACTTTCATTTTACAACTCATGTGACCAAAAAAACTATTCCAATGTGTTTGGATGGGTAAATTTACACTAGGAATGGTCATATTTCACACCCAAACATGCTAAATCACTCCAAGGCATATTCAACTAGCTTGATCCCTTAAGGGTCTAAAGTGAAAAATAGCTACAATATTTGATGGGCTATTACTCAGAAGTTGTGATGCTTACGAACTCTCTACCTAAGCCTATGGGATTGTGTTGGGATCCTCTATAATAACCTCTCTTATTTTTTTTTATCTCATAGTTATTTTTTCATGGTGTCCAGTTTTCACTTGATGGAAAAAGTTTCAAATGCAAGCAATGTAAAATTGCAATGTAGTGCAACTTTCATTCTGCAACTCATGTGACCAAAAAAATTGTTCTAACACATCCCAATAGGCACGTTTATGCTAGGCATGGTCTTCTTTCATACCCAAACATGTTGAATCACTTCGATCTATGTTCAAATAGCTTGATCCTTTATGATGGCATGCAAAACAATTGTAAAGAGAATCATTCACACAACAGTTGAGAAGTCTAAGTTTTCTGCACAAAAAACATATGATCATCCTCAAGTCTAGCAAGTGTAAGATTTTTTTTAATTATCCTCCTTGCCCTTACAATAATATATAGCCAATTGTAAATGAGTACAATGGTGGAACTTGGAATTTTTTTATTTTTCCTCAATTAACAACTTTTGTTGTGAAGCATTATGCCATTTTCATTTGAAATGATTTGCTATGCTTGAAAATTGGAGTATAAGAGAAACAAGTGATGCTCTCATGTACATTTATTATTTGGTGTGATAAATAAATTTTTCACCCTTTAGTGCATTTCTTATTTGTATTATAAATTATAAAGCTTTCTCCCAAGCTCATTTCCTATACAAGAAATAATATTGCAAAAAGTTGACATATACATATTCCAACGTGTTTATATGGTGATGGATCAAGAAAATAACAATTCATTATGTACTGTGAGGATTATACTATGAAATTTTTTAAATACTATTCAAGATAAATTTTTGTATGATAACATGTCAAGATATTAACTACTCATCATCTACTATGAATATTATGTTATGCAATTGTTGTGAAGATTATGTATCCTTTCCTTAATTGAGTTTTTCCAATCAAAAGTTTAAATATACTAGAATCTTTTTATGAAAAATCTCGTGGAATACCAATTGAAAACACATTTTTTTCTTTTAGATAAAGCATTTGATGGAATTGTTTGAATTAAACCGAATTGAGATATGTAAGAACAAGGGAGAATTATGAAATACATTTCTCAAGGATCTTAAATAAGCCTTCTCTCCCATTGCAATTTTGGGTGGATTATTTCTTTCAAATTATTGGTAATGCTTTGCCTATTTTCTAGTTGGCAGTTGTCATTCTAGAATGCTCATCTCTTGCTATACATATTATATTCATTCTTAATCAATTATCAAGTTAATAATCAGTGCATTTATTTATAGATAATATTTTCTTTTCAATTTATGAAATTTTCTAGTTTGTAACTCTATTAGTATTCCTCAAAATATTGAAGTTGTTTAGCATCAACTAATAAATTTGTTTAGCATCAATCAATAAATATCCAAGACAAGCCATGAAGGACAACCATGATCAATGCTAGGGCTAGCCAATTAATAAGTATACACGTGAATAATTCAAGAATACATGTGAATGAGGGAAGCACAAGTACTCAAATACATGTAATCCTTGAAGTATACACATGAATACATAGTATACACAAATTAATACAAAGTATATGCATGAATACAAGGTATACACATGAAAACACATAAGTTGCAAAGTATACATTGGAATACACATAAGTCACAAAGTATAGACATAAGTTGTAAATTATACACTTGAATACATGTAACTCATATCTATTGAACCATTGATTTATAATGAAAATATGGACACCATTGATAAAAACAGATTTGTATTAACCAAATATCCATGTAGGTATACATCAATATATGTCAATATAAGTATAAAATATATATAAAATAGCCATATAGGCATACAAGAATGCCATATAGGTATACAATCTCAAATATATCCAATACAAAACTTGTACAAAAATGCTATATAGGCATACAACAAAGGGCTCTAGAATCAAAAGTCATTGATTTGCATCCTCTCGAAATAAATTCTTGCCCCTTGCTTGTTAGCCAGATGGTGATAGGTCTATCACTCATTTATTTTGAGGCCGAGGAGTGCTCCTGGTGCTCCTCCTAGGGTTTTGTTCCTAGTCAAGCTTTATCTATTACAATAAGAAGTAAAGACATTAATATATAGAAATTACATTATAAAAAATGATATATTTAACAAAATAATCACTTACCACTAGTAGGTGATCTCTTTCCTCGAGGGAAATATTCATGTGCACATGCTATGGTGTGCTAAAGCTCTGCAGAAACCATCCAAAGAGAAATTAAACTATGAATCAATAATGGTTTTATTTTTCACTAACTAACAACTATAACAATGATTGTAAATTTAAATTTAGTAATTTGCCTCATACCTCCTCCGTGAGAGCCATCAAGGAGTCTATAGTAGATAAAACATTGAGATCCATTTCCCTATGAACATTCAAAGGTGTATCCACTTCCAACATCTGAAAATAAAACAAAAAATTATTCAATCACAAAAACTACAATAGCGATCCATGTCATGGCTTATAATGTATGAGATAATGAATTTTTTTTAGTACTTATAATTAAACTATATATTTCTGACTACCATGCTTATTATTTTCCCTATCCATACCTTGTTTGAAAGCACCTATTTTTAGGCTTTTACCCATAACAACAAGGTGGTGAACCATTTGATAAAATGCTTTCATAGACATGTACAATAATTGTGGTAGCATAGAGAAGGAAGTGAATTGTTTGAAAAAAATTCCTCAAAGAAATGGGGTCTCATGGTGATGGAATTCCATTACAAATAAATGTATCATGGCATTCCATCACCATAAGACTGCATTTCTTTGAGGCATTTTTTTCAAAAAATTCATTTCCTTTTCTATGGTATTATGTTGGGATGGGGTGGATGGTATAGTGTGGTCTTGGTTATGAGATGGAGGACGATCATGACATGGGGTAAACCCACAAAAGTGGTTTACAATTTGAGTGAGGAAGGAAAAGTGGAAAAAAATGACCCATACAAAAAAAATTGGTTTTCGGGGTTTGAATGAACCCTAGTTCACTTGAACCCCTTGGGGTTCACTTGAACCCCCTTGGTTCAAGCAAACCCTCCTTTTCCCACCTCCCTGCTCTCTAGCAAAAGAAAAACTAGAATTTTTTCCCTTCGAAGCTTAGGTTGAGGATGAAAATAGAGGAGAGTTCATGAACCCAACTGGAATTAGGTAGTCCTAGGAATGAGCTATCCAACGACTATAATTTTAGTATCTTTTGGTTTTATTATGTTTTTTTTTTTTAGTTTTATTAAACATAGGTTTTTCACCAAAAAAAGCTCTTTGTTCTTCACATGTGGAAAAGTAGAAGATTATCAAAAAAATATATAAAAAAAATATGAGTGCACCAAATATTGAAATCCTTGATCCAACAAAAAAAATTGAATTTTGATACATACAAAGAAAGTTACGCTTTATACAGTCTACCAATGTTTGAATTGTAATTAGTTTGAATTAAAAACTTGATTAAGGAAATAATATTTAATAAAACACTATCTAACCAAGTGGAAGCACTAGATATTGGAGCTAAAAATCTAAATTTGAAAGAATTAGAATTTCATCCTTCATGGAAAAAAATTATGCCTTATACAGTGAGCGTCACTCCTTAAAAATTTGTTTTCTGAAAAAAACTAGTTTTCAATGGAGATGGAAAAAGAGGTGCAATTTGATTCCAAAATTTTTGAAAAAAATATATTTAGAATCCGCAGAGAAAATGTCACGAAACTCTAGTTTGCATCATCTTCAAATTTCTCATGGTTTAGCTGCTATAGGTTCCTGAAAGTGAAGATTTAGTTAGAAAAATTTATTTCAGTGTCTAGTTTGACCAAAATTTGTAAACCACTATTGTGGGATCACCCCATAAAGAGGTAGGAGTGGGGACACGAATAAGTGGAATAAAAGGTGGAAGGTTCCATGGATTGGTAAATTGAGGATGAGGATGAGGACCTTGAAAAGAATTTGGAGGATAATTTTGGCTAAAGGGTTGGTTTCTATTCTTCAAGCAATGAGATGTTTGAAAAAATGCCTCAAATAAATGTGGTCTCATGGTGATGGAATGACATTCCATCACCATGAGACCACATTTTTTCAAGGAATTTTTTCATACTACTCACTTCTTTGACTATGATATTGCTTACTATTATGCTTTGATAGATTTTTTCCAAGCATCCATAGTTTGTTGGAAAGCATCTATTTTAGGATTTTAGCCATAGCAACAAGGAAGTGAGTATGATAAAATGATTTGGTACACATATATGGAAAATGTGGTAGCATAGAAAAGGCAGTGAACTTTTTGAAAAAAATTCTCAAAGAAATGTGGTCTTATGGTGATGGAATGGCATTCCATCACCATGAGACCGCATTTCTTTAAGGAATTCCATCACCATGAGACCGCATTTCTTTAAGGAATTTTTTCAAACTACTTATTGCCTTGTCTATGCTATTTCTTACAATTATGCTTTGATAGATTTTTTCCAACCATCCATAGTTTGTTGGAAAGCATTTTTTGTAGGCTTTTAGCCATAGTAGCAAGGAAATGAACTATTCGATAAAATGCTTTGGTAGACATGTATGGAAAATGTGGTAGCATAGAGAAGGCAGTGAGCTATTTGAAAAAATGCCTTAAAGAAATTGGGTCTCATGGTGATGGGTCCATCACCATGAGACCACATTTCTTTGAGGCATTTTTTTAAACAAATTATTTCCTTGTCTATGCTATTGCTTACTATTATTCTTTTATATATTTCTTCCAAGCATCCATAGCATAGACAAGGCAATGAACTATTTGAAAATATGCCTTAGTAAAAAGTGGTCTCATGGAATTCCATGAAAATAAAATGAAATTGGAAGCTACTCCTACTTATTACTTATGCTATGTGAAGTAATTGAATCATTGCTTATGTTGAATTTCTAAACAGCTATATTGCAGTTAAAATTTTGTCATCTATCAACATCTAGTTATTAGTTATGGAATGTGAAGTAATGCTTTGAGTTTGAAAGATGTACAATGCAATGTAATCAATGATATGAATATAAACTGCACAAATCTATAAGTACAATTCATTAGTTAAACTCTTTATTCTATTACCTTTGTGTAGGTTTGTCTAAATCCACTAGCACTAGGAGGTGTTCCCTCGAAACCTCCAATATTAGTCTATTCAACATCCAAAATCAAATATTAGAATACCATTCATATAACAATACTATTAACATGTAATAAATTTATAATTGTTTACTAGTTACATACCTCAATGGTAGATGCAATGGAATAATAAGCAGGTGTAGGGCCGGTGTATCTAGTATCAACACTGTGACCCTAAAATTTTATTAAAATAATAAAAAAAAATTAGTTAATCTTGCCTTTCAAAATTGAAATTTAATAAATTAAATTCAATGAGCATGCTAACATTTACCTGAGTATCGATGACATAAGCCTCATTCAAAATGTTAGCTTCCTTCCCCATCTCCATAGTTGCAAATGTATCTTGCATAGTAGCCTCTTGAGTGTTAGTGGGGTCATATGAACAATTCACCCTACAAGCCTAACACAAATGGGATTGAATCCCACCACTCGAAGACTCCCTGGGATGGCACTGTAGTATAGGTCTGACATGTTGGATGACACTTTGGGTCAAAGAGTTGATTTCCTACAAAGTGTCTACCTTGGAACTCTCCTTCATGATGGAAGGGATAATGATGTGCTCATGACCCGGCCTAGTGAGTGGGCGTCTCGCTTGCCACCTAGGATCTTGTTGTGCATCAAGTCTATCTTGAGTTGACCCCCCACCTCTCCCCTAGAAGGCTCTCATACCAAAATAACTTAGAATTTTGTTCAAGATGAACTCTTAGTATAGTTTCACCAAGAAACACCGTGGGACTTCGCAATTGTTGCATGGTGGATAATAAAAGACCATGTACCACCTATCCCAAAAAAAGTTCCTAATCTGTTGGTGGTGGCACCAATGGATAGGAAACCTCTTTGCATTGAGGCCAATATTTTCAGTTGTGCATGGGTCAGTGAATAATTAGCACAAATCTAATTTTGTAATTTTTAGATCTTTTACATCTTTATATGATAATTTATCCCGATAAAAATTCCTAGCTACCCACCTCCTATCTTTACAACCACTTAATTGTTTGTTGATTGCATCTACATGTTTTAACATTTCTTTAAGTGAATTTGCAAGTGTCTTTGTTTCCATGGTTGAACTTACTGGATCATTCAACCTCATGATTAACTCCTCAATTTGTTTTTTATTATTTTCAATTTTACCCATTAAATTTTGTTGAGTGCGAGGAGGATGTTGAGGGATTGATGGAGGAGATTGTTGTTATGGTTGTTGAAATTGAGGATTTTGTTCATGTTGTTGTTGCTCTGGTTATTGAGGATTTTTAGGAGGGTTTTGAAGAGGGTTTTGAGGATCATTATCATCTCCTACAAATTCAACAAATGAATATAAAAATAACCCAAAACTAACAAATTCATAACAAAAAATAAACATCCTTACCTCTTCTACCTCCCCATCGATGTGGTGACATCCTGGTGATGAAATAGAAACAAATTGATGAAAAAATTACAATATTATCTCCTCCGAGAACCTGAGCATGCAAACGAAGGGCTTTTGGTTGTGGGCAATAGAAAAATAGTCAGTACTCAAATGAATTTGATTTCCTTTTTTTCTATTTCAATAGCACATAATGCGAGAACAGAATAGGCTCAGTGTTCCTGAGCATTAGGCTTGACACACCAAGCCATAATGTACTCACATTATATCACACTTGCGTTATATCCTATTAGAATTTTTTTAAAGATTTGGCCAAAAATTGGACCCCCATCTTTTTGCACCCACCCAAATGTTACTTTGGGAATTTATGTTGAAATATAAATTATTTAATTGCACTAATGTTGCCATGAGATGTGCGGGTGGAAAATTAGGTATCTGTTTCATTTGGGGAAAAAGTTAAATGGTTAAATAATTAACAATGATTTTATTTGTGCAATGTAATTGGGAATTTTTGTAAATATGTTGTTTGCAAAGATTAAAAAAACAAATCCTTTATGTATAGTTTTTATAAAATATAGGGGTATGGGAGTTATTTTAATGAGTAAATTGAAAAGAGTTAAAGGAGGGAGAAAAAGGTTCTGGAAAGGGGGAAAAAGTGGGTAAAAATTTTGTTGTCCAAGAAGAAATTTGCAAAAGGGATAGACCAGGGCCAGGAAACAAGTTTCTGGGTTGTGCTTAACTTGGACAGCCAAGGTAAGTACTCTATGTAAATTTCAAAATTAAATACAAATAGAATCTATGGTTTTGAATTATCCCAATTCTTGTGATAGAATAGAATCTATATTGGGGGTTAAGGGTGTTGAAGGAGTAGATCTCACCAGAGGGCTAAGAGCCTCCTTTGTGTGGGGTCAAGAAAGGTGTGGAGCTTCTCTTGAGGGAGTATTTTGTTTTTGAAAAAAAAAAATTATCTGAGTGATGTAATTTCGTGGTGTGGGAAGGTGGGAAGTTAAGAATTGTGCTTGGCAGAAGGAGGGAAGTTTGGGAGTGAAGTTGTTGAGAATTAAGGAATATGTTCAAACCGTAAGAGGGAAGTGAATCCCCTTTCTCCCCCTATTGCAAGAATCTGGTAAACAAGATTCTTTGTGCATGGGACTGTGTTAGTAATAGTTACTTGTATTAAATTATCATTCTGGCTGGTGTAGTGAGTTAAGAAAATGTGCAATGAATATACATACTTTATTATTGTTCTTTATTATCCTTTCTGCTAACTATTTCTTTGGTTAGCGGTAAGAGTCATGCTACCCCGTGATGAAGCATAGGGAAGCTTGCAATATAGCAGTATACACCCTGCCATCCCACACCAATTAAAGAAAGAGGTGGCAGTGTTGTTGTACATAATGTTAGGGAATTATTAATAGTTGCAATATTAAATGCATAACTCTTAACAACCCTCAAATTTTGTGAAAATCAATGGCTCACATTGAAACTCCAAATATGAGATGATCACATAAAATTTGGTGTAAGTTTGATATTAATGACAACATAATTGAACTCATAAGCCATTAAAATTTAGAACTCGATGTTATTTTGTCATTCATTTGCAAGGATTATCATGTGGGAAGCTAAGAGTTCAATAGGGAAAATTTTTGCAACTGTCACATACCGGGTAAGTACATTGAACTTACTGAAGAAAATTTACAAGCATAAAATTGTTCGAAATCCTACATTTAAACACTTAGAAAGCCTGAGTAGACATTGACATTAGATGTCATGTTTCCTGAAATAACCTAAGACTACGAAGGAAGAGCCTAAGAGAAAAAATATATCATCACAACAATCTATCTTAGATATCTTTCCTAACTCGATTGAGAAAGGATATAAGAAGGTTCTCAACAATACAACTCATGGTTGTAGGGATTCCCTTATTCCTATTTCAAGGTGGGAATTATTTTGGTATTTCTATGAAAATAGGGAAGGGATAATTCTAGTATCAAATCCATGGACATTAGAATTAGCTAAGCTAATTGTCCCAAATGTCTTCATAGATGTGGAGTTCACTAGAGTTCTAGTCCAGAATTACCACCCTACTACCAGTTCCATGAGGATAACAGTTGTGTCACCATTGGCAATATTAATAAAAGTTGTAATCATTAAATGCTTCAGTCTAAACAAATAGGCCCTCACTAAGGTTGACTTGCAAAAGAGTGAGGAAGAATATAATAGGTTAAGGAGAACACACAAAAGTGATGAACTCCCCATATACATGAAAAGGGGTGTTAACAACAAGGTGATACCTATCTCGTCCTTTTCCACCAAACCATTTGATGTAGAAGATTTGTTAGTTTTATTTCAACAAAACCTACTTTTATTTCTGTCAAGTACTTAAGATAGATGCAAAAGAACAAATTCCATTTAGTTTGATGATGATGGCTATGAAAATTTAGAACCCCGAGACAAACATTGAATATGAATTTTCCTCATAACTTGAGAAGGCATTGCATGAAGGCTTCCTACAAGTCAAAGAGAACAAGGCCCCTATAACATTTAGGCACTATTCTTTATAGTGTCACTTAATATTGTACCAAAACAAACATATATGGACATAAAGGATGTGCTTGGGTAGGATTGATTGACAAGGGAACTCATTTCCTATGCAATGATGGTGTTATAAATGGGATAGAAAATGCAAAAACTCTAATTATGTAGTGTTCCATGTTGACTTTGTGTACAGAGTTATGAGAGTTCTTGGCCACTCATCACCAAGATTACACACACCTATACTAAAACTATTGAGGCCCTTGACTTTGAAACCAAAACAGGTCATACTCATAACTTTGGTGATTTTTTATCTGCAAGATGTCACAATAATCAAGATTTATGGGTTCCAATAGGCCCCACATATATTGCCAAAATTTGTTCCTCTTCGGCTAGCCTTTTTAGAATTTATGTGGTAGATGTTGTGGATGGAAAAGGATGTCATGTAGAAAAAAAAAAGTAGGGTAAATTTCTACCTAACTTAACAACATGTGAATAATTATTTGTTGGATATGACACCCTTGAAGAATTACAACATTACCTTAAGATAAGATATTCTCTTAGGCTTGGAAGTGAAAGAGTTTTTGAACATGAGGGAGATATGAATTTTATAAGATGAAACCTCCTCACAAAGGCTAAAATCACTCATCAAGTGAATTATGAAGAGGATGTGATTAGAAACTTCTTCACTCCCCAAGAGGTATATGAAAGGAAAAGAAAAAGGGAGGTCATGATGAAGCTGCATGAAGAAAGGAAGAAGAAGAAGAATGACTTCTTGGGGTATTTTATAGAAGAAGCAGATCCTCTTAAGAGGATAAGTTTGATAATTGATAGTTTTCATGAATTGTGTTCTAAGTTTACAGTAGAGGGAGAGAGACCCACCAAATTATCTCCCAAAAGGCCAAGTGGTATTGTAATTTTAGAGCCATCTCCTAGAACTATTTTAGTATGTCATGTTCCTCAAGAATCACCTCTAGATTAGCCACTTCCTAAGAAACAAAAGACACATGAGCCATATAGATTGGTATCCTATGCAATGAGACAAGAAGTGGGAGATACAAAAGAAGTGGCCAATGTACTGAGGATTTTGAAGGATGATGTTGAGGTAGATCAACAAGCCCACGAAACTGAAGCTCACAAATTGAAGGCTAGAATTGATATCCAAACACTAGTAGAATTTGGAAAATAAATGACTAGGTGACTAAAAATTTTAGTCACAACAACTAAAAATGACTAAATTCTACTAATTTTTTACAACTCAGCTATAAATGAGTAAATAAATGACTAATTTAGTCATTGACTAAAAAATTATTTAGTCACCAAATACAAATTAGAAAAAATTTAAAAAAAACATTTTGGCCAATTATTGGCATGATGTATTGGTGTGTTTTATGAATTTATGTTTATTCACATTCATTGTTGACCTTGTTCATTTTAGATCTCAAACACATTATTGCAGCTGGTTAGCCTAGCACTGAAGTGTGTGGTTTTGACTTACAATAGTTGGGCATGCAAACTACATTAGGCATTTTGAGTTACAACACTTGCATGGGCGATAAAGATTATTTGGAGAGGACCTGGAGAATTCTAAAAAGGCAGGCAAGGACTTTGATGTTTGTTGCAAAGTATTTAAAGTTTGCAACAAAGTCAAATTTGGGGACACTCTCTACAACGACTTTAGAGGTAGTTCAAAAACCTCATTACATTAAACACAAATATATAGCTTTCTAATTGGAAACTTATAGTAGTTACAATATACTACTATTAACAATATTTTTCAATATTACCACTATTCTACTTCGTAATTTGTTTTAGCTAAATATAATAAACTTTGGGTGTCAGTGCCAAAATAGAATTTCCTCAAACAATTTTGATACATTTTCACTGCAAGCACAAACTGTCCTTGTGCAAAGTAAACATGAGCTAGATTTACCCACTCATTAGGCATCTGAACAAAGATGTTTCCTGCAACATCTTCTTGTAACTATGTAAAAATTTCCTTTGCAATATCAAATTGACCCCTTTCAGCTAGCACAATGGCTACCCCATTTGCAACATAAATATTTCTTAGTCTTTGTGCCAACACTTTACAATGGTTGTTGCATTTGCAGCATAAACATTTTCATTGCAAGTGCAAACTCTCCTCGTGTAAAGTAAACATGTGTTGGATTTACCCACACATCATGCATTTGAACAAAGATGTTTCTTACAACAACTTCTTGTACCTATGTAAAAATTTCCTTTGCAATATCAAATTGACCCCTTTCAACTAGCACAATGGATGCCCCATTTGTAGCATAAATATTTACTGGTCTTTGTGCCAACTATTTACAAAGGCTACCCTATTTGCAGAATACAAATTTTCACTTCAAGCAAAAAATATCCTTGTGCAAGGTAAACATGTGCTAAGTTTACCCACACATCAGGCATTTGAACAAAGATGTTTCCTACAACAGCTTCTTGTACCTATGTAAAACTTTCCTTTGCCATATCAAATTGACCCCTTTCAACTAGCACAATGGCTGCCCCATTTGCAACATAAACATTTCCCGGTCTCTGTGCCAACACTTTACAATGGTTACCCCATTTTCAACATAAACATTTTCACTATAAGCACAAACTGTCCTTGTACAAAGTAAACATATGAACAAAGATGTTTCTTGCAGGAGCTTCTTATACCTGTGTAAAAAAAATTGTAGTTAGGGTAAAAAAATAGGGAAAATTCATAAACAAATTATAATGAAACCCTAACAAGTACAATAGAGCACAAACTAGCATGAGAGTCAAAATAAGAAAGAAAATCAAACAAATCTCCAAGATAGATTTGATTTATCTCAATTGCTCTTCTCCACCTGCATGAGAATGTAAGATTTTGAAGGTTTTATTGTTGATTGCTCAAACTCATAACATAATGTTGAGATGAAGATGATACAGGAAAAATAGATAGATAGATGAGAAGATTGGATAAAATTTTGATAGAGTGGGGATACTAGAGGAATATTCGATTTCAAATGGCTTGTGAGAGGCTAGATTTAAAGGCAAGAGTTGATATGATTCAATGGCTAAGATTAAAAGTCAAATGTGTGATGTGTATGGCTAGGATCAAAAGTTGATTTTAAAGCCTATGACACACATTAAGTGGGTTATGACATGAGGCTAAAATTAGGATGTGATGAAATAAGTGGGATTGTTTTATTTATTTTGGAGGAAAATATGCCTATGATGCACAATGAATGGGGTTAAAAATAGGATGTGAGTGGGAATCTCATCATTTAAATAATAAAATTGTTTAAATTATTTGTGCATGTGAAGAGTTGTAGTCATGTGACACATGTTGCAATGTGGTAATAAGTGAGGGAATAATTCAAATATTTAATATGAATTATTTTGAGACATATGAAGGGGAATTAATTAAATAAATGAGATTTATTTAATTAATTGGGAAGGTGATTAAGTGGAATAAATGGGATAAGTGGGATAATGTAATGACCTAGGGTAAAATATTACAAGATGTCTTACAAGGTCATATATTGACTAGGTAATATTATGACATGGAAAATTTTGGGTGTCTACATTTTGGCCCTCTTTGGGATGATGTTTGAGATGATGCAATTTATATCATGTAACATCATTTCAAAGAATATAAGGTATAGATAGAGGGAAAAAATATGATGCCCTAGCCACTTGAGGAAGTGAGGAGTAAGATGAATGAAGGAAAGGGATAATAGAAGAATATGATGATGTAGAAGATATGAAGAAATGGGATGATGATGTAGGATATGATAATGATGATATGAAAGATATGATGATGATGATGATTCCCCCTCGAGAGGATAGGTGGGTTGGAAAAGCACAGGTATGCTCTTGAAATGATTGAAATTATAAAGGAGGGATAAGATAAATGATACAAGATAGGAAGTGAATGCAAGAGAAGAATGAAACGTTATGCTGCAATAAAGTGAACAATCATATGTCTGATGTAGCACTAGACGTTGTGCACCAAGGTATAAAGACCAAGGTGATGATGTGTCTTGTGCCCCAGTGTAATACAACCTTGTCTAGATACAAGATATGAATATTAGATGGGATTGATTCAGATTTGATGCAAATGCAAATTGAAATGATAACACATGCAAGAAAGCAAGCATGAATGCACAAATGATACAAAAACAAACAAGGTATTGCCCCCATCAAGATGTAAACCAATGATTAATTGATTGATTGATTGTTTGATGATGATAGTGTTGTCATTATGGGGAACAATATATCCCTAGATCAACACAAGGATGATTGATTGATTGATTGATTGATTGGGTTTACAACAAGGCTAGGATCAAGACCATTGATGTGATTGGATAATTTGACATGATTGATTAACTTGGTTGATATGGATTAAGGATTGAATTGTATTTGGATTATTCCTTGGAATGATTGAAGATTTGGATGATGATTGATGAATTGAATTGAGGAATTAATTTGATTGGAATGATTTGATTGATTGGATTGATGGAGAAATGATTTGATTTGATGATAATGATTGGATTGATTAGAAGAATAGGTTTGATTAGAAGAAGTGATGTGATTGATTAGAAGAATGGATTTGATTGGATAATTTGATGAAGAATTTTTTTTGAAGGATTGATTTGACGAAGTGGAATTGATGCGTTGAATTGATTGGAAGAAGTGATTTGGTTTGATTTTATTGCTTGGATTTTTGTTGGCTATTTCATTTTTTTGTCCTTTTATTTAGGACCTTTTTCCATTTTTCTTTGTATTTTTGGGGATATTTTGATTCTTTTGTATTTTTGAAATGTTTTTTTTTTTGGATTTTGAAATGTTTTGATTTTTGGATTTTTGAAATGTTTTGATTTTTTTGGATTTTTTAGGACCTTTTTTTCAATTTTTTTTGTATTTTTTTAGGACTTTTTTGAAATGTTTTGATATGTCAATGGATGACAATTTGGGTAGCCTTTGTGCAAAATACCAATGACAAGGGAAAACCAAGTCTAGGTGAAAGGAGATAGATGGGATTAATGGATGAAAGGGTGGGTAATAGGATAAGGGATAAAAGGCTCATGATAGATGGATGGATAAAAAGGATAGGTCATAGTGAATGAAATGGATGTATTCATCATAAGAGAGCAAGGATGTGATCTCAAAAGACTATGTCACATAGAAATAACATGCCCCATTCTAGGTGCAATACTTAGGATTTTTAATGAATATGCTTATGACAATAGGATAATGATAGGCTTGTTTGGAAAGATTCAAGGTATATTAAAAGATATCCAAAGCATATCTCAACATTTTGTCCCCTATTTTTATCAAGATCAAGAAGAGGAAGAAAGCATGAATGGACTCAATATGATAAGTATATGGGTATGATGGCCAAGGATGATAAGATAGGAGATGGTAAGATAGGATATGATAGGATAAAAAATGATGTGATAGGATGAGACAAAATGCCCCCAAGTATAAGTGAAATAGAAGATCAACCTACACATGATGCATGTTTGCCAGGTTTTTATCATGGTACTTATCTAGGGTTCCTATTTACCAAGTTTTCACCATTGGGGGAAGGGATTTCTCTTTGCTTTTTTTTTAACTTTTTATTTTTATTTTTATATTTTTTATTTTTTTTGGATAGGAGAAGGGGAATACATATAGGAGGGACTCAACTAACTAGTTCCATGAAAGGTGATAGTCACACTAGAGATGGACTTCATTGCATGGACCATGTCAATGTCATCTTGCTCATAGATGTTGGTAAGGGATGATATGAAAGGGAGATGGAGTAGGTAGATGATGGATTATGATGTGTATTATGGAGGGAAATGGTGGATTATGTTGTGGATTATGTAGGGAAGATGAAGGGAAGGCTTAGCCAAAAGTATGGACCATAGGAAGGTGATGGGGGAGATATGTAGGATAATAAGTGAAGGATGAGGAGATGGAGGTAGGTGGAATTGTTGTGAAATGGAAGGGAACCATGACCAATGGTTACACACAATGTGATAAATATTGAAGCTTTTTATGTCGAGGGGTTGTAGGAAGCAATGTAGATGTTTGCTTATGAGATGGGTGATGAAGTGCTTTAGGTACCCACATAGACTTGGTATTTTTATGAATTTTATTTTTCTTGCGGGATGGAATATGAGATTCTTGAATAGAGTGGGAATGTGAGATGGAAGTGGATGGTTGGGATTTTTGTGATGTGGACGCCTCATTTGGCTTGGTTTCTTTTTGATTAGGTACCCAAACCATTTTAGTTTTAGCCTTTTCTTTTAGAGGTATGGACTTATATAACTTTTTTAGATGGATTTTTCTTTTATTATTTTCTTTTTTTCCCTAAGGCATGAGGACCCTTAGGATTTTTTTCTGTATAGGTAGAGGCATCATTTTTTTTCTTTTGAATCCCATGGGTATGGTTGAAGCTTCATGTTTAGATAATGAGTGCATTAATTGGTCATGATTAGTATTTTTAGAGTATTTTTGGGTAGGTGGATAAGGGGATTGGATAATGGGGATATTAGGTGTTCGGAGAAGTTGAGGTAGATTAGATGGAGTGATATTAGGATTTGGAAGCAGTGGTGGAAAATTTGATGGTGGAAGGTGTACGGTCACATGCTTTTGACGTTTGTAAGATGATGGAGGTGGAATGATAGGACTTAGGATGGATGGAGGAAATACCAACATCTTTAGTTTGTTTTCTTTTGGGTGAGTATCCAAGGCCAAATGAGCATAGAGGGACTTTGACATGGATGGGATCCAAAATATCTTTCTCATGAATGGCTAAACCTTTACCTTGGTAGTTCATGTTTTAGAGTATGTGATGGACAATGGGACTAGGTGTAGGTGGAACACTAGACACAAGTTCGTTATTGGATGGGAAGGTGAAGAGGTTAATGGTGGTTGTGATTCTAGGGAGGAACATTCATGAATGAGGGTGGAAAGACCAAGTGGATATTATGAATTTGAAATGGAGTTGATAGTGGATATGGAAGGATCGTTAGGATCTTGATTGTGTTCATATAGATCCTCATTATTGGTTTGATCTTCTATGCTCGCTTGGGAGGAATGTGTCTCATCATGAAAAGTGAATGTTTTTGGATCATGGGTAGGAATAGGTGAAGGTTCATTTGGGATATATTTCTCATGGATAGGTATAGGATCAATTTTCTCATAGATAGATTCTTCATAGGTAATATCTTGATCATAGAAAATATATAGGTTATGGATAGGTTGGATGAAAGTGATTTAATCTAGATTAGGACTAGGGCTTGATGTTTCCACATGCTTGGGAGTAGACTCTTGATATAAATATTGGGTTGCTTGAATGGAAGTGGAAGGTTATGACTCTTGAATAGGCTCAACATGTTCTAGATGGTCAACAACATGGAGACATGATATAGGTTGACTTGGGCTCAATGGGGGAGACTCTTGAATAGGCTCAAGGGGGAGACTACATGATGGAGTTGTAAGAATGGGAATGGTGTTTGAAGACTCTTTGGTAGGTTCAAACATATGATTTTGATGACATGGCGATGTTTGATTCCTTGCTAGTATCCCTTGGGTCACATCCTTTGTAGGTGGATGGGTGGATTTAGGTAATGCCATAGGTTTACTTTTGAAATTTTTGAATTTAGGGCATGGATTTGATGGGGGATTAGCTGATGGTGGGGGTAATGAAGAATTTGATGGGCTAGAAGGTGGAGATTCCAAGGGATTAGGACTAGGAAATGGTGGCTTAGGTATAGGAATTTTATTGGATGTTGGTATGATAAAGTTATAGGGTGCATGAACTAGATTGGTGCTCCCCTTGTAAAATGGAGCATGAGAATTGAAAGGCTCTTGATTTTGTTACCAAGGTGGGATTGGGCTCCTATGTTCTTGCTGTGATATGTGTGGTTATGTTGATGTGGCATTGACATAATAGGTAGATGGGTTAGGTTGGCATGATGATGAAGGTGATACATAGAATTGTGGTTGAATGTGTTGAGGTTGGAATGGTGTTTGAACTTTTTGTGGTATGATTTGTTGTGATAATGATGGAGGGGTTGTATAGGATAATGGTTTTTGAGAGGTGGATTGATATGGATAAGGGTTGAAATTGGAAGAGGTGGGATAAGGTGACATGGAATTTTTATGGAAGGATGTGGGATAAGGTGATATAGAATTATTTTGATAGGTGGATGGATTAGATTGATATAGAATGGAGGGAGATGCCACATAGGAATGAGGTGGAATTGATTGGTGTTAAATCAATAGAGGATGATATGCTTGTTGATTTTGAAAAATGGATATGAAGTATTGGGCTTGCACTATGAGATGTTTCATTTGAGGTGATTGGATTGCTTGAGATTGAAATTGTCGGATGAGGCCTTGGATCTTGTGTATAACTTGCTAGTCTAAGGGTTGTGGTGCTTGATAAAGTGATTGGAGGAGGTCTTGGAATTGGGGTACTAGGTCTTCTAATGTTGGTATGGTGTAAAATTATGTTGATTAGATTAAAGAGATGATGATGATTAGGATATGATGTGGAATGAAAATATTTTATGATTTGGATGATGTGGAAAGTGTTTATTGGAAGTTTGACTTGGGAAATATCAAACACAAGATCTCACATGTGAATGCATGAACACACACACCAAACATAATGATATTTTTTTCTCTCAATATTAAATGTTATGATTAAGAAAACACTTGAATACACAACAACAAGCCTAATGTTAGTCAAGTGGGTGTGTAAAATTAGGTCTTAAGCTAGGATGCACAAGGTTGACTAGGGATGATTTGAAATAAAAATCCTACCACACAGTTGGAAGAAAGGGGTAACCCACCCTTCACCTGCACTTCCCAAAGGAGTAAAATTATTTGTGGCTTAGCCAAGAGTGACAAGATTTCAAATCCCAAAGGATCCTATCTTTTCATTCACACTCAATTGAGGTCATCCCTTGGATGGGTGTGTGCTCCAAGCAGGCCTCCTAAGAAGGGTATGACAAAAATGAACCAAGTGAGGTGTTTTTAATCACACACGCACTTGATTCACACTCGCAATTGTTAATTGACCCTTAGAAATGAAATGTGTGTAAGAAAAAAATGGAAGCACTTGTTCTTTTTAACCCAAAGCCAAAATGTGTGATGGAAGACAATGGTTCTTTTTAAACCCAATTTCAAAGTGTGATTTCAAACAAGATGTTCATTTTAAAGCCCCAAATTTAGGTGTTTTGCAAACAAGATTGATTGATCAAATGAGAAATAAAGATAATAGAATGAGTTCACCTAGAATTTTTTTCTTTCCAATATGATGTGTATGACTGATATTGATGCTACTAAAACTCCTTATGATCAACTACAAAATGAAAAAATGTTATTATAGTGCAACCATAAGAAAAAAAGATTATCTCGTTAGGAAATTGCAATTTTAGATACATGTTTTTAACATAGCTGAGTTAGATTCAATTATTTGGAGATATTATTGATTTGGAAAATAAAAAATCAAAGAAGAGATCCCTACTAATTTTCTAGGAGCTTTCCAAAAATGTAAAAAAGTTAGAAAAATTCCCTGTTTTACACCCAAAAATGTGGATTTAAGAAAATCCTACAAAAAAAAAGGATCGAATCATTTAGCACATTATTTGACCTCAAAATTAAATCTATAAAAAAAAGAACCCTTTAAGAGCTTTCTAGAAATGTAAAAATTTCTAGAAAATTAGTTAATTTACGTCTAGAAAGTCAATTTTATGAAAAAACCATAAAATCATGATAACTCCTACTAAAATGGTGATAAACCCTCAATTTTTTTCTTGTAGCCTCTTCAGATAATGGAAAAGCTTCTATAAAAATATTGTAGAAAAATTCAGAGCCATTTAGAATATATGAGGATATTTGTAAAACCTTGGGTTTTGTCCAAAAAATGGTAGATCTGTAACAAAAAGTTTAATGAAACCTACAAAAAGCAAGCTAGTAGATCTACAAAAGGAAAGGGTTCTTTATGTTAGTTTCACCAAATGTAGTTAGGGTAAAAATATTAGGGAAAATGCATAACTAAATTATAATGAAACCCTAACAAGCACAATAGAGCACAAACTAACATGAAAATCAAAATAAGAAAGAAAAGCAAACCAATCTCCAAGCTAGATTTGATTTATCTCCATTGCTCTTCTCCACCTACATGAGAATGTAAGAGCTGATATGATTTGAGGGATACTAGAAGAATATTCAATTTCAAATGGCTTGTGAAAGGCTAGATTTATAGGTAAGAGTTGATATGATTCGATGGCTAAGATTAAAATTCAAATGTGTGATGTGTATGGCTAGGATTAAAAGTTGATTTTAGTGCCTATGACGTATAATGAATGGGGTTAAAAATAGGATGTGAGTGGGAATCTCATAATTTAAATAATAAAATTATTTAAATTATTTGTGCATGTGAAGAGTTGCAGTCATGTGACACATGTTGCAGTGTGGTAATAAGTGAGGTATTAATTCAAATATTTAATTTGAATTATTTTGAGACGTATGAAGGGGAATTAATTAAATAAATGAGATTTATTTAATTAATTGGGAAGGTGATTAAGTTGAATAAATGGGATAAGTGGGATAATGTAATGACCTAGGGTAAAATATTACAAGATGTCTTACAAGGTCATGTATCGACTAGGTAATGTTATAACATGGAAAATTTTGGGTTTCTATACCTTTTGTGATATCAAATTGACCCCTTTCAGCTAGCACAATGGCTACCCAATTTACAACATAAACATTTACTGGTCTCTATGACAACACTTTACAATGGTTTCCCTATTTGTAGCATAAAATTTTTCATTGCAAGTGCAAGTTGTTCATGTGCAAAGTAAACATGTGCTAGATTACCCACACATCAGGCATCTAAACAAAGTTTTTTCCTACAACAGCTTCTTGTACCTATCTAAAATTTTACCTTGCAATATCAAATTGACCCCTTTTAGCTAGCACAATGTCTGCCCCATTTGCAGCATAAACATTTCTTGGTCTCTATGTCAACACTTTACAATGGATGCCCTATTTGCAACATAAAAATTTTCACTGCAAGCACAAATTACCCTTGTGTAAAGTAAACGTGTTCTAGATTTACCCACACATCATGAATTTGAACAAAGATGTTTCCCATAGTAGCTTCTTGTTCCTGTGTAAAATTTTCCTTCGCAATATCAAATTGACCCCTTTCAACTAGCACAATGGCTACCCCATTTGCAACATAAACATTTCCTAGTCTTTGTTCTAACACTTAAGTGGCTCCTTTTATGACATTAAGATCCTCTTGAGTTATTATTATACTCTTATTTTCCAAGAGAAAAATCCCCAAGGCCCATGGGAAATGAACGACGAGAATTTTAGTTTCAACTTGGTTTCATTTTGAAAAGGGGACATTACATTGTACAAGATATGTTTAATAGCAGAATAATTTAACCCACCTATTTGGGATTATAAAATAAAAATAAATGAATTAATCTATTTTCAATTATAGGTTCTTTTAATCTAGAATTTTATAGAAAGATAAATCATAATACATTGAAGGACACATAAAATGTTCTAAAATAAATACTAAAATAGGTTTCCCATAAAAAAAAGAAAGAGGAAAAATGAAAAGATAACATACAGATGATTCATTTCAGTTTTTTCATAAGATCTCATTTAACTATGTCAAATGGATCTGGAAGGGACAAAGCATATTTTATTGACTAAAATTTTGAGGTAGCTTATCCATCATCATTGTATGCATCATCTTCTCCTGGTACATTATAGAAATAGATTCCAAGAGAAGATGATGCATACAATGGAGATGGATAAGCTACCTCAAAATTTTAGTTAATCAAATATGATCTGTCCCTTCCAAATCCATTTGACATAGTTAAATGAGATCTTATCAGAAACCTCAAAGGAATCATCTATATGTTATCTTTTCATTTTTCCTCTTCCTTTTTTTTTATGGACAACCTATTTTAGTCTTTATTTTAGAAAATTTTATGTGTCCTTCAATGTATTATGCTTTATCTTTCTATTAGATTCTAGATTAAAAGAACCTATAATTGAAAATAGATTAATTCATCTATTTTTATTTTATAGTCCCAAATAGGTGGATTAAATTATTCTTCTATTAAAAAAATCTTGTACAATATAATTGTGCCTTTTCGAAATGAAATGAAGTTGAAACTCAAATGCCCATCATTCATTTCACATGGGCCCTAGGGTTTTTTCTCTTGGAAAATAGGAGCTAGGTTTAGTTAAAGCTTAGGAGGCCTAGACATCATTATCATATGGATTGAATATTCTATCATATTCTATTTTTGCAATGGTTCATCATCTTCAGAATTAGAGTATGCATGTATCCTTCATGATTTTGTTGAAACTAGAGAATTTGTCTTACCATCATTGAAGTGTTCTAGACCTGCAACTCTACAAGAAGATCTTGGGAATTTTTTGCATCATCTTGTTCCTTATGACTCATATAATTTTCCTCATCTTCCATGGAAACATCGAGTTCCTCCATAAATAAGAATCATAAGCCTTGTGGTCCTTATCCTTCTTCTTTTTCTTCTTTTCCTTCTTTTGTTTCTTCTCAAACTAACCAACCTCATCATCATCATCATTCATGTCCTTACACTTACTCTTCCATAATTCCTTCACACGTTCAAATTTCTCCTCTTGTTTCATCACTCATTGAAGTTCTTCATTTTTCTTTCTCCTTTCCATCTAAATCCTTTGTTCTTCATCAAATTTTTGGTTTTTCTTCATCAACCAAGACAAGTTGGTGTGCTACTTTAATTGTTTCTTTTTCTTTAAGCTAGTCAATTGTTTTTAGTTCCATGTTTCCAAGCATACATAAAGAATTTTATGAGTTTTTCTCCACCTTGAGTGCATTCCCAAACAATTATAGGCTTATTTGGATCTCAAGACGAGGATATTCATCCACATAATCAGGAAACTTAAATAATATTATCTTGTATAAAATATTTTCTTTTTCAATATCATGTAGCTATTCAAACAACCTAGCAAGATTAAATAGTATTGTGACTTTATCCCATGGTAACTCAAGTGAAACACCACCTTCTTCTAGTCGATGGAAGAATTCTATATCCTCAAAGCACATAGAAAAAATTGCAAAATTAGCACTGGGGCTTTTATTTATGAATTCAATCCAAATGCCATTTCCTAATTCCTCCATAAAATTTTGTTGAGCCAACTCTAGTTCATGACACTCAAAATAAAGAACCCCAATGTTGTTTAATAATTGAATGGGTACTTCTTCTCTACTCTTCTTCAGAAGAGACTTTTTTGTCTTAAGAGAATCTAAGGATGTGTTTGGGTCTATTGATGTTAATAACTCACCCATCTTGATAAATGCATGGCCATCACATGGATCTATGCGAGTTTCCTTTCTTAAAATTTCCAAAGCCTTCTCTGTCTGCCCTTGCTAAGCATATATATGGCCTACAGATTTTAAGCTCTCACAGTTCTAAGGGTGGACCTTTGGAACCTTTTCAAATTTTGAAAGAGAACTCTTATGATCTCCTAGCTTCAATTGAATGTGTCCATAAAATTTTGTGGCCTTTGACTTTCCTTGACTGATGCCATGTAGTAGCATTAAGTGGTGTCATAATCACCTTTACTATGATAAGATCGTGCAAGATTATAATATGAATGATATTTCATGAGAGGGTGTTCAGTTGAAACAAGAGTTGTCTCAGTCAACTATTCCACAAGAAAATGTTGCCTTGTGAAGAAAAAATGGTTTGCTAAATGATTCAATGCCATTGCATAGTATGGGTACAATTCAAAGGCTCTATGCATATTTTTCATTCCATCATGAACACTACCATTTTCACTAACTGTGAGAATCCTACAATTAAAAAATGCACAAAACTTACCAGAAATATTTTTCCCCATTTCAAATAGCAAAATTCCCAAAAAAATATGTTTAAAACCTACAAAAAAATGCAAATAAAATCACGTTGATTTTTGTACCAAGAAAATCACGAGACCATAGCATGTTGCTTACTATTATGCTTTGATAGATTTTTTCCAAGCATCCATAGCTTGTTTAAAATCACTTGTTTTAGGCTTTTAGCCATAGCAGAAAGGCAGTGAATTGTTTGATAAAATGTTTTGGTAGACATGTATGAAAAATGTGGTAGCATAGACAAGGAAATGAACTTTGGAAAAAATGCCTCAAAGAAATATGGTCTTGTAGACATAGAAAATGTACTAATTAATGCCACACATCCAATCCTAACTACTAATATCATTTCATCCTAAATCATCCCTTAGTCTAACCATTTAATCAAATTCCTTTGTTTGATTAAATTCATCAATTTTCCTCCCTTAATTAATTAAATCATTTATTTTATTAAGTCATTCTATTCCATTAATTAAATCAATCAACTTGATCTAATTATCTCTATTTAATTAAATAATTCATTTTATTTGATTAAATCTCTAAAGTCATCCTATTGAATTAAAATTAACATTTGTTTGATTTAATCTGACTTTCACCTTCTTTAGTTAAATAAATCAAAAATATTTATTTAACTATCTCTAAATCATATTCTTCTCATATTTGATTTAAATAAATCCATGAAATCTAAATCAATATGTCACATCGGCTAATCTCTCATTAAATTAATTAACCTTGATTAATTTAATCTCTTCTCATGTCCCATCCTCTAGCTTTTTCCACTTGCACATGAAAATAGATTTAATTCATTTATTAAATCTCTATTTTCTCTCAAAAGGCATAATAAAGGAATATTCCTCAAATTTGAATTCAAAATCCAAGTGGACTTTGTCCTTCCAACAAGGCATTTACTCCACCTAATAAGTCCTTTTTCCTTGAGCCAAGTGGCATTCAATGCATTTTCTTTCCCTCTTGCATGTCATTTCAACAATTTCAAATTCCACCTAATTACATTTATTGACACATTTTTCAAAACTTGCACATTCTTCATCCATTCACATGTTGACAAGTGGCCTCTTTCCATTTGTTGATTCTTAGTCACACATTGCTCCATTTTGGACATCTCTTCAACTTAATATTCTATAAATAAGAGGATTTATTCCTCATTTGATCATCCACCACTTGAGTAAACTTACTATACTCAAATCCATAGCAATCTATCATCAAATTCATCCAAGCATAGTTAGGCTTTTTGTAGATTTTCAATATGGAGCTCCATTGAAGTCATCACCACAAGCATGCATCTTTCAACAATCATCTTCATCACATCATTGGAGTTGGGAAAGTGTCAATTTTCACATCAAATTGGCACCAATTCCCCCATGGGATCAAGAGTTTGCATTACTTTCAATAGGATTTGATCTACTTTCTTGTTTTTTCATTATTTTCTTCTTTTCATTCCTATTTTGAGTTTTGTTAATGGATTTCATGGGGAATCCTTGTTCTTACTTGCATATGATCTTCTAATGTGTTTGTTTATTGTGTTTTGCAAGTATTTGGATTGGGCCCGTTCTACATTTAGCACTAGAAGGAGGGAACTCTTGAAAATCTAATCACATTTTTGCACTAAATTTCATGTTTTCTTTGTTGTTTTTATGCCTACAGGAAACTCCATTGCTGTAATCTCAGCATTCTTGTTTAGCACCGCTAAGAACTCAGCATTGCCATATCACACCACTGCAATTTTCAAATTGCAACGCTCCATACTTCCCGCCCAGAATTCAAATTTTCAAATAGCATTGTTGAATCTTTCCGGCTCGCTGGAATCTTTTCAAAATCAAAACTGCACCGTTGACCAGAATAGCAATGCCTTCAGGCTTACTGGTTTGTCTATAGAGCAATGTTGACTGGTAAGTGGTGATATACAGCACTGTTGGTAATTTCAAACTATGACACCTTTGTGGATTGCACCGTTGGAGGGAAGTAGAAAGTGAAAATTTATTTATAACACATGCTTTTTATCAAATTCTAGTTATTTGGTCTGTTTTCTACTTGCTTGGCCTCTATTTTTGTAGAACCTAACTAATTTTCTTGTAGGTTGGATTGATCAAAGGTGAAGAGGAAAAGAAGCATGATGACCTCATTTCATGATACCAAGTGTTTTTAAACACTCTAGTGTTTGTTCAACAGTCTTAGAGGATTCACTATTCCTCTTAAGGAAAAATTTGTTATCTTTCATGCTTAGGACTTACTAGTTTCATTTTGGGCTCTAAAAAGAACTCTTTAAATTCTTGTTACAAAAGGAGCTTAAAATGAACTTTAGGACATAAACTCAATAGATTTTGTTTAGGGCTAATAATTGAACAAGGAAAATTCTCACACTTATTTTTGGTGTTTAAAAAGAAGTCATTATTGCTTTATGGGATTAAAAAGAACATGTGCTAATTTGTTTTGTGATTGCTTACTCAAACTAACACCATTGAAAAGATGTATGGTCTTCTCTCATGCCTCACATCGATCTTTATAATCAAAAGAATTTTTGGTGGTCTTAGGTTGGGATAAAGTAATTACCTCCACACTTCATTTTGGGAACTAAAATTGAACAAAAAATCTTGCGAGTGTGAGCCAAACCTATCACGTGTATTCTCTCTTTGTTTCTCAACAAAGATCGATCGAGTTATGGATATGTTTTCTCACTATTTTTTATCTTAGAGGGCCTACCTTGGGGAAAAAATACTCACCCAAGGGAACGACTCATCCGGTAACACTCTAAATCCAAGAGTATTTCCTGCTGGGATATAAAGGTGGGTACTGGAACAAAGGATAGTATCACGTGGTTGGCTCCAATGAGAAGGACAACAATGGCCTCTTGCCACGTTGGGTCAACTCCTATGAATGAAAAATCTGAATTAAAACTCTTGTTATAGAAAGTCCAAAATCTTTATCTATTTGTTGGTGCAAGAATGGTCATTCTGAAGCCACCCCACACTTTTACGGTTTTTAGTAGAAATGGAAAGTATGCCATGGGAGTTTCATGGGTATTTGTGTTTGGCTGCCCTGAGAATTGAGTGTCATGGAGGGGAGCCAGTGGGGTCAAGCATCTAACCATTCACTAAAAATAAGTGTATCTAGACTTGTCCAAGTTGGGGCTCAACAAATATAGTCTTTCATATCCATAGGATTGTGCTTGTTCTTGGTTACAATTTTTTTTTCTTGTTTGAAAACATTTGGAAACAAACATTTAACATTGTCATCAAAATCAAACCAACATCCCAAACATCATTCAAAGCATCACGCTAAACTCTCAAAACTTGTCATCAACATTGCAACAACAGATGGCAACCACACAGGAAATCACCACATCATCAATCATCCCTCAAAACATGGTATCACAAGGACCAAGCATATCCATCACACCTTCTACCACTCAAACTCCAAACATCAACACGACGGTGCCTCTCATCACCACAACAAGCACCATTCTAAATACACCACCACAGTCACCACCACCAAGCTCCAATGCATGAAGCCAATACAATATTGTGTTGCAAGTTGCTTAGCAAGCTGCCTATAAAAAGGCACTCTAGCAAGTACAAAAACAAAAAGCCACACAACTAGTTGCTCATCAAACCACTCAAGCCACACAAGCTTCTCAAGCTTTCCAAGCTGCATTACAAGAACAACAAGCACAATAGGCTGCATAAGCCCAAGCCTTATTACAACAACAACAAGCTGCTCAAGCAGCACAAGCTACACAAGCCACACAAGCAGCACAAGCCGCACAAGCTACACATATTGCACAAGTTGCCCAACAAGCTACACAGGCACAAGCACAAGCTCAAGCTCAAGCCAAAGCTCAAGTTGCATAAGCTCAAGCTCAAGTGCATGCTCAAGCCCAAGCCCAATATCAAGCACAACAAGCACAAGGACAAGCATAGTATCTCGCACAACAACAAGCGGCCCAATACCAAGCATATCAGCAAGAACTAAAGTAATACCAAGAACAAAAAGAAGCAACCCTACTAGCAGAAAAACAACAAGCATTGTTGGTGCAACAACAACAGTAGGTTCAACAATAGGAAATCCTGGCACAACAACAACAAGACCAACAACAAGCATTCTTGATATAGTAGCAAGTACAAGTGTACATGGCTCAAAAAAATGTGCAAATACCACCAATCAACAGATCAACCAATCCACCCATCCCATCAACAAATGAACCACCTCAGAACACTTTCATCCCACCCCCTAATCCATAAAATGATGTTGTAACACAAATCAAATTACTCTCACAACAAGTGTTTGATCTTCAATTAGGGAAAACCACTAAAACATCTAGCAACTTGTGTCCTTATCCGTTCGACAGGAGTCTTGTGATGAAACCATTCCCAAAGGGATTTGAGATCCCCAAATTCAATAAGTACCATGGGATGGGAAACCCTGAAGATCACATTAGGGAATTCCAGGTTCATTGCATGGAAGTCACATATGACAATACCTATCTGATGTGGCTATTTCCTAGGAGTTTGGTTCGCCATGCCATGGAATGGTTCTCTCGCCTACCTATAGGAATCAAGACATCCAAGAAATCATAAATGCATTCATCAAAAACTATGCATGCAATATCACCATGGATGCTAGTCTAGAGGAACTATTAGCTTTGAAATAGGGTAAGAATGAATCATTTGCTTCATTCCTACAATGATGGTGATCCAAGGCCAATTAGAGCAAATGGGTTATACCCGAGGAACAACAAGTGTGCACTATCATATCCAACCTTGATGGCCTCTTGGCATTCCATCTCAAATTCCAAGGGATCACCATGTACGACCAGTTGATTTCCAAGGTGCTTAGCATTGAATGAGCCCTTATGACACAGCCTGGAGGATCAACTACATATCCTAAACAACAGAATAATCACCCATCCACCAGTTACAATGACAAACCTCGCACATGGGAAAGAAACAAAAATGTTACTAACAATGGTGTTGTCAATGCCAAAGTTGTCATCAGTGCCCCTTGACAAAACACACCCGCACCATAACAACAAATCCAAAACCTTCATCAAAACAATCATCAAACTAACACAACAACACAACAACCAAATAATTAGGTGATCAATAACGTCAACGATCAAAGGGGACCTCCCCAACGAAACAAGAACTTCACCAGGAAAAAGTACACCAGCCTTGGGGAACCACTCGAAGTCATCATGAAGAAACTAATAAATGAAAACCTCATCAAGGCTCCCACCTATGAGAATTACCAGGAACCAGATGTGAAACCTCCTTGGTACAACGAAAATCAGCTCTGTGACTTCCACAAAATCAAAGGGCACACCACTAACAATTGCATGAGGTTAAAGAACCTAATCCAAGACCTCATTGATCAAAGAATCATAAATGTGGAACAACCAACAAGAAATCAACATCTCAAAATATACATGAATCTTATGCCTAACCATAACAATAAAGGGAACAATAACACTGATAAAGAGAAATATACCGTCAAAAACACCAATCATGTGTATGATCATGTCGTCACTTCCCTAGATGACTACTGTGCTACCATCACCATCAAAGGAGCCCATACCAATTGTGGAGTCACCATAAGAGGCAACAAAGTTACCATCACAAGATCATCTCAGCCAAACAGGGCACCCACACCCAATCCCATATATGTTCCCAATGGTTACAATGTCCTTGATCAACTAAAAAGAACCACAACACAAATATCCATCGTGAAGTTGCTAAAAAATTCATCCACCCACAAGAAAATCCTTGAGGAAGCATTGGCTTTATCAACTGTCCCCTCAGATCTTGATGCGGAACAATTCCAAGCTATGGTCGAAAACATCATCACCCTGAATCTTCTTACATTTTTTGATCAATATTTTCCCACTCAACCATCTCACAACTGTGCACTCCATTTAGAGGTCCTATTGTAGAAAAATAAAGTCAAGCAAGTCTTTGTGGATGGAGGGGTAGGCTTGAATATTTGTTCCCTCAAGCTCATTAAGAACCTAAAAATCTCAAAGGATTCCATCGACAAAGGAAAAGGTATTACAATTAGAGCATATGATGATTAGGAAAGAGTGTCCCAAGGAACAATCCAAATCCCTATTCAAGTAGGGCCAGCTATCATGGAAACATTCTATCAGGTCCTGGACCTCGACTTTCCCTATAACATTCTTCTGGGACATCTGTGGATCCATGCAATGCAAGTAGTAGCATCAATCTTCCATCAATGTCTCAAATTCACATATGAAGGACAAGAGGTCACCATACATGGAGATCCTGAACCATTGTCCTACTGCAAGAACCTTGAGGAAAAATACTACAAGATCCCTCAAGTGCCTAAAAATGATGAAGGCCCATCAACACCATACATTGATCTAGCCACTCTCGCTTCCACATCTGCGTCAGAGACACCCACCACTCCCACCATCCCCACCATATCTAATATCAAAGTCATCATCTAGGACAATGGTTGCAAAAAATATATGATTCCAAAAAATTCCTTTGTGGTAGGAGAGTTACCACAATCTCCTAGATCATGAGGATGACTGCAACCAAATGAGGCTTCCACATCTCGAACATCCCTTGAAGACTATCCCAACTTCAAGATTTGGGGAGATCTCAGCCGAGAATTCATAGAGGAGGACCCATCTCATCTCCTATACCAAGATAATAGACCAACAACTAATCTACCAATAGATGGTAGAAGCAAAGGTTTGCAAATGATTCTTGCAATGGGCTATGACAGAAACCAAAAACTGGGACAAAATGACAATGGGTTTATAATACCCCTCATTCCTAAGATGTGAATGAGAAATCTTGGCCTCAAATGTACCCCTCCGAGAATAACCATACATGGATGAGGTCCCCCAGTTAAAGAAGTCAAGACTCCCCGTGAACCAACACCAACTGAACTTCACTTACCTGTATCCACTGGTCGCATCATAGATGATTTCACATTTGACATAACTAACATTTTTAGTAGTAGTCACAACAAGGATCCCATAACCAACCTACCCATGCTCTTTAAGGATACCACCCTTTCATGATTAGCACCCTATTTTATGAGTCTGAAAACTAAAACCATGAAATCCATCTAGTCTACCCACAACTCATCAATTATGACCAACGAGGACCACCAATTCTTGACACATTCATCATTGAGATGGATACACATGCATATTATGGGGAAATCATTGAATCCCTCATTCACAAAAGTGAAAAAATGAGAATAATCTCTAAGTACTTGAGTGAAAACCACATTGTGGCACTCTCCAACACAAAAAATTTAAAAAGAAAGGATGCATCCAATGGTGAAAACCTCTCTGAGGTGTCTGAGGATGGGGGATTCAATCTTCCTTTCAGATCTCTCCATTAGGAAAAATCAACGGTCCTAGCTTAAAAGTGTAATCCAGTCAACCTAGGAACATAGTAGACATCGCACATCACATTCTATGCAAAGTCATTACTATTAGAGGAACAAAAGCTCCTAGCAGCCTTCTTGAGAGAAAGACAAGTTAATTTTGCATGGAGCTATGCAGACATGCCTGGGCTTGACCCATAGATTGTAGTTCATCATCTAGCAGTGTATCCTAAAGCAAAGCCTGTCCAAATAAAAACTTAGGAAAATGCACCCTTAGATTGCCTTACTAGTCAAAATGGAATTAAAGAAGCTACTTGATGTTGGATTCATATGACCAATTGACTACCCTGAGTGGGTATCCAATCTAGTTCCTATCTCAAAAATAGATGGGGGCATCAGAATCTGTATAGATTTCAAGGACTTAAACAAAGCATGTCCAAAAGATGATTTCTCATTGCCCAACATTGACATGATCATAGACATGACGGTGGGACACAAATTTTTTTCTTTGATGGATGGTTTCTTGGGATACAACCAAATAATGATTGCTAAAGAAGACCAACACAAAACGGCCTTCACTTGTCCATGGGGGACTTACTACTGGAATATGATGCCATTCGGCTTGAAGAATACAAGAGCAACATACCAAAGAGCCATGACATTAATCTTCCATGACATGATCCATAAATTTTTTGAAGATTATGTCAATGACATACTAGCCAAATCCAAAAAGAGGAAGGATCACATAGCAACCTTGAGTACTATTTTCGACATGCTGGAGGAATACAAGGTTTGATTAAATCTAAAGAAGTTTGTCTTCAGTGTACAATCAAGAAAGTTACTAGGATACATAGTGTCAATGAGAGGTATTGAGGTAGACCCTACCAAGGTAAAAGAAATCCTTGAAATGGAAGTACCTAGAACATTGAAACAACTCAGAGGTCTCTAAGGGAGGCTTTAGTCCATCTGAAGATTCATCGCACAACTGGAAGATAAGAAAATTTTGTATTATCACCTACTTCACAAGGGAGTAGCATACAAGTGGGATGATAAGTGTGAGGAAGCCTTCAATAAGATCAAAGAATATATGTTTACACCGCCAGTCCTTATGCCACTAATCCCTAGAAAGCCATTGATCCTATATGTGTCAGCAACATCAGCAACCCTTAGAGCTCTCCTAGCTCAATATGATGAAAATGGGATAGAAAGGGCCATCTATTATATCAACAGAACAATGGTTGGGCATGAGTTAAACTATTTATTCATTGAAAAAGCATGTCTAGCAGTAGTGTTTTCTTCACAGAAATTCAGACATTACATGTTGGCACACAAAATAAAACTCATCACCAAAATTGACCCTCTCAAGTACATACTGTCAAAAGCAATGCTCACTAGAAGAATGGCCAAATGTGTCATGATACTATCAAATTATGACATTACATATGTGGAGCAAAAAACAATCAAATGCCAAGTCATAGCATATGAGCTTGCAGAAGCACCAATCTATTCAGAGAATCCACTTATATTAGAGTTTCAAGATGAATCCATCTTCAACCTCAACATAGTTGACCACTGGAAACTCTACTTTGATGGCTCATACACTCAGCATGGATCAGGAGCCAATATTTTCTTCATCACCCCATAGGGAGATTGTATTCCCAGATCCTATAAATTGGCATTCCCCTGCACTAACAATATTGCAGAATATGAGGCTTTAACCATAGGCCTCAAAATAGCAGTGCAGTGGCACATCATGGCCCTCAGAGTACACAGAGACTCCTAGTTGATAATAAATCAAGTGAATGGTGAATACTAGACTAAGGATGATAAGATCACTCCATACAAGAAACTGGTGGAGACTCTCAAAGAATCCTTCATCAAGATCACATTCGAGTAAATTCCTAGAGAAAACAACAAAGCTACAGATGCCATGGCAACAATTGGATCCTTATTGGAAATCCCTCACAACATCCTAAAACATGAATTCTTGGTAGAGCAACTTCTCATGCCCGCATTCGAGGTACCAAAGTCAGAATTTTTGTGCGAAATCATTGGTCCTGGAGATCCCTGGTACCATGACATTTATACCTACCTACAAATAGGTCTCTTACCTGGTGACTTACCCTCAGGCTTAAAAAGAACTTTTGTTAAAAAATCCTCTAGGTTTGTCATCCTAGGAAATACCTTATACCATAGAAGCATAGAGGGAACCTTATTACATTCCTCAATACTTATGAAGCCTTGATTTCTTTAACTAAGATGCATAATGGGATTTGTGGTTCACACTTGAGTGGAATGACCTTGGCCAAGAAACTACCGAGGACAGGGTATTATTGGCCCATTATGGAGAAAGAAGCACACGACTGCATCAAAAGGTGCCTACAATGTCAACAACATGGGGACCTCATCCATGCTCTAGCTCAAGAGCTCCATCCTGCTGTTACGCCATGTCCCTTCTCGCAGTGGGGTCCTTATCTCATCGGAAAAATAACTCCCACTTCATCCAATGGCCATAAGTTCATCATAAATTCCATTGAGTACTTTACCAAGTGGGTGGAAGCCATACCAATGACCTACATAACAAGGAAGCAGATATCAAAGTTCATCCTGAACTATCTCATATGTCGATATGGTGTTCCCCAAGCTATTATCTCTGATAATGAGACACCATTCAAAAATTAGGATGTCCATGACCTTTGTGAAAAATTCAAAATCCAACATCGCTTATCCACCCCATATTATCCCCAAGGAAATGGCCAAGTAGAAGCCACCAATAAAATCATCCTAAAGATTCTAAAAAAGATAGTCAATGGTGTAGGTCGTGACTGACACCTACAGTTCAATCTCTCCCTTTGTGCCTATCAAACTAGCATCCGCACACCCATTGGAACCACCCCATTCTCCCTGGTCTACGGATCAGAAGTCATACTGCCCATTGAGATCGAGCTCTCGTCACTAAGAATATCACTACAAAACCTCATCACGAATGAAGAGTACTGAGTATCAAGACTAAATGAGTTGGAGCTATTGGATGAGTGGCGTATAAACGCTTTAAATCATTTGCAAGTTTATCAAAATATACTCAAGAGGAGCTATAACAAGAAAATCAGAAGCAGAACTTTCGAAGTTGGAGAACTAGTACTAAAGGAGAATCAAAAGAATGTCCCAAATCCAAACAACAAAGGAAAATGTGAACCCAATGGGTTGGGACCATTTTTTATCACAACAAGCTATAAGTCAAGGGCATATCAGTTATTAACACCTAGAGGCGAGCCTCTGTAGGAGCCCACGAACAACTCTCATCTTAAAATGTTTTATGCCTAAAAAAATCTTGAGGTATAGAACCAAAAGAATCAAAAAATCAGAAAATGTCCTAAAAAAATAGTTACCTTGGTGAAAACCTGGAAAATAGGTGTCTGGGTGACAACAAAAACAAATCAAAAAAGCAAAAAATCAAAAAAAATCAAAAAAAGGATTCAAACACAGTAACAAAAAAAATCATCCTCTGGTGAAAACCACTTTGGTGGCACTTTGGACAAGTACCTTGATGAAAACCTGGCAAATAGGCACCTTGTGTAAATAAGCACTTTCCATCTACCGGGATCTTCACAGCTTGTTCTACATCATCCATCCATTACGCTTCCATCATCCATCACATCCAGATCTCCATCCATTATGCATCTACATCTGCATCATAGCTTGGTCTTGTATTCAGATCATGATCCCTCCTAGTACTACTCAGCCCATCCTCAAGGTCAGTTTGTCTTGCCTTTATTGGAGTAGTCTATTGCATCACATTGGAGGCATGTTCTCATCAGATTGGATTCATGTATATTCTTGAAGTCGTAAAATTAGAAAATCCAAAAACATCAGAAAATCAGAAAACCCAAAAACATTCATAAAACCAAGAAAATCCAAAAACATTCAAAACATATCAAAATCCCAAAACAGGTAAAAAGGATAGTCAAAAATTTAAAAATAGGGTCGTCTTGTTGAACTACGGATCTCTGAGCCTTGAACGTAGGCAAGGTTGATCTTTGATCATCCACCAAGACACTTAGCTCAGTCCTTTAGGAGTCTGTCATAATAAACTGACATTTCATCATGTATATTTTCATTTCTAAATTGGTCAAGTCATCAGTTGAACTATGTGGTCTCTGCATGTATAACGTAGGAAAGGCTCATCTATTGATCAGCCCCTAAGGCCCCTAGGATAGGTCCTTAGGTTAGTCTCTTGGTTAAAATCTTAGAAAACCCCAAAACATTTGAAAATCAAAAAATCAAAACATTTGTAAAATCTCAAAAATACCAAAAACAGCCTCAAAACATTTCAAAGCTCCAAAAAATCCAAATATTTGAAAAAATTCATCCATCCCATTTCGCTTTCACCCGCAATAAAAATCACTCATAATGTCCTAGGATGCATCCTTCCTACAATGAACATCAACATCAAGCATCATCATAGTTTAATCTTGGCTAGTGGTATTGAAGAACATCAACTTGTTTGTTTATTGTATATTTGTCTTTTGACTTATCTTATTTGTGCTCATTCCAATGACCTCTTGATGATGTCCCAAACAAAAGGATTTAGAGAGATAGTAATGGGGCAACAATCATTATCTTTTTATCTTATGTGCTTGTTGGACGTTCTTGTAATATAACTTGGCGCATACCTGCTTTATTAAGTATGTATGGAGGGTGTTTTAGATATCTTGTTGACCACATAGGAAGGCTTTCCTTCCTATGTTTTGGTTTGAGATGTGTAAAATACCTAAAGTGCATCCTAGTAATGTTTTTGTATGTCAGGTGTGAACAAGATACTCCTATCTGATTGTTAAGTCAAAATCCATTGCACTAGATACCATGCCATCTTGGTCCTTAATACCTTGATGCATCATATTTATGTGTGTTATCAAAAATAAGATAATTGGCCCTTTGAAAATCCCAACTCCACAACAGATATTCATCATCATCATCATCTTTTGTCTTGTTGAAATCTCTTATTTCTTTCATTCCTTCTCGCTTTTCATGCTAACAGCTTACTATGACAGTTAATCACCATCATCATTAATCCTGCATCCACAAATCGTCAGCATATTGCATATCACATAGGAAATAGTGATCATCTCATATGCATTACACTCCATCATCATATAATATAGATTTTTATTATAAACATCTCATAAATCACCACATTACAATCATTTTGCATAAACATTTCATAAATCATCCCATATCATTATAAGCATCTATTACATAATTAAACGAAGCATAATAGGTACGTAAGCATTATAAATAACCCATTGCACTAAGTGCATACATATCATCCATAATCATATAAAACATCTCATAAAATCATTCATTATGCCATCACATATACTTCATAAGGTCGTTACTCACATATCATTTTGCATATACATCATAAATTATCATCTCCATACCATTTTGCATAACATATCATTTCATATATATAACATCACATCACATCATTATATAACATTGTCATAAGTGCATATCATACATGGAAAATAACATACATTCATCATTGCATAGCTGCATATCATGATCATTGCATTCGCATCATCATCACCATCCTAACAGAAAAAGATATCGAAAAAGAAATCATTTCATAGCATAAATCATCACATTTGCATCAACATACATAAATCATCATATAGATTACACCATCATAAAAGCATACATAGAAAGGTACTACAAGATAAATGCACCATCATAAACATCTATATCACATATCACAAATGCATATCATATTTCATCATTCATTAGAGGCATAATATAGATCTATTAGTTGCATAACCATCACATAACGCATACATCATCAGAAAGAAATGGATCCATACATAGTATATCCATCACATAAAACCATAACATTATTGCATCGCATATAGAAATATAACCATCCATAAATTCATAATAAATAAATGGTACATGACACATCACATCAACATCATCATCTCATATTTATCATCAAGTAACTATCATAATACAAAATAATAATCGGATCACTATACATGTGTGTATGAGTACAAAAAGGCCCAACGGGCTATCAAAACTGAGCCCATATGGCATAAAGGAATAATATCTTGATCAAAAAGGAGTTCTAACCCTCCTTCATGTTGCCCTCACCTCTATCACCATGGCCCTCTATCTGTCTGTGGCTGGTCCTCTATGAAAAATCTAAGGCTTGGGCTACTCTAGGTACGACCTGATGATAAAGAAATTGATAGTAATCTGCCTCCCAGATGGCCTCCCTGTATGAGTGAAGAGACACTATGTTGCGAGAGGAGGAAGCTACCATACTCTCTAGCTGTTGTTTGTGGCCCATCTCTATGGCTGCCTATAAATCTACGGCCTACCTCTATAAAATCACATGATCTCTCTCTGCACAGGCCTAGTCCCTCTCTGTTGTCAAGGCCTGGACCTGGGCCTACAACTATAATATCTAGACATCCCTTAGATCTAGTTGACCCGCTAGCTATACTGGCGGAGGCAACACATGAGGCTGGTCCTCACCTTGATCTTGTGGTTGTGTAGCAACCCGATCCTGGTGCCCATCATGTCCACCATTCAACCCCTAATCCCGGTCCTATATGTGTACATCAGCATGAGGCTCATCCACCTAAATCTATGGTGGCTGGTCTTATACCACCTAACCTACTAGAGAACCATCACCTCCTCGTCCTCTGCCTACCCCCTCCCCCTGGCTCTTTGTTGAGTGGAGGGTGCACCTGGAACTGTCAACCATAGAGGCAGTCAAAACCAATCTTTGTAGGCCCGAGTCACCCCTAGATCTGCAACTCTCTGATCATATGCCCATGGCTAGGCCACTAGCTACCTGAAACTGTCCATTGCCTCAGAGGTAGGAATGTACCATCCCCATGAGCCCTGGCTCACTATCCTTGCAAATATGGCCACATATCCATCATCTAGTCTATCTTGTACATCACCAGACTGGCATTGAACTTGTCCTGAAAAATACCTCTCAATCATTGTATGCTCCCGCCCTTGCATAAGTCGGTCCTCACGGGAAAAGAATAGCTGCTAAACATCATCATCCCATTAGGGCTGACCAAGGTATGGGTTCCATGTGAACACTATCATCTCATCAATGACCTCCTCTAGTGAGGGATCCTGTGCTCACCTGTATGTGTGAAGGAAACACCACCCCTATAATGCCAAACCACTGGATCATCGGGCCCAATTGGCACTAGAACAACCCGCAACCGAAAAAATGGAGATATGCTCCCACGCCCACGCATGAAGGAGCGTGACACCCACACCAAGTTCCCTTCCATCCAAGTATGCATACTCATGTAAATCCCTATAAAGGGAGGCAAGAAGAATGAGACCACATGCAAAATGGACTGGCCTGCCATGAACCATCCACTCCCAACAAAGCCTCCAACAAGGACTGAAGTTCTGACCTTGTCGATCTAGAGTGACAAGACCTGAGATGATGGCAGCAATCACTAGTCAGAAAGGTGTCATGAGTGTCCTATGGCACTCTAGCTCTATTTGGCCCTTAGAATATATCACATCCTCTGTAGCTAGGACTGCATGGCAAGTATCATGTCTGGCATCCATATCATGAATAACTCGCTGACCATGTATCGACAATCTAACGATGTGCCACATGTCCTCCAACATAATGGTGGCCTCTCCAGTGGGAAGATGAAAGGATGACGTCTCACTGTGCCATCTCTTGGAAAGTGTAGACATCATGCTGAGATGGGTCTACACAAGTGCTACATAGGTAATGTACCATAGCCCCATCTCATGAAGTCAGTCGTACTCGATGTTAGTCATATCTCGCAAGTAGCCAAATATCTCTCGCGATCTATGCTCACAAGAATAGAGCTCCCTCATTGCCTCCTACATTAGGAAAGGTCACTGTGTTAAAATCATCAGGAAAAATTTATACCAAGCGTTCAAGAAACCAGCCCAACGTTGCAAACTATGAAGGCGTCGCAATTTGAAATTTGCAAATTGCGACGTTGGCACCATCAAGTCCCAAACTGCACCACGGTAGTACACTTTGCTTAAGTGTCCCAAACCCTAATTCTAAATTTCGTTGTGGCGTCAGAGTTTGAAGTTTGTTCCCAAACTCCAAACTCCACTGTAACGGTCCATCTTGTCATGGCAGGCCAGTTTAAGGGACCGAGTAGTCCAATTTGAAATTTGAGCAGCGCTATATAGCACTGCTACAAGTGAACTAGTTCTAAATGAAATAAATGTGCGCAAAAAAAATGAAAAACGAAGCTCAAGTAAGGATCACTTATTGGTGCCCCAGTGTCAGGAGGTCACTGGTATGTCTAGACTCAGTCAGAAATGTGCATCGGGAGTTGTTGTTGTGCCATCTCGTCAAGGTGTCAGGGCTCAAATCTCAAGGAATTTTAAAGGCTATGTGTGCAAATGAATTGGAAGTGGCCTCCTAAGGCCTATTTAAGCCTATTTTGACCCTTTTTTTCCATCTAGAAGAGGTCTAGGTCCCCCGAACCCATTTTCATCCATTTGAAGGTCATTTTACACCATTTTTTTGCATTTTAGCTCATTTTTTTGACCTCGTGGACTCTTTTTTGACCTGTCGGCCACCTTGTCCTCTTTCTTCATGAGATCACCCAAAAATTAGAATTTTTGTCTTATCTCTCGAGGGGGCATTATATCAGCATATTTCCTTTGTTGAGGTAGCAGTGGGGCAATTTTAAAAAAAAATAAAAAATTGGCTTTTGATCGAGACAGTTTATTCTTTGAAACAACGCAACGAGTGCACTACTTTAAAGAGGGGCAAAATGTAGACATAGAAAATGTGTTGATTAACGTCGCACATCTGATCTTGACTACTAACACCGTTTCATCCTAAATCATTCCTCGGTCTAACCATTTAATCAAATTCCCTTATTTGATTAAATTCATCAATTTTCCTCCCTTAATTAATTAAATCATTTATTTTATTAAGTCATTCTATTCCATTAATTAAATCAATCAACCCGATCTAATTATCTCTATTTGATTAAATAATTCATTTTATTTGATTAAATCTCTAAAGTCATCCTATTGAATTAAATAAATTAACATTTGTTTGATTTAATCTAACTTTCACCTTCTTTAGTTAAATAAATCAAAAATATTTATTTAACTATCTCTAAATCATATTCTTCTCATATTTAATTTAAATAAATCCATAAAATCTAAATCAATATGTCACATCGGCTAATCTCTCATTAAATTAATTAACCTTGATTAATTTAATCTCTTCTCATGTCCCATCCTCTAGCTTTTGCCACTTGCACATGAAAATAGATTTAATTCATTTATTAAATCTCTATTTTCTCTCAAAAGGCATAATAAAGGAATATTCCTCAAATTTGAATTCAAAATCCAAGTGGACTTTTTCCTTCCAACAAGGCATTTACTCCACCTAATAAGTCCTTTTTCCTTTAGCCAAGTGGCATTCAATGCATTTTCTTTTCCTCTTGCATGTCATTTCAACAATTTCAAATTCCACCTAATTACATTTATTGACACATTTTTCAAAACTTGCACATCCTTCATCCATTCACATGTTGACAAGTGGCATCTTGCCATTTGTTGATTCTTACTCCCACATTGCTCCATTTTGGACATCTCTTCAACTTAATATTCTATAAATAAGAGGCTTTATTCCTCATTTGATCATCCACCACTTGAGTAAACTTACTATACTCAAATCCATAGCAATCTATCATCAAATTCATCCAGGCATAGTTAGGCTTTTTGCAGATTTTCAATATGGAGCTCCATTGAAGTCATCATTACAAATCTTTGTCACATCATTGGAGTTGGGAAAGGGCCAATTTTCACATCAAATTGGCACCAATTCCCCCATGGGATCAAGAGTTTGCATTACTTTCAATAAGATTTGATCTACTTTCTTGTTTTTTTTATTATTTTCTTCTTTTCATTCCTATTTTGAGTTTTGTTAATGGATTTCATGGGGAATCCTTGTTCTTACTTGCATATGATCTTCTAATGTGTTTTTTTATTGTGTTTTGCAGGGATTTGGATTGGGGGTTCTACAGGTCTCATGGTGATGGAATGCCATGATGAATGCCATGACAAGTGAATTGTTATGGATTGTCATGGTGTTCCATCACCATTAGAACACATTTCTTTGAGGCATTTTTTCAACCAGTTCACTACATTGTATATGTTATTGCTTACTATTATGCTTTGATATATTTTTTCCAAGCATCCATAGCTTATTCAAAAGCACTTGTTTTAGGATTTTAGCCATAGCAACAAGACACTAAATTTTTTGATAAAATGATTTGGTAGACAATATGCATGAAAATGTGGTAGTATAGACAAGGCAGTGAACTGTTTGGAAAAATGCCTCAAAGAAATGTGGTCTCATGGAATGCCATGGCAAGCAAATGCAATTGGAATTAGCTACTCCTAGTTATTAGTTATGCAATGTGAAGTAATTGCATAACTTCTTAGGTTGACTTTGTAATTTAGACTATATTGTAATTGAATTTTTTTCATCTATCAACATCTAGTTATTAGTTATGCAATGTGAAGTAATTCTTTTGAAATATGTGCAATGCAATGTAATCAACAATGCAGATGATTATGATGATATTTTTTCACCTTAACTAGCCTATCACCTTAAGAGGTTAGATTGTCACCTAAACATTGGCTATATGTATGGTGTAATTTATTATTGAATGTAATTCATTCTTCTTAGTTTTTTTACATTGGCTGAAATTATTATTTTTATTTAGAACATAATTTCTTGTAAGTCCTCTATGTTTTCTAGATGCTAGATTGTTCTTGTATGTCCTAGAGGATAGATTTAGTTTGTAATATAACTTCTAGCCTCCACATGCATTGAATATGCTTGTGTGAAGTAAACAATAATGAAAATTTGTGATTTAACAATACATATAGAGATCTTAACATTAGGTGAACTAAGCCTCCTCATTACAAGAAAATAAATTATCTTGTGGGTCTGACTGACACTGAAAACTAAAACTAATAGATTTTAAAATTAGAAAATTGTTCAATCTTTTCAATAAAATGATATCTAAAATAATGCATTCATAATATACCCCTATATTCCCACCTAAAATACATAAAAAAATCCAATATTGCAATTTGAGACCACAACTTATTATATCATACACAATATTATGAACAAATAACTGACACCAATTCATAATACCCCTATATTCCAACCTAAAATACATAAAAAATCCAATCATACACAGTATTATCAACAAATAATTGAGACCAAAATTCGAGCACTAGATTAAATATTCTTGTCCATTGATTGCTTCAAATAGATATTACAATATAACATAAGTCTCCTCATATATGTTTCTATAAATGCCTATGATGATGATATCAAAATTTGGTTTTGTTTTCTCTTTTACAAGAGAAGCAACAAGCTTTAGACCATTACAAAATATGACATTTTTTCAAAACTCA
The DNA here is from genome assembly GCA_007258455.2 of Sequoia sempervirens. Lineage (NCBI taxonomy): Eukaryota > Viridiplantae > Streptophyta > Pinopsida > Cupressales > Cupressaceae > Sequoia > Sequoia sempervirens. The sequence goes on along the minus strand of VDFB02271358.1, from coordinate 584,595,875 downwards.
TGTCTCTTCATATAAACTAAAATAAACATTATTTTTTCTTAAAATATAAAACAAAGAAAGTAGATAACTAAAGAATTCCACAACACTCGTGACACCATAGTCCGTTAATCTCCATAAGGCACTCGTGATCACCAAAGATCTATTCAAGGTCCTTTCTCCATATTAGTGTATCTGAATGTCTAGTTCTTCCACTGTGATAGCCCCAAGGCCTACTATTCAGGAGGACCCAAATACTTTTTCTCCCACTCATACACTGTATAATCATGTGGCCATTTGTATTCTTGAATTTTCAATATATTTGCAAGGTTAATCTTCCATTGACTATCTAGAAACTCCCTTCCATCCATGATAAACTTAGAATATCGAGCATCCAATGCTATTACTCCATCCATGATTAAGTAAAACTTATCAAGACTCAACTCACCATCATTTTGTATGTGTGAGTGATGTAATGTGGAACAATATGGACAAATTCACTCTTCCATTCATTGAGGTCCTTCAAGTGGTCATCGTCTTTCAATATTTTTTGGAAAAAACCACTACTTTAGAGTAAGAAATGAATCTATTCTTGTTCTAATCTTTTGGTCCTCTCCTTGTATATATTGGAATTCATCTATAAATATTTTGGCCACCTGCTCTATAGATTATAATGTTGCAAGAGCCTCAATACTCCTCTTTAAGACTCTACACAAGGTTACCAATGTGTGGTGTATGGGCTCCCATTTCTTAAAAATGGGATCTAGCCTGGGTACATGTGTTTTCATCTAATCAATTGTTAGTGTCAGTGAGGTGTAGCAATCATACACACTTTCCAACTTAGCCAAAATTAGTTTTATCCCATGCTCGAAGACCTTCTCTAAAACATTGCAGGTTTTCTTATTCACTCCTTCCTTACCCTCATTGTTGGCTTTCTTTAACTCTTCAATATATTGTCTAAGAATGCTTAGTTTTTCAATAGAAGCACTTTCTATATCAATTGGTGGAGTAGGAGGAGGCTACTATAACATTATTTCCTTGTTTTTTGAGGGGCCCACTCCTTTCAATTGTTCCTTCAACTTTGCATTTTCCATGAACAATTTATTGACTTCATCATTTACAAACTTTTTTTCCTTTTCGTACTCTCCCAATCTAGCTTCCATCTCCTTAACAACAACTCAGGTGAACATAGTTTAATGCATTGCCATGGTTGTAGGTTCTAGAGGAGATGTATCCTTTAATGTTTTCAGCATAGTTGTCCCTGTCATTTCCTACACTACATCTAGTAACCTTGGTTTTTGTGTACTCTTTTGTTTGGCCCAGAATTAGAAGGTTTCAATCTTAGGGTTATACCTTGTGCCACTTACCCTTTCATCCAAGTCAAACTCAACAATTAGCATTGGGTCTTCCTATGTTCTCACTTGATCAAGTAAAAATGTTTTCTTTAATTCTATACCATGAACAATAAGTACATTTCTTTTCAAAATCATCTCTTTAGCCTCTTGTGGGCTAACATCAATATTATCAATCCTTAATTCTTTAAAATTTTGGGATACTACCTGGTCATGCTAGGATTCCTCAACTCCCATATTATTTATTCAAGCCTCACTTCAAACTCTATCATTTTCATTAAAATCCAAAAGTCTTTAAATTAACAGGTTTTAATAAATTCATCATCTTCCAAGAACCTGAGAGTTGCAATTACCCTCTCATCCTCATGCATTTCTCTTTCTCCTTGTACCTGAATATTGGCTCTAGCTTCAAGCTTGTGGCCTTCAGTTTCAGGTATAGGTTGGTACACTTCAACATCATCCTTGAAATGTCTTAACACATTAACTACTTCTTCTATATCTCTAACCTCCTCACTTATTTTATAGGAAACAAGTGAGTTTATCTCTTGTTTCTTTTGTTTTTTAGAAGGTGGTTGTTTAGGAGGTGATCTTGGAGAAGCATGACATACTAAAATAGTATCCAGAGTTGGTTTTATAATTACAATATCACTCAACCTTTTGGGAGACAATTTGGCAGGTCTCCCAATCTGATCTTTGTTGCAAACTTATATAGTTCATGGAACTTATCAATCCTCTTGAGAGGATCTCCTTCCTATATGAAATACCCATAGAAATCACTGTGCTTCATCTTTCTTTCTTCCTCAAGCCTTTTCATAATTTCCCATTTTATCCTCCTCTCATATACCTCTTGAGGAGTGAAACATTTTTTTATTACATCTTCTTCATAACCAATATGGTGAGTAACCATAGCCTTGTTAAGGATGGTGTGTCTTAAAAAATTCATGTGACCCTCAGGGTCAAAAGCTCCTTCCTTTCTAGACTCTAAAGAGTACCTTTTTTAGATAATTTTGCAACTCTTCAAGTGTATCAAATCCCACTGATTGTTCCCCACATGTTTTCAATTGGGTAGAAGTGTTCCCTTCCTTTGTTTATGCATGACATCCTTTTCCATCCATAGAATCTTCCAAATGAGCTCTAAAAAGGCTAATTGAAGGGGGAAAAACTTTGGTATTATATGTGGGGCCTGTGGGCATCCATAAATCCTAATTATTGTGATATCTGGTAGAAAAAACCAATCACTAAAGTTATGGTTATGGCCTTTCTTAGGTTTCAAAGCCAAAGGTATTAACAATTGTAGCACAAGTGTGTGTAGTCTTGGTGGTGGGTGGCCAATAACTCTCATAATTTTGTACACACATTCATCATGGAATATCACATAATTTGAATTCTTACATTTTTTGTCCCATATATAACACCGTTGTTGCACTAGAAGAAAATTCCCTTGCTGGTCAATCTTACCCAAATACATCCTTTTGCTCCATCTATCTTTATTTTGGTATAATATTAGGTGGAACAACAAATAATATTTCCTAAATGTTATAGGGGCTCTATTTTCTCTGACTTGCAGAAATCCTTCATGCAATGCTTTCTCAAGATATGAGGAAAAATCATATTCAATGTTTGTCTCATGGTTTTCGATCCTCATATTCATCATCATTAAACTAAGTGGCATTCACTTTTGTGCATCTATCCCAAGTACTTGATAGAGAGAAAAGTAGGTTTTCTTAAAATAGAATTGAAAATTTATGACAAAAAATGGTTCAATAGCAGAAGGGAATATAGGAATCACCCTATTTTTCACACCCCTTTTCATGTAAATGGGGATTTCATCACTTCTATAGGTTCTCCTCAATCTAGTATATTTTTATTCACTTCTTTGCAAATCAATTTTAGTCAGGGCTTGTTTGTTTAGCTGAAAACATTTAGTGATGGCCACTTTAGTCAACATAACTAATGGTGAATCATTTTCCAGTCTCATAGACGTAGTAATAGGATGATAACTCTAAGCCAATACTTTGATGAACTCTGCATTTATAAAAATATTTAGAACAATTAACTTTTCCAAATCTAATGCCCTAGATTTGACATTGGAATCTTGTCCTCCCTTTTTTCATATAAGTACCCAAATAATTCCCACCTGGAGATAGGGATAAGGGCATCTCTACGACTGTGAGACACATCTTTAAAAAAATTCTTAAATCCTCTATCATTTGATTTAGGGAGTATATCCAGGATAGACTATTGTAAGGACCTCTTTTTAACCTTAGATTCTTCCTTTTTAGTTTTAGGTTCTTTCTTCTTGGGTGGCATGATGTCCTTTTAAGTTTTAGGTTCTTTCTTCTTGGGCAGCATGATATCCTTTTTAGTTTCAAGTTATTTCTTCTTGGGTGGCATGATGTCCTTTTTAGTTTTAGGTTCTTTCTTCTTGGGAGGCATGATGTTTAACTATCTTAATTCTCCTATACTTATGAAATGCATAATTCCAAACAATCTTGTACTTGTAAAATTTAATTCACAATTTAACTATCTTACTTCACCTATACTTCTGAAATGTAGAATTCCAAACAATCTTGTACTCATAAAACTTAATTCACAACGAGTTCTATGCACTTACCCAAGTTATGATGGTTGCAGAGCTTAACCTCCTCGAACTTCCATCTCCCCACATGATAATTTTTGTAAATGAGTGCAAAGAGAATGTTGAATTCTTGGTTTAATGGCTTATGAGCTCAAACATGTCAACATTAATATCAACCTTATGCCAAATATTTTTTTCAAGGTTTATGCAGAACCATGATGGGCCAAAAAGTGGCGATATGATGGGTATGTGTAGGGTATGTTGCTAACAACTTTTTTTTACCTAAAATTGATGAAACAAAAAGGGTTTTTAAAGGAGATTCTCAGCTTTCCACCAATATAAATTATGTTTTACTTTGAATTTAATAAATAATTATTATTCATTTTCTATTTGAATTATGACTAAAGTTCTGATTGATAGGCTGATTGAAAAACATCTCAGCTTTCAAACGGTATCAAATTTTTTGAATTCAAAACATGTGTCACATTCTATGCTTTACATACTATAGGATTAAAAAAAAAAAAAATCATGAAGTTTTGACCAAGTTAAGGTGGTCAGACATATGATTTTTTATATTTTTTAAAATTTGTAATAAAAAAATCATAATTAATTAGTTACTTGGAAAAAATTACAAAAAAATATGCATCACATCGGGACATGAGTCCTCTACTTAATCTAAAATATTATAAAAAAATTTATCATTTTATTGTGGTTAGGGTGGTCAGACAGACACTTACTTCTTATTTTTTCCATGAAATTTAAGTACTACCACATTGAAATTTCAAATTTTCACCAAATAGATTTTTAAAAAAAAAAAACCTAGTAGTTTAGAAACTACATTCAATTTGCTAAAGATTCTATTCTTACATATTTTTTAAATAACATAGATAACTTATTCAAATTTTTACGTCAAGTTTCCTAACTCTGAATTTTCTAAATTTTTTCACCACTTAAGGGTCTATATTTTCCATGATGATCCTGCACATACCCCTCAAAGTTTAAGTTTGAACATGCACCATTGATTTCACAAGATCGGAGGGTTGATGTGATTTGTACATTTAATACCACTTTATTTCCACCACTTTCTATAACTGTCACGGGATAGAAGGGTATACACCGCTATACCACATGCTTCTTTGCATTTCACTGTAGGGTAGTAGTATCCTTACCTCTATACCACAAGCTTGGCTTGTTTAACCCATGGTACTGTGGTTTACATTAATGGTCACATATGGATTACTACCATACTGCATGCTTTGTCACATCCTTCCGTGGTATAGTAGTTCATACCACCCTACTGCATTCCTTTATGATCTTCCTCACAGGATGGCAGGTTACCTCACTATACTGCATGCTTCATTTTTCCCTTCTCCCAGTATGGCAATTTATGATGTATTTAAAGTCTCTCATACCAACCAACTACATCCTCATCATAATACTTTCACAATATGGTGGTAAATATCTTCATGTTGTCTATTACACACCGCCAACCCACCAAGGGTTCAGATTACTGCTGAGGGATCATGGTAACAAACTATTAAGGGATTTGAAAATTTTTTATCTAGACATGTTTTTGCTTAAGTATATATGATGAATTTTTGGCTCTGTATAGGTCTTTTAGTGTCATTCAAACCGAAAAAATTTATATGTATGTTTACAATGGGGAGACTTAGTCAAAAGTAAAAAGGAATATAAAGGTCAAGGCTCAGGTCATGGACCTCAAAGTTAATTGCGGTGATGGAAATATAATTTTTTTTAAGATTTTAACACACCTCATGATGAACTAGACTATGTTTTTTCTTCACCCTGCTTTGTTATGTTTTTATGAGTTCTTTTCTTATGAATATACCCCTAATAAAAACTTGTCTGATACATATAATAGTAAAAATCTTCTTGGTTTTTGAATACAAATTCTTTTTAATTTGTAAACTGAATTCTATTTTAAGTTTCCATTTGTAGTTATCAGTGGATTGGAAAGTCAACAGTTATCAACTTATGAACTCAATAAAGTTTTATTGATTCAAGTTGTTGATTTATACATTATTATTTATTTGGACTTCAAGAAATGAAGACAAGGACTGTAAGGAGCAAATTAGATGATAGTGATCATAAGGTTGAAATTCTAGTGACTGAATATGAGTGTGTGCATAGTGAAAAGTGGCCAAAAATAATGAATATTTAGTGTCTTGGTTTGACAAATGAGCAAGTTGTAAATCCACTAAGTAGTATACTTTTTTTGTTTAATAGTGTTCAATGAAATTTTATAGGCAAGAGCTTTATGTATATAAGACATAATATGATTTTTTTTTTGTTTTATAGGCAACAAAAACAGTGCAAAGAAAATGTGGAGAAAAAAAAAAGGAAAGAAAAGATACAATGTTGTCATCTCATAGAAGCCGACGCTTTTGTGATTCAACAAATTCAATTGGTGAAAACAATAGTTGTGATGATGTGCAGCTTAGTATATCACATGGTGATGTGCAGCCTAATATAGCACATGATGATGTGCAACATTGTGATGATCTCTTAGAACTAAGTCTAAGAGAGATTATTGAAAAACATTACGGAAAAGTAATAGCAAGTCTACAGATGCTTTATTCAACATTAAGGGTTGTGCTTGATGTGAAATTTATGGAGGCCAATACTGATCTACCTACTCATGTCACACCTAATGTGGCCAAGGAGCATGAATTTTTGGTTAATGAAAGTCATGAAGAGAAATTGCTTGCATCTATTGCTCCTCGGAGTGCACCTGTTGTATCTAGAACTTTTGATGGATCTAGTGGATCAACTAGAAATATTGGTAGTGGTAATTTAATAGAATATGTGGATGCTTTTTTCAAAAGACAAATATTGAGTCAAGAATTGCACAGATCTACAAAGAGGAATACAAAAGAAGGAAAATTAGAAGGAAATAATCCATTCTTGCTTGAGGTATCAAGAGATCATGAGCCCATTGGACCAAATGCTACAAAGTGGTCCACTGAGTTGGGTGTAAGATGTAGGGCCCATTTGGATATTTTCAAATCAAGTTTTGTAGAGCAAGATCCATGAGATGTGGAAAATGTTATGCAAAAAATGGGAAATGCTTTTGAGACTACTGGTGGACAAATCTCTAGAAAATATTACAAGCAAAGGATGAGAATTTTGATGAAAAATTATAGATACATATGCAAAAAAACAATCATGGAGGGAAAAGAGAGGTTAGACTCCACTCTATCTCCCAATGAGTGGGAGGCATTGAGAGAAAGTATGCATTCCAAATAATATTTGGTAAAGAGTAATAGAGGTAAGAGAGAAAGAAATAATGTGAGGGTTGGATATACATTTGGCTGAGGCAAGTTGAATGCCAAAAAGGACAAATTTGTAGTAAGTGTATGGATTTTTGGTTTAATTTACATTATTTTATTTATTTTGATTTTTTATTGAATTGAATATATGTTGAAATTGACATTGTATTTTAGGTGAAAAACGGTAATAGAGAAGTAGGTGTAGAAGATAGTGTCAATTATATGGCAGTACTAGATGCTAGTACATCTAAGAGTAGGATGAAGTGGAAATCTACTTCATCAATAGAGATTTCATAGCCATTTGTTCAATGCCCAGTAGGAGCCTCTATAGATCATGTCAACTCAAATGAACTAGGATACCAAAAGGTAATGAGTTGCATATTTAGTCTCACTCAGCAATTTACATAGTTGGTTGAATCCGTTAACCCTATAGTTTTTGCATGGAATGAGCATAAACCCATGGATTCAGATGAGGGAAGAGGCTCTATTGATCTCATTTCTTCTTGTTTGGTAATTCTATATACAAATTCCTCTTAATATGTAGATTATAAGTGTAGGATAATCCAACCTAGTTTATTTATTGTTGGAGTGATCCATAAAATGTTCTTTTTGACAAATTTATAGCTTGCATTCTTTACTTGGGTATGTGCAGGATCATCATGAAAAAAATAGGCCCTTAAGTGTCAATGAAAATTTAGAAAAATCAAATTTAGGCAACTTGACGTAAAAGTTTGAATAAGTTATCTATATTATTTGAAAAATATGTAAGAATAGAATCTATAGCAAATTGAATGTAGTTTCTAAACTATTAGGTTTATTTAAAAGAAAAAATCTATTTGGTGAAAATTTGAAATTTCAATGCAGTAGTACTTAAATTTCAAGGAAAAAATAAGAAGTAGGTGTCTATTTGACCCACCCTAACCATAATAAAATGATTAATTTTTTATAAAATTTTAGATATAAGTAGAAGAGGACTCATGTCCAGATGTGATGCATATTTTTGTAATTTTTTTCCAAGTAAATAATTAATTATGATTTTATTACAAATTTTTAAAATATAAAAACTCGTATATTTGACCATCTTAACTTGGTCAAACTTCATGAAATTCATTTTTCTAATCCTATAGTATGCAAAACATAGAATGTGATGCATGTTTTGGATTCAAAAATTTGATACCATTTAAAAGCTATAGATGTTTTTAATCACCCTATCAATCGAATTTAGTTGTAATTTAATAGAAAATGAATAATAATTATTTAAATTAGATTCCAAACAAAATATAATTTATATACTGGTGGAAATCTAAGAAGCTCATTTACAAACCCTTTTCATTTCATCAATTTTGGGTAAAAAAAAGTCGTTAGCCACATGCACGAAGTCTAGAAAAGCAAGGTAAGCTATTAAACACGTTTTTTGTGTTGACTTCTTAGGATTGGCAAGTCCGAACCAAATTCCAAAGAAAGCTCAAGGCTAATCCCTAGGCATTAAATTTTGTGTCAGACATATCAGATATCTGATTCAAATCGAATATCTAATTTGAATCTGATATCCGATATGTTCTAGATATGAGCTTAAAAAATTCAATAAAGTTTATAATTTAATATATAATAAACAATATAGTTTATAATGTAATATATAATATACAATTTATGATAATCTCTTACTGAACTATGTATTTAATATATAATATATTATATTATTATGTATAATATTTAAATTATATATAATATATATATATATATATATATATATATATGTATATATATATATATATATATATATATATATATATATTACTTAAATTCTCCTGATCCCTCTCTTTATGTAAATATTATTCTTTTCACTCCTCCCTCCCTATTAACCCTAAACCCTCAATCCTCCGATTTAAACGGACTAAACCCTACTATTAACTCTGAATTTAATTTCTAGGGATTCTCTTCTCGATCCTCCCCTGCGTCTTCCTCTTCAGTTCTCTCGACTCGACCTGAATCTCCCTGAATCTCCGGATCTTTGAATCCTGATTTTGCCTGAACCTTTTTTTCGGATTTTACGAGATCTTGATTTCGACCTTTTGATCTTTGATCTTTGAGATTTTTCTTTTGATCTTTTGAATTTTGATTTGATTGACTTGACTTTGATTTTGATGGGCGGATTTGATCCTGGATTTTGACGACTTTAATATTTAATCCCGGACTCTGGATTGATGATCCTGATTTGAAAAGCGGAATGGATTGATCTGATTTGATTTTGATGATTTTGATGGACTTGGATCCTTTGATTTGATTTGATTTTGCCTGATGATCTCTCTTTGATCCTGATCCTGATTTGATCCTGAACGATTTGATATCGAGATTTGATTTGATCTCGACGATTTGACGTTTGATTTTTGACCTGATTTTGATTGGATCTCTGGACTGATTTTGATCTGAGGATTTTGCTCTTGATGACGCGATCCTTGATGAGGATGAATTTAATTTATTTGATGACGATTTGATTTTTTCGAGTATGACCCCGATTTTAATGATTATTTTTAACCTGGATTTGAATTTGAATTCTTTACTGGACCTTTTGATTTATTTGACTTGATGAACTTTGACGATTCGGACTCTGAATCATGACTCTTTCTTTTTCGGACACGATTGTTTTTTGATTTTTCTGATTCCTTTCGAGCCTTTTCCATCTTCTCGATGATTTTCGATTTTTGAGTTGACCCTGATTTCATGACCTGAATCCCGGACGCACTCCTGAACCTGAACCTGATTTTTCGGGATTTTGAATATTTACTCTGAATTGACTGAATCTCGGGATTTTTTTGGACCAGCCTTTTTTTCGATTTGAATTTTTATTTTGACTTTTTTTTCGGTTTTTTTCAGATGATTTTTGATGCTTTGAGATTTTGGACTTAATTTTGAATCCTTAATTTGGGATTTTCGGGATATTCTAGATTTATCTTTTCCTCCGATGATCCTTCGATCCTTTGATTTTTGACATTTTTCTCCTGAATCTGGATGGACTTGAATTTGACTCTTTGAACGATTTATTTTGATTTTATTTTATTTTGATTTGACTTGAGACCTGATTCGGATTTTACGATGATCCTTTTTCTTGATTTTCTCTCGATTTTCTTTTCGAATTCTTTTCGACTTTTGACTTTATCGCCGACTTTTCCGGATTTCGACTTGGATTTCGGATTGACGGAATTTGATCTGATTTAATTTGATCCATCTGACGAATCCTCGACTAATTTAAATTCAAATTAGATATCAAATTTTATTCGATATCAGATTTGTGGGCCATAGAAAAACCCCGTGTGGGTCATTTTGTGCATCCCAATGGACCCTACATTTTGTTTGTAGGATTTATAGGAGACAAACTCATGGTTTTAGATAGGAAGAGACAAAAATCAACTTTTGGGAGCATCTTCTACTCAAATTTGTCATAAGCAATTATTTTTTAGCATCTTTTATGAGGTATAATGGGGAGTAGCAGTCATCGGAAGCAAAAACATAAGAGAAAGCTTACAAAAGAACAAATTGAAGTATATAGACAAAGAGATAGAGAATGTAATAGGAAGAGAAGACATGGTATGTTAAATATTAGTGAACTTGAGCCCTATGGTCTTTCAAGTGAAGAGGAAATTGAATATGTTCAAGGTAAAAATGTTGAACATGATATTGAAATTGGGAATGAAATGTTCAAATTGATATTGAAAATGTTTAAGGTGAAAATGTTGGAATTGAAAATGTTGAACATAATATTCAAATTGGGAATGAAAATATTGTAATTGATAATGAAAATGTTCAAGGTGAAAATGTTGGAATTGAAGACGTTGAACATGATATTGAAATTGGGAATGAAATTATTCAAATTGATATTGAAAATTTTCATATTGAAAATTTTCAAGGTGAAAATGTTGGAATTGAAGATTTTGAACATAATATTGAACCAAGTGTAAATTATGTTTCACCAGATTACATGAGAAATGAAGAACCTTGTGTGGAAGAAATACATATTCCAAATTCAAGACCTTCAAGAACCCCTAAATGGTTACTTGAAATTGATGAGAACATTATAAACAATTTTGAAGGAAAGAGGTCAACATGAACTATTCATTGTTGGCTACAAGACTTTTTAACCAATATTTTAGCGATAAGACATTGATTGAGCAATGCCAAATTTTTGTACAATTGCTAAAGATGCAAAAGATGAGACCTTTGCTAGCCAAATTGAAGATTCATGTGAACAAGAAGACTGATTTTTTTTTTATTATTGTCAAAAATATTTTTAATGCTCTCAAGTGTATTGGAAAAAATAAGAAGGAAAAAGATAAGAGAGTTGCTTGGAGAGTCATTACAACTGCCCTAGTAAGCCATCAATTGAAAAAGGCTTGCTTTATGAGACAAACTTGTATTTATTTTTACATAAATCATAAAACTTTGGATAGAGCACTTGCAAGAAGAGAAAGAATAGATGATCCTCTTCAAAATGATACATGGGCTTTTGCTGGGAGGCTTCCACATGTTGATAAGAAGCTAACCGATAATGTCAAGTAGAGAATTCAGAAATTTTGGCATGATAACTCTAGAGTATCACCCAATTGAAAGGATTTTTTAAAGATAAGAATTAGCAATCGAGACCATACACCACATCCTAAACATTTCTTGGAATAAATCTAAACAATTTTTTTCAAAAAATTTATTGAAACACATCCAAATATGGAAATATCACAAAGGAATTTTGAAGGTTTGAATCCATTTTATTGTGTGCCTATTAAAATTCGTAATACTTGTTGCAAATACCATGTGAAGTTTTTAATGTACCATGAGCTATTATGCTATATCCATTCTACTTTGCATACCAATGAAATGTTGCAGGAGTGTGGTGCAATGCATCTTCCAAAATCATCAAGGGACTTACTAGATCTAGTTTTATGTTTTAGAGATTATGGTTACTTTTTCTATAGAAATGATTGTTTAAATGTGAAGTTCTCACAATGTCGTGGCTTGTCAAAGTTTGTTCAACATTTTCATGAGGGTTCCAAACATGAATTTGCAAAGAAGCTTGTTGATAAAAAGAGATATGAGATAGTCAAATATGCTTTGTAAAGTGGAGGTGAAGGTTCTAGATGTGAGTTGGCTACAAAATAATACAGTGTTGTTGATTTTATTTCAGATTTTAAGGATAATCTTTTCTACAAGTATGCAAGGCATAGTCATAGGTCTCAGTGGTTGGATCAACAATTCAGGATGTGTAAGGACTCTTTTTTGATTGGCACTATTATATCAATGGTTGTATTCACACCTTGTTATAACAACAAATGTTAAGTTGTTGAAGCATCATGCCAAACCAAAGAAAAAACAACTATGGACACCTAGTAATGTTGAACATGAAGCAATATTGGATACTCTTAAGCAAAGAG